>NW_004624838.1:5409395-5526169 GCF_000247695.1 Heterocephalus glaber | reverse complement strand
TCCTCTCTAGATTTATTAATCATGTCTTGCACTATGGACACAATCTCTGCTGTTATTAGAGAAATTATTTCTAATTTCATTTTTCCCAGATCCTCTTTTGATGCTAGTTCAGAGAGTCCAGGTGGCTAAGTATCCGAATGTTCCATCTCGTTTCCCTTTGGGGTTGCTGTAGGTGATCTGGAAGTCTGGTTCTGAGGCTTGTTTACCTGTCTTCTCATTTCTATGGTTGGGGGAGGCAGAGCATGCCACGCCCACACAGCTCACCTCCTCTGTGCCGGGAATGGTGATAGGTTGGCCTGGAAGGCTCCTCTGCGCTGGGAGCTGTGGCACGTGGAGCTGGAAGCCTCTTCTGGGCTGGAAGTATATATTATATCCAGGTTTGTAATTATTACATAGCCCTCATATTTGGTTTCATTTTAATATTTCAGAGAAATGTTTAAGCTTTGTGAAAGAACAAAAATCAGCACAAGAAAGTATCTTCATAAATAAGTCTACAGAAGACTGTAAGAAGCAGAAATAGTACGCTCCTTTCCATAGATAACCAAAACACATATGACTAATGTCAGTCCTGCAATTCAACATTTTGTTAAAAAAAAAAGTTCTAGTAAGCTTAAGAAGTCATGAAAAGTTAAAGATTTAAAAATTGGATGGGTAAAAACAATACTATCTACAATGAAGACTCAAAAACTGTCAGTAACAAAGCTACCATATATGAACTATGATTGAAAAATACGGTGCGGGCTTAACGCTTCCCTGCTAGGTGAACAGAGTTGGTTCAGGAATGGCTGTCCTGTGCTGTGGCTTGGACCACTGGAGATGCAGACGGATCTAATCACTTTTATTGGACCTTTTACTAATAAAAGTAATGACAACTCTACAAGTGGACCAAAGGTAGTGGCTGACTTTGAATAATTACTGCCCATTTGCAAATATTAATATTATTCATCCAATTAAAATTATTACATTAATCAACAATTTATTTCATTAAATTAAAAGTCATTTATATTTGTGAATGTCTTTAAAACATTTACACATAAAGTCGGCTGATTTGTACAGAGTGTGCAAAACATCATTAACACATCATTAACATGTCCTTAACACACTTGGCTTCGTTGTGAACACAGTGAAGCCACTTCTTCAGATAAAGTTTGATAACATAAATTTTTCTATGTTACTTGCATGCATTTCTTGCTGATCCTAAATCAGCTTCTGTAAAGTGAAAGGTTTTTGATTAATTTGTGCTGGTGGCATTTCTTCACAAGTTAATAGTGTATTAATATTTAATTATCTAAATTTAACATGAACATCTTACAAGTAACCCATTGCTGTTGTATATAATATACATTTACAACTCTGGTACCACAAATTAGCTGAATTACATTTTTTATACCATTTTAATGTTTTCTGTAATATAAGATGTTAAAACAAAAGCAGTCATTGTTATTTCATGACTAGATTATTATTAAGGTCAGTATTAAATTTTTCTTTTATTATTTTTTTGTTGATCCTTGTGAGTCTTCTCATTTTTGTTTGCAATTTTTGTTTGTAAGTAATATATAATTTTTTTAGACATATACCTATTTATTTTCCAATTTTAAGAATATTTGATGCAGCACTGTAAGTCTTCAGGCTCTTCCCCAAAGTAATAAAAAAGACCTTGAAAGGTAAACATTTTAGATACATTCTCAAGATGGAGGAAGCCATGAAGCACAAATAGAGACTCACAAAAGAGGACTTCCAGAACTGCTTCAGAAAGTAGCAAGAATGGTGGGATGTGTGTTCAAAGCAACGGGGATTCATGGCAATGTGTCTTTTGTTGTAACACATTATATAAATTTAAATAGACACTGTTTTTGCTGTTTTTTATCACACGTATCAAATTCAAGTATAGTATATGTGGAAGAATGGGTTATCTATAATTGAGACACATAAATGAAAAGAGGTTGACATTACTTTCCAAAGGAAAATGGAGGTTTGTCTTACAGAGGATTAGATGCCACGTAGGAAAAAAAGAATACAACAAAGGTAGGTGGGAGAATTCTAGGCAAAGAAATCAGCATGTAAAAACCATGGAGACATGAAATTGAGTAATAACTTTGGGGAGCAACATGCAGTTGAAAGCGTTTGGAGAAAAGAGTATGAAGTGGTAACAGAAAGTAGGAGGATTGTTTGACAGAAGTAACTGAAAAAGTTGCTCTTTTTGAATTCCATTCTTGGTAACTGGGCAGAAATACTAATTGAGAAATTCCTAGTTTTGTGGCTGACATGCAGCCTATTTTCATGAAAGCAACTGGAAAGTTGTTTCGTGTGACTATTGAAGAATTCCCAAATTGTCATCACTTTTTCTCATTTGTAAATTTGGTATTTAAATTATGAGAATAGATTTTCTTCCCATCTGGGAACTACAATATAGAAAAAATTTTAAAAATTTAGTTATTAAAAATAGTCTGTAGGTTTATTAAATTTTCCTTTTGGTTTTTGGGAGAAAACATTACATGTTACTGCTTGAGTCTGTTATTTGTGAGCCTAGCACATCACATACTTCTCAGACATTAATACCTTCCTTATCTTCCAACTCCCTAAGTATTTTTGGTTGATTCTTTGCCTTGTAAAGTTTTTTTTAATGTGTCTTTTTGCAATGTCTAGTAATTTCCTTTGGTATCATTTATCCTCAATAAATTTGGATTGGGTTTAATTAAATTGAATTTCATTCTTCAAATAGTTATGAAATAAATTATGAAGTTTGATATTATACCATTATGACTCCTTATAATAATAATTGTATTTGCTTCTTTCCCTTTTCCTTATCTTTATATAATTACTTACTCATTTTCAACATGTTACAAGAAGGTTGAAGCAGTGATATTGGACAGAAAAAGGAAATGACAACCAGAGATGTTCTTAAAAGGAGAAATAAGACAAAAAACAGTCATCTACAAATGTGCAGTCACAGAAATTGAGAAGTAAAACCATAAGAAAAAGAAACTGTATTGTATAAAGGAAAATGAAATTCTGATAGTATAGTATAGTATATTCTATGTTCTTAGTGCCTCATATTCTGAAAAGTTAGATCACACATAAATTTTTGACATAATAATGAACATTATGAATGATGTAGGTAAAATTCAAAAGTAATTTGCAATTCACGAGTTGACACACATTCAGAATTGCTGAGGTTCCTCACATTGCAGCACCAAAGTGTCAAAATTATTCTTGAAAATCCATTAAATTAAAATTACACAATACACGACTAAACACAGAATCTTATTGGAGAGTACTTTACTGTCTCTTACTCATGCCAAACCATCCAGTTTGAAGTAGTTCCCAGTACTTTTGCTTCTAATTAAAGTTCATGTTATACAAAACTAAAAAACTTGCCATTGCGTCATGTGGGACATGCTCTGACTACCTGATGTGATCATTGAGCATTGTAGACATGAAATATTACAGCGCGGACTCCACCCCCAATACGTTGATTTCATAAAAGATAAGGATAAGGAGAGGTTCGTCATCGAGTACAAAATTACAATCTGGCAGGGGAAAAGCATGTTGCTGTTTATCTGAACATTAGGGTGGCCCTAGTTAACGGTGATGTGTTACATACTTCCACGTGGGGAGGGTTGGGCAGGGCTAGGCGCTGCCACTGCTGCATATGCTAATTACTTAGATCTGATTGTTGCACAATGTATGCATGCTTCAGATCATCACATAGAACTCCATAAGTACGGACAATCGAGTGTCAACGAAAACAAACAAAAATATCACAAAGAGCTCACACTACGAGAGACAGAGCAAACATCACTGAAGAAGGAACTAATTTGTGTCTTTCATTTAATATTGACTCCTGGACATGGCTCATGTGTGCAATGTCAGACATTCCATTAAAGTTTGTCTTTCTACCACAGTTAGATTCATGCAAGTGCATACATCACAAGAAAACCACAATACAACAAACATTGTTTCATATTTTCCTAATATCCAAAGTCATGCTTGTAAAGAACCACAAGTATTCTGTAATTCAAAACTTATTCCTTCACTGTCTCTCTACTCTCCTTTCTCTGCACTCTCTTCTTGGTGACTCCATACACCTTTTCCTTTTCTGTGTCATTGGATTTTAATTCTATCCTTCCAGAGATTCGATTTGTCAAGAAATTCTACAGGTACAACCTTCTAAATGTATTTAGGATCCAACTACATTTTAGCTCTTCGAATGTTCCCAACCTGGTGCAAGCAATTTTTAAATTTACTTTGAAATTTTTTACCATCTTCTATCACTCTATTAGTTGACAGTGATCCTAGTAACATAAATTAGGTTCTGCATTTCTAAAAATTTCTTGCAACTAATATCACTAAGCTTAACAGAATTGAGCTCAAATGAGAAAAATGGATTCTGGAGGGAAATATCTGAGGTTGTGTATATCTAAGGTTGTCTATACATGAACAGCATTTTTGTTAATGTATGACTTATAAATTTCTGGCTTCTTAGAACTTTTTGCTTACATCCTTGTTTTTGTTTGTTTCAGACAGTTGGCGTTCTCAAGTAGGTGAGTTACTGTAACTTTTTTAATTGATCTCCTGAAGAAACCAATCCTTAAATTTTGGTATTTTCTCAGCTTAATTAGTGGCTCATCAACTTGGGAAATGTTTTTTCTGTGACTCTTTTGTGAGTTTTATTTCAGTAAGACCCCTTCCTCATCCTCCAGTTGTTCTTAAGTGTACAATTTTCTGTGGCTTTCTTATGTTTCCTCTTTCAGGACATTTTATGTATTTAAAATATATCAAGTTTATACTAAATAACAATATCTTCAATAAAATAGCAACCTGAAGTTCTGGAATTACTTTCACAAATGAATTAAGAAATTTGGGGGCTCCCTTCTGATGTCTCAAGGTCAAATTTTATGGGGTTCTTTTCTAAGAAAATATCTAATGTGTATCTAGATAGATTAATTAGCTGACCAGTGGTTTCCCTGAGAAGTGGACAATAAAAGAAAACTTTGAGGATGTCAGAATTGGCAGTTTATCAGATTACAATGAACTCATTCAACCAGTCAATTCTGTTTTTTAATTTGAACATTTTAACTATGTAAACTAACATGAAGCATTCAATTAGAATTAGTGGAATTCACATTAATGTTTTATAACATAAATTTAAATTAAAATGTGCTTATCCTAGAATTTTGGCTGAAAATGCCCATCAAAGAGACTATTTCATGTTATCTTCACATATGTGATTCTAGTTTTGATACTTTCTGTACACATTCACTTACTTTGTCTCAGTTTCCCTATCTGATATGAAACTTAGAACTTGATTCCAAGAACATTTTTGTCCTGTAATTATTATTTTTGTATGATCATTTAACATTGGGTTTTTATTTCAATGAATATTTTGTTTCTTATCAGAAAAGAGGCATGTTAACCATGCTGGAAAGTAGCATTTGGATTATTAAGTAGAACAATGCAAAAAAACTGATACTAGGGAAAAATGTTTTTGAGAGGATTTTAACAGATAATCGACACATTTAGATTCTCCAGAATGTCATTTTAAGGACTGAAAAACTAGAGAAAGTCCTTATAGAACAATGCACTTTTTAAAAGACTTGCACAAGATTACTGCTCTCAGCTTTTGTGTGCAAAATCTGATACTGTGTCTGATCAATGCCTCTGTCCATCTTGCACATCATCTCTGCTGGAAAGAAAGCCCCTGCCAAGCCAGAGGGGAAATCACAGTTGCTGAGCAACAGTTCCATCACGAATATGCTCTTTGTTTTGAATTGGCACAAAAACAAGAAATATATCTACTTTATACATGATAAATCAGGTCTATCACTGAAGACTAGACAGAGTAAAGAACCCTATGGTAATATAACTAGTGTTAAAATTACAAGTATTTATCTTCAGAGAAAAAGATGTTTAGTAATATCTACATGAATGGAGACTATTTTACCATACACTCTCCTGGGCAACAGTAACTGATTGCTCTGTATGCAGAAAAGGGACAAAATTAGACTGTTAAAATATTTCCTGAGAGTTGAAGTGGTTATATTTTCTCTTTTCTAACCTACTCCTCAGACTGGTGCACTGATGATGCAGTTATTGGAGTGATTCTAATGGTTCTTCAACTTGGAGGCACATTATGATTTCTGTTAAATAGGGACATGGATAGTTGGGAATACTTTGGATTAAAGTCTAATTTACTTTATTTGCCTTTCTTCTTATAACTGGACAACTACTTGTAGTCTCATAATTTCTGAATCACCACCCATGAGTCTTAGGTCTTTCGAGTGAGCTTCCTGAGTCCTTGTTATTAGTTAGCAAATTTAAAGAACAGGGTGCATTGGCCAAATCTCCATATGCAAACCAAATGAAAGTGGAAATTAAATGATCTAATGTAACAAAGGAACAAAATGAAATTATTTCTCGCAGTATCCTTTGTTTGTCTATTCTTAACCACCCTCCTGGAGAAGTGTAAATTAAAAGTCGAAATGATTTATTTCAGAAACTAAATAAATAGAGCATACTGCTGCTTTTTCATTTCATTATGTACCTTCACTTCTGGTATTTTTTTTTTCTTCCCCCTGCAAGTGCTATTTCAACAAGAACATGTAAATGTCTATAATTGTGAAAGAAAATGTTAATATAACATTTACACAGTTCAACAGCTTCAAAGCTGTTTCATTGACTATGCTTAAAAGGAAACTTACACACAGAGGCCTCAAGCCCACATCAATGCTAGTTGAGTGGGACATTTAGTGACAGACTTAAAAACAGAAACAAAAAGGAAGAGAATCAAACAGCCCCATCTCCCAGCCTAATTCCAGCCATTGAGCAGCTCTGTGCTTAAGTCGAGGATTACTAGTTGATACTATCTACATCAGCTTTGCTGTTCAGGAAGAAACGTCTCTCCTATTAAAGGAAAAAAGAGATAGGAGGAAAAAGAAAAAAAGAAAATAGTTTAAAGCCAGGTAATTCAGGCTTGCATAAATCTTTAATGGGTTCTGTCTTCTTGTGATTGGCTATGGGTTCTTTTCTCTGCCCAGGGGAAACACTATACGTCTTAGAGGAGAATAATAGTAACTCCATCTTGTGTGCTATATGATATCTTCCAGTAATCCAGAGGATTTCGGCTTTGTCTGCCGTCAACAAAAGACCACCCATACATAACATGTCTGGGCCACTTCAGACCCCTCACCCAACAGGTGACACCACAAGACAGACGTGTGGAACGGAGGCCCTTCGTAGCTGGGGGCAGTTTGCTCCCAAGACACTTCAGAAAATGTAAAAACAAAAAGCGCATTTCTCTTCTGGTAAAAACAAAGTGTGATCAGCGTTCTGCAGTTGTGTCAATTCTGTAGGCTTTTATCACGTGTAAGAATGAAATGCCAAATAATATCATTTCCTTTGTGAGCTGATGAAGAAACTATCGGGGTGCAGATTAATTTGTTGGAAGTATTTGGATGATTTCAAGCCCTCTAGGTCAAACAGCAAAAACAAAAGGGAGGTAAAGGCATAAAAGCACCCATCATTTGCATGTCAGGGTTTCACAAATGATGACTAAAAATTATGTGGAAAAGTCTGCTTTATCATTGTCTCCGCCACGCCCCCGGGGGCACTACTTACTGAGCTGGATTCTGAGCAGTTAAGCTTCCTAAACTGATGGATTTGCTCACTCAGATAAACGCACACCTATTACCTGTAAGAAATTTTATTCAACTCTGAAAATATATTAAAGGCTTTGGATGTACTGCACAGGATAGCTTTGTAGATCTTTAAATCTCAAATATGGTCAGATCCGAATCTGTTACATTTTAAACATCTCTGATATAACAATTCTGACAAATTCTTTGCTTACTAATTAACATGCTTTTATGTCATTACTTTCTTTAAAAATAGAGGGAAATCTCTATGTTGATTGCATAAAGTAAACCATGTAAAAAGCTACTTTGCTATTTTTATAGCAAAGTAGTTTGAATTTAAGGTAAGAGAACACATTGTTCTCGCTCTTCTTCGATGAAATCCCAAAGTATATCTAGGATATTTACTTTTATTCATAAACATACGTTTATTAAATTTCAAATTGCTAGGAAAATTCTGTGTAAGGTAAAAAGGGTGTATGCTTCTTCACATACCAATTCTGAGTGAAGATGTAAATTATAATTTTGAGTCAATGAATTGATATATTTTAACAAAATACAAGATATCCATCAACAAACTCATAACATTTCCATTGTTGCAAGTCTATTGCAGTTCATGATATATAGTGGCAAGTGTAGTAAATAAAAAAGCGAGTATTTATGAAAGATAATTGATTCATAGATATATTATCATTTTTAATATGGACCTGGAATAACTATTTCATAATATATTTCCAAGCAGGGTTGTTACATTTTAATAATATTTTCTTAGTCACTAATAGTATATTAGTAACTTAGTCTACACATTACAAGGTAACAAGGAATGATCAATTAATTGTTCAAAAGATTAAGCTTTACTTGATCATTTTCCATATCCCACCTGTAAATTTTATGAAAGCAAATTTTAAAAATCCCAAAACAAGTCATAGAATTCAATAGTTACTGAGGATGTTAGAAATTCAGTGTAAGTCAAGTAGAATTTGACTTCTTTAACTGATCATCAACCTGTTAATAGTGTGCTAAGTATTATCTAATTAGCTGAATGTATTAGTAGCTTAATCTATTAAAATCTTATATTCTAAATTATCATCTTACATTGCTTAGTTGAGATTAATTGACCTTAGCCTTCTCCATACTATAAAATAAATGTTACAATGTATTAAATACTTGTTATCTTTAATGGTCACCAACAAGGGTAATTTTTGGTGTCACAGAGCTTAAGATTTCAGAGACAGCAAAATAATGTGTTTTTCCTTACATCCTAGTTGGCTGGTTAGTGGCTAGCTTCCTTACTTGTGCTCATTCAGGATCTGAAACTCCTAACATCTTCTGGCTCTGCTAACCCTCTGGGCTAGCTGCTCTTAGAGCTCTGCATCTACCTGGGGCAAGGCCACAGAGAACCAGAAAGACAGCAGCCTGTCTGGAAACCCACATCACTCTGCACTTCCCCTGTTGCAAGACCTAGAGCCAGGAGTGGTTGGATGTTTGCTGCTGAGAGAGAGTTTCACACCATGGATATTAATTAGTGCCCCATCTCTGGCACCCAAGCTACTATGCTGGGAACACTATTTCGTTATATATTTTAGACTCATGTTCTTACAGTTGGGACTTGGTATTATTAGTCTTCGTTATTTTACGATGACAAAGCCAAGTCTCAGAAATTTAATTACTGCCCACATAAAAACTTGAACCCAGGTCTGTCTAATGTTAAAAAAATCACACACACACACACACACACACATACACACTGATATACATATAAACATACATATATATATATATATATATATATGTACGCACACAAACATAGGGATTCAAGAAGTTCTAAACAAATACAAATGCATATATATATTTGTTGGAATGCTATGTTTAAGGACTAAATATCTTAAGAGTTCATATTGATAGTTACAATGCAAATTCGCAGCTATGGAGATTTTATACTGTGCAGGGCTGGGCATAGTCTGTATGGAAACTGGGGCATCCACTTTGCTGTCTTTAACGCCTGGAACTATTACCATGTAAGAACTCAATGGCCCCGAGGCCACCATGCTTTGAAAAGTTAAAAATCACACGGTCAGGGCCTCAGCTGAGGGGCCTGTGGCAGACAGCACCCGAGGTCAGCGAGATCATGGACTGTGTGAAGAGGTTATGTTAGAGCCCGTCTGCCACGCACCCCTATCTTTTGTCATAAATAGAAAACAAACTGTCTGAGGAGGTTTCCCAAATTCTTCAGCCACAAAATCATGAGCAAAGTAAAATGATGGTTTTGAGTTACCACTTTCAGGGGTCATTTGTTACCTAAGAAGGGACCATTAAAGCACTGCAGTACATAGATTTTGTTTAAATGCATGTTCCTGGTGTACATTTACTGATTGTAGAAATATTACTCATCCTTGTTCTCATGATTTGTACTTTATAGAATGTCTTCATAAAAGATCTGCCCTCAGTACTCTTCAGTTTGTCTTTTTGATGCTCACATGGTTTTCCTGATCAGTTTGAAGGCTTTTCTAACTCTACAGAGCTTCTCACCTATTGTTTTCAGGCCGTGTTCACACACTTGGTAGCTTGCTTCTGAGTTGTCCAGGATCAGATCCTGAACTTTATTTTGCTCCAGGTCTTCTGTTTCCTTTTTCCGTTTGTCTCATCTCAAGTCTGACTCCACTCTGGCATCTCCTTTTAAATGCAGGTGCTCACTCCGCTAGGGAATTATCTGTGGGTCCGTTTAAAAAGTCTGAATGGCCCCATTGCTCAGATCCATCCGACTGGGCCCCTGGTGTGCACTTGATATTCACGTAGGCACCACCTTACCTTCCCTGGGTTTCCTTCCCTGACCCTCTGCGCCTTACCCTTGGTAACTTGAACTTTGTGGTTTTACCTTCTCCAGTCGCTCAGACACCCTCTTCCTCCCCCGCTTCCTCCAGCAGACACTTAACATGAAGACTTTGGCCCAGTGGGTGACTTGGACCCTCCCACTGCTAGTTTGGGAAAGTCAGGGTGTTGCTTGTTTTACTCTCTAGTGGATCTGGCCGTTTTTGCCTAGGGATTCCAGAAATTCTAAAATCGACATTGCTGCCATCTTCAAGACCTTCCCGTAACCCTCTGTAATACATTTTAAAATTATGGACTGGTTAAAAATTCACAAGAGATTTGATTGTTCTGAGTTTACTCCCCGTACACAGGCATAGGATTCCTCTTCATTTACATTTGACCCAAAATAATATCCAAATATAAGAAAAGCAGTTAAGCAGCTGTTTAGATATAATTCTATTTGTTTTGATATTTAGAAGAGTTTTTGAAATAAAGATTAGGATGAAGTCTTTTAAAATGAATTGTACTGGCCGGGGATTTAGCTCAGTGGTTCCGGCGCCTGCCTCACAAACGCAAGGTCCCAAGTTCGATCCCCGGTACCAAAAATAAATAAATAAATAAAATGAATTGTACAAAGAATTGTATGTGATTTCTGCCTTTTACAGGGTGGGGGAGATAATATTTACACTTTTCCCTTACTTAGAGAATTCGTGAAGTCTAACAGTACCTGATGATAGTGAAGAAATGGAATTTTGTCAACAAATACACATTTATTAAAGTAAAGCTTAGCTGTTATTTTTGTCTTTATGTCATAAACCATAAATTTGGTCAAATTTATAGACCAATTGTTATGTGTAATTGTTTATACAAGCAATCCAATGACTAAGTGAAATTAACTCTTATGCAATTAACAACAATGCAATAAAGGATAACTAAACTAACTTTTTATTTATTTTTTAGCAAATGTCTCCTTTAAATACATGATAAACACATGATCTTCACAATGCATAGAAAAAGGATTAGGATGATTCTAAACTTATGTGTGAGATTGGACAGAGTATCAAAGGATTTAAATATTCAATGCCTCAAGTTTTTCATCTGTTAAATACAAGTTCACACAATTTTGGAGAGCTATCATCCTATGCTTCTGTGATTCCTTGTCACATTACTAAGGTACATACATGTACCCTATCCAGCCTGAAACCACTGATTTTCTGTGCAGTAATTCAGAGTATGATCACATAAATCCAGGTTTCTCTTAAGTTTTTACATATACTGGGGGGCCGGGGTTTTAGCTCAGTGGCCCCATGCCTGCCTCACAAGCGCAAGGTCCTGAGTTTGATCCCCAGTGTCAAAAATAAAAAATTACTTACATATGTACATTTACACAGAAGTGTACATTTCCTATTTAGAAACAAGTAGATTTTATAAGTTTCCAGAATTTTTATAGAACAAAAGTTCATTTGTATTATGATTGTCATTTTGGAAAACTAATACTTGTTTGAATTTATAAATTCCTGTGTACTCCTGCCTCTTAAATTTTATTCTATGAATGATTGAGTCATTTGACCTTATGTAATTACCATATTAACCATCTACACTATCAGAAGGAAGGAGAATTCTTTAGCTACTAACACTGTTTTCCTCCATGAGTGGCAATCTGTGACCTGGCCAGTGATTTGGAAGCATGGGGGCTACTACAAGCAGAGAACACCCTTGATTAAATCAATCATTTAATCAACAAGCAGTAAGAGCTGTGAAAGAGATGAAAAAAATGCACAGGATAATTATCTCTGCTATCAAAAAGCTTATAGCCTTGTTAGAAATGTAATACATGCCAGAGGTGATTAGGGAGTAAGGCAGTACATAATGAAGTGTTTAATTGGGGTGAGGTGTAGCAGACACTTCTCTTGCTATGAACTGCATGATCAGACGGTCGTTTGCCGTAGTATGGTCTTCATTCAAAGGCAAAGAATTCAAGAAGTAATTTTTCACTTTGCCAATTATGTTTATTTTCTCCATCTCCCATCTCATCCTGCATTTTGAAGAAATCTTTTTATAAGATCCTCACTAAAAGGAGTAACTTAATCAATTTTAACACCTGTCCATAAGCCTAAGCCTTCTTTGGAAAGTAAACACACCACCAACAAAAGTAGAACAATAAGCAATTAAAAAGTACCAGTGTCTAGCATTCTTTGATGTAATTACTTTTGCCAAGACTGGACATGCACCTTGTCTATGAAAGCAACGTTTCTCAGACATTAGCAGCAATCTGATCAGATGTGAATCACATTAGCATGAGAAGATATGAGGCTAAGGTGGTTATGAAAGGGAGGCAGAAGTCCAGAAGTTAAAGTTTCATCCGAGACACCCAGGAGGAGGTGTATATCGAAGACAGGGCCTGGGGCTCCTGTGGCTGCTTCCGAGCCATTGCAGATGTACAGGGAGCACAGGCCTATTTGGTACAGCTGCTTCAAAATATTCTGGTAAGCTTTAAAGAATTTGATGATATTAGAAGATTGTGATCATCAGAGGTAGCCTAAAAGAATCACAGTTGGAATGTCTAAACAGATCGACAAGTCTGACAGAATAATACCAGATGCTCTGTTCCTTTCTTTTCCAAGACTCTTGCACGCTTTCAGGTGTTTGTTGGGAAGGAGTGTGAGACCTGATTAGAAGAGGGATGTCACAATATTCCGCTCATCCGGAGTAGTGTGTGCCACCTGAGAAGCAGCTACAAGGCTTGCCATGCCTTGTTTGGATACTTCGTAAAAACATCAATCACCTGGTAATAAAGAAGGCCAGTTTTTCTGAAATCTTGTTCAAGTTATCCAGGCAGCATTTACCCCCTAATCGTGGCTAAGATCTGTGACAGAAAGTGGTGAGTGGGGCAGAAGCAGAGGGTCAAGTTGGGTCTCCCTCCTGTGCTGGGTCTTCCACTTTCTGCAGTTCTGACCCCGGTCTATGAGTAACCGCAGGCCGCTGGGCAGCTTCACACCTCTTCCCAGTGGTGTGTTACTGCAAATCTGGTGATGCGTTAGCTCCACTGTCTGTAACAGCTCCAGAAGCCGGCTCTTCACTATGCTCCAATCAGGCCCCAGGCACACCTGTGATTTAACCAATGCCGTTCATTTGTCTATAGCGAGAAGTACAGTTTGCTTTCGTCTCTCAGGTGTAACTCCATGGCATTCCTTTGATATGTCACCTTTTGCTTCTTTGTTCCAATTAATTTGTTGGAACCTTATTCATTTCACCGTAGAGTTGCTATTGGCTCATATTATTGAAGCCAATCTGCTAACAGGAAGTTGTAGGCAGAAAATACCTAAGATCTACCTGCCTATGTAAGACAGGTAAGGAAATGTGTGGAGATCCAGATGTGTGCTGCATGCAAAGCATTGTCCTCAAAAGTGAACACCTGCAACACTTTGCAGTGATTTCTATGAAGAAAAAGGCCCAGTGCTTGTTGGGACTCTTTAGGCAAGTTAAGCCATACTTATGGGCCTCTTAAAAATTCACTTACTGAGCACTGCGTAAGGTTGCAAACACTGAGCTGGATCCCAGAGGAAGAGAAGCCTTCATTTGGTCCAGGCTGCAGCAGAAGCAGCGTTCTCACTTGGGGCTTAATAGTCTACCACATTTTAAGATCAAGAAAGTGTCTTATGCTCACCTTGTAACCGTTCTTGTTGCTTTGTCATCCTCCCCTGCATCTGTATTTGTGACTTCACCAAGAATTCCCCCCAAAATCCAGCTACTCATTTACAGATCGATAGGAGTGCCATGTTTTCCAGCTAGAAGCGGGGGCTTCCAGCATGGTAGCTGTTCTCAGAAGTGGGCTTGAAGCCAGGCAGAACACTGAGCTACTGTTTTCTAGAAAGAGGCATTGATAGAGCAGTGAATCTTCACTGACTTTCATTGGGTGGGAGACAAGGAGAGTCCAAGGGCTTTCCTAATTGGATAGCTGACAGCAGCATGTCATGGGCAGTGGAGAAACTGTCTCTAACCCAGGGATCCTGACGATCCCCTAGTATTACTATACCCAGGGAGACAAGGCATCAATCCGTGCACATGGGCAGATTCTTTACGGTTGGCAGGACAGAGTTCTTATTCTCCTCAATATTAAGGCTGAAAGTTCACATTACTTGCAATGCAAAAGATACTGATCTGCTAAAGTTCAGACTGAAGGCAAGGGATTTGGACTAGGTCTTATAGGGAGGAATTTACTATATCCCAACTCTGATTTGATTGTCATTTATAGAAATGAAGGCTGTAGTTAGTATCCATGGTGTACACATTTATATAGGGCAAAAAAGACATAAAAATACTCCCTGAAATAAAAGAATTTCAGACATGATGAGATTGGCCAGGAGTCTTGTCTCCCAGGGAGTCCTTTTCTAAGTGGGGTAGATATTGTTCTTTTCCTCTGTGTGTGCTGAGTGCCACGGGAGAGTTGCTAAGTGAATTCATCTTGTGTCCATCTTAGCAAGCCTGAGGGGCAAGGGCAGACCCTTCCCCAAGCGTCTTCCTGACCAATGTCCCTATGTCAGTGACTAGAATCACTCTTAACCCTGATAGCTATGGTCAGGGACACCAGAGAAAATTCTCCCCACTGCTCAGTAAACAAAACCAGATAGATCCAGTCCAAGGTGGCTCCAGGTCGCAGGAGGGCTGGGATCTAATGGTTTGTCCAGTAGGATGCCTTGGTGAACTATGGTCGAGGGTCACTCCACTCAGTTCAGGAGCTTCACTCCACTGTGCACTGCATAGGATGGGATGGTTTTGAATCCCACTTTTATAAGTATACGACTCTAGTTTATGTGTTACACAGTACATGGACTACAAGATAATAGAACAGGATTCTGACTCAGAAACAAGTGGAGTTAGGAGAGGTAAAAGGAGCAGTGGATAGACTGTGTCCCCCTACAGAGAGGGTGTGTGCATTTTCCCTTAGAGTCAGTATAATGAATGCCAGGTGGGACACTTGCTATTCTCCTTCTTGCTCTTCAGCTCACATAGCATGAAGTGAGAAGTGAATGTAGTCAAAAGGCGGGGCCCTGCCTCTCTGCTGACTTACTCTTATACTAATGCGGCCAAGGAGCTGGAAGCTGTATTTCCCAGGCCTTGTTATCATGGATCCTGGATGTGACTAAGTTCTGCCAATCCAAGCCAAGCACTCAGGAATGGAAGGCAAGTGAGGCAGAGACCACACTGCCTCACGAAACCGTTTGGTTTCTCATCTCAGTATTGTCAAAATACTAACGTCTAGTTCAGTGGTAGGCATTGAGAGACAGGGCCATTGGTTGGATTGGTCACATTAGGCTTTGTGTGGTTCTGGAACAGGTGGAATTAGCAGCTCACTTATCCAATTCATTCAAAAACTATTTATTTAGCACCTGTCGTATGCCCCACGCTCTTGGAGATCCAGGCAAGTATCAGCAAACAGAGCACGTTATGATCTTGCCCTTGCTCTGCTTACTGCCAGCATTGGCCTCCTAGCCTTGCAGCTCATGCACTGTGTCCCTAGTGGGGGCAGCAGCAGCACAACTTTAGCCAGAATTTCCGGATTGTTGAATAGGCAGCCATTTGCTTGTGGCCTGGCCCTGGGCTACAATTTTACTAGTTATTTCTGAAAGTCCAAATGAAAGCCCTTTTCAATGCTCTTAGAAATTTACAAGTTAAATAGCTCATATTTTAAATTCCTTGTTTTTAAAACTATTTAGAGAGAGCCAAGTTCTCAGCAAGGGAACCAATAACTATCTTTCTGGAATAATGTATTCCTCCCACTTGGACCAGCTTCAGAATCCCACATATTCTTTAATGTCCACCCAGCTGAAATGTCACCTGTGACTCGCGGACCCTCTTCTGTTACCCATGCAATTAATGCATCTCTTCTGACTCACCAGAGAAACGTCCACGTGTGTGCACCCAGCCAGGTGCCTGGCACCACACCCTGCTCTCCTCTTTCGCACACCGGGCACACCCACAGGGACATGATCTTGCTAACTTCTTAATCCTAACAGTAATAAATTGGGGCCATCCAAGTTATACTCAGATGTTAATAAATAAATCACAAATCTCACTACTATAAAAGTACTTTAACTGTATTACAACCTTCTGATTTATCAACATCATTTAAAACATTTAGTGTGAAGTTATGATTGAATTTTCGGTTGAGGTTAATATCAGAATTTAGGGAGTCCAAATTCCTTCTTTTCCAGGTCAAAGTCATCTGGCTTCTTGTTCCAATTTTGTTTAATTCCAGATATTGGTAATAGATTACCTTCACCTTAATCTAGTGTGTCAGCCCAGTGAAAATATGAATTGTCTTTGAAACACTTCAGAGATACTCAGAGTTTTCAGATGAGGAGATAATTGGTAACTGAGAGTTTTCTTGCACTTCATCGAAAAGTGAAGTTAGGAAGACTTGGAATGTAGGGGGAAGGGCATTCTCCATTTAGAGCAGGCTCTTTGTCAAACATAAATTCATGGAGAGACACTAAATAAACTGTCAAGTATTTGATTCTGATTCCATAAATTATATATCACTCTTCTGCATTAAATTTTCCAGTGTAAGGTGAAAAGATGATGCTAACATATGACTACATGTGCTTCTATTTATAAAATTGGAGCACAGAATAGATTATTGATGTATTAAAAAGCACTTTAAAATTTTGCTTTATTTTTAAAATTTATAGAAAATATTGGATGTTTTACTGTGTGCAGCATGATGTTTGAAGTATACATACCTGTGGAATGTTTAAGTCTACTTGATTAGCAGATGTGTTTCCTGAGCAGTTATTATTTTTGTGGTGAGAGCTCATGTCACTCACTTCCTTTATAGTCTTCAGATTTACAATATATTGTCATGAACTACAGCCATCTTGTGCACAGCAGAGCTCTCCTATCTACCTGTACATGTGTATCCTTTGTCCAGTGTCTTCCCAGCCCTTCCTCCTGCCCACCACCCCAGCCTCTGGTATCAAACTTTAATCTACTTTAATCTACTCTAAGACACCTCCTCTTTTAGATTCATGTATGCATGAGATCACACAGTGCTTGTCTTCCTGTGACTGCCTTGTTTCACTTTATGTAGTGTTCTCCAGTTCCATCCATGTCGACACAAATGAAAGGATTTAATCTATTCATGCTTGAATAATATTCATATATATACATATATCACATTTTCGTTATATATTCATCATTGATGAACAATGAGGTTGTTTTTATTTCTTGGCTGTTATGAAGAGTGTTGCAACAGACATGGGAGGCTGATCTCTCTTTGACATACTCATTTCATTTTCCTTGGATATATATCCAGTAGTGGGATTGCTGGACCACGTGTTAGGTCTATTTTTAGGTTTTCAAGGGACTTCCATTGTATTTTCTGTAACGGCTGTTCTAATTCACATTCCCACTCTCAATGTGTAGGGGTCCCCTTTACTTCACATCTTTACCGACACTTGCTATTGACTATTTGATGATAGCCACACTAAGTCTGGTGAGGTGGTATCACTTTGTTGTTTTGATTTACATATCCCTGGTGATTAGTGATGTTTTCAGTGATGCTTTTAGTTTGATGGAATCTCATTGTTCTTTCTTTGCTTTTGTTGCCTGTGACTTTGAAGTCTTATCCAAAAATTCCTTCTGCAGACCCATGCCATGAAATATTTCTGCTATTATTTCCTCTGGCAGTTTCATGGTTTCAGGTCTTACATTTAAGTCTTTTATGCATTTCGAGCTTTTTCTTTTCAGTGGTGAGACATAAAAGTCTGATTTAATTTTTCTGCATTTCATCCATTTTCCCCAGCACTATTTATTGAAGAGGCTGTCCTTTCCCTAGAGTATGTTCTCTACACATGTAAAGAAGCAGTTGGCTGTAAATGTATGAATTTATTTGTAGATCCTCTACCATGTTCCATTGTTCTGTGTGGATTTTTTTTTGTCAGTACCATCATGTTTTAGTTACAATAACTTAATAACATTTTGAATTCAAATAGTGTAATGCTTCCAGCTTTTTTTTTGGTACCAGGGATCGAACTCAGGACCTTGTGCTTGCAAGGCAGGCAGCAGAACCACTGAGCTAAATCTCCGGCCTGTGCTTTGTTTTTTTCCCTCAAGATTTAGTTGGATATTCAGGGTTTTGGTGATTCCAAATAAATCTTAGAATTGCTTTTTATAGTTCTGTAAGGAAAATCATTGGTATTTTGTTTCATTTTGTTTTTGTGGTGCTGGGGATCAAACCCAGGACCATATAGATGCTAGGCAAAACCCCCACCAATGCTTCTTCTGCATTTATTTAAATTATCATAAGCTATACTCCCAGCTCTTTCACTGGTATTTTGATAATGATTTTAACTTGGAGATTGCTTCGGTTAATGTGAACATTCTAACAATATTAATTTTTCAATTCATGAAAGTAGGATATGTTTCCACTCAATTGTATCTTCTTCAATTTTTTCATCAACATACTATTCACTGCATAGATTTTTCATTTTCTTGGTTAAACTTATTTCTAGGTCTTTTTGTTTTCTTGATTTATTTTTCACATAATTCATTACTGACATATTGAAATACTATGATTTTATATGTTAGTTTGTACCTTGCAACTTTACTGAGTTTGTTTATTCTAACAGTTTTGTGGTGGCTTTAGAGTATTTTATATATCATATAATCTATCAAGAGAGACATTGCCTCTCATTTTACTTTCCATTTGGATGGCTTTTATTTGTTTCCATTGTTTAATTTGTCAATGTAGGATTGTAGTACTATGTTGAATAAAGGTGGTGAAAGTCAGCATCATTGTCTTTTTGCAAATCTTACAAGAAAAACTGTCAACTTTTCCCCATTTAGTATGATATTGGTTTTGGGTTTGTCATTATGGCCTTTAGGGTTCTCTCTCTCTCCCAATTTCTTCAGAGATTTTTGTCAAATGTCTTTTCTGTATTTACTAAAATGCTCATAAGGTTTTTGGCCTGAATACGGGACAATAGTAGTACAATACTCTGTGGCTATGTGCTTTTGGACGCAGTATATTAGTATTTTCTTGAGGATATCGACATCTGTGCACATCAGGGATATTGACCTGCAGTGTTCCTTTCTGTTGTAATGTTGTCTGGTCCTGGTTTCAAGGTAGTGCTTGCCTCACAGAATGAGTTTGGAAGAGGATTTTAAGTTCAGTTTGCTCTTGTTTTACTAGTTCCTCAAAGTACAATGTTAGGTTTCCTACTTGAGAATTTTCCTCTTTTTTGATATAGATATATATTGCTATAAACTTCCCTCTTAGAACAGTTTTTACTGTGTCTCAAAATTTTAGTATGTTGTATTTCAATTTTAATTCTCAGGAAATTTTAAAATTTCTTTATGGGCTTATTAGTTATTCAAGAGCATATCATTTAATTCCAAGTATTAATAAATTTCTGAGGTTCCTCTTATTATTGATTCCTAGTTTAATATTACAGTAGTCCGTGAAGATGCTAGATATGATTTTAATCTTCCTCAATTGGTTAAGACTTGTTTTGTGCCCTAACATATGACACATCCTAGAAAATTCCATGTGGCTTGAGAAGAATGTGCATTCTTGCAGCTGTTAGATGGAATGTCTGTAAATATCTGTTAGGTCCATTTGGTATAAAATTTAAATCTGCTGGTTCTTTGTTAACTTTCTGCCTAAATGACCTGTTCATTGCTAAAAGTAGGGTGCTGAAGTGCTCTACTGTTATTATATTACATTCTCTCTTTCCTCTTTGGTCTATTAATATTTGCTTTATATATTTAGGTTCTCTGATGTTGAGTGCACACACGTTTGAAATAAATCTTTTCTCTTGCTGGCTTTAGCTTTTTGTCATTATACAGTGATATTATTTGTCTCATTCTACAGTTTTTGACTAAAAATCTGTTTGATCTGATGTTAGCTTCCCTGCTCTCTGCTGGTGTCCATTTGCCTGACTTATTTTCTATCCCTTCACTTTCACCTTTGTATGGTTAAAAATGATTTTTATGCAGCGTTTCCCTTCAGCACACTGTCTATTTTGTTGTAAATGTGGGGTTGCATCTCTCTCCCAGGGAATCATGGACTCCATGAGAACGAGAACCATGTCTTCAAGTTAGCATATTTAATTCTCCATAAAATGCTTGACTGAGGCTATAGAATTTGTTTACTCCATGAAGGATTTTGGACAGAAATGTGCCTTTTGCAAGATAAGCATTAAACATCACAAATCAAATGAAGTGAAACCAACCTCTTTATCCCCCAGTGGAAGATATTATTTTTTGTAGAAATGGATAGTTACTTCCCTTTACTTCATAGATGAACCATTTAACTTCCTCAAGTTTCTAGTCTTTTGCAGTCATTCAAGGAAGAGAAAAATTTGTTTTCTTTATTTTTTTTTGCAAATGCCACTCAAACTTTTTTTCTTTTACCTGAAATTGTTCCACACAGTTTGAAGCATCTGAAGTGCAGCCGTGTTAGCACTTTGAAGTGACCCCAATTAACAAACTTAACAATTGCTTCAACAAATGTAGCCAAAAGTGGAAAAGGTCCATTTATAAGTGGTACTTCTGAGAAGTGTGAACTCATAATGGAAAACATACTCACATAATCACTTATGAACAAATCATCTTGAAAATTAGTCCTACACAAACAAGTTAGGTATAAAACACTGCAGTTTCTGGAGAGCCCACACATGTGAACTCTGGAGTGTAATATGATTCAGCCCCACATCTACAGCTGTAGCTGATGAGTCGGTGTAATGAGTGGAGACCAATGAACATGGAGTCCAATAGTAAGGAGCTTCCGCACGAGATAAAGCTCAGATATGATTCCTGCACACTTGATAACAAGGAGAAGGAGCTATAAGATATTTCTTCATTGGAGTTCAAAGACACTGTGGAAGTAAGTGACATAAGAAAAATGAAGAATCAAATCTGGTACTTGGACCCTTGGCTCACTTATCCATTTGTCATATTTCTCAAGTGAGTTGGAAGGATGATAATAGACCATTTGGTGATTAATTTCAGACTAGCAGAAGCAAAAAAGTAAAAGGAGTTCTTTTCCCCTAAAATCCTTACCCTGATTACAAATATGTGTTGACTGTAGATGAGGGCATACCTACTCTTTAACACTTGTGTTGGAGAACTAGGCAATTAAAGTGTTAACTTGACTTATTAATGCAGAGAATATTCATGATTTTCCACCTTGGAAGAGACAGATTCTGTCATCCCTTTAATAGAACTCTGTTGGAAATCAAACACAATTTTTATTCTGGGGAATGATTACTGTGCCTTGTTTAATTCCCCCCTAACAAATGTCATCACTAATGTATTACAGATTATTCAGTCAATTTGATGTTTCCAGGTGAAAGAAAGGAGCACAAATCTCTTCTTCTAGTGTAAAGGGGTCAGCAGGATGAGTCCCCTGCAGGAGTCGAGATGAAGCTTGACATGAATCAATCAAGCCGGCTCAATTTTACAGTTATAGTGCCTAATGCCTAAACATGAGCGTTCGGGTGGAAATTAGCACCCGATTATGAGCATACATGATCTTCCCCTGGAAGACAATAATATTGGCATTAAGCTTCTCAAGAGGGAAGATGCTGCTGGTTTTTAATATGTCTTAAATTATGTCAGGAAAAACACTGGAACATCACACAAAAGCCACCGTCAGTGTCTATTGCTATCTCATAAAGCTGGAGATCTTTACAACAATATTGACACAGGAGCAGGCAAGCAAATGTCAGCCAATATAACATATGAAATACTTAACGTAACCAATTTTCGCCTGTCAATCAGCGGGGAGTAATGACTGATGCAAGGAATCAATACGCCACAACTGAATTCCAGCTCACAAACTTGTTTCGTTCTGTGATATAAAAGACTGTCAAATGTCACACCCCGAGAGATGCAACAGGGTCCCAGGATGTATTGATTTCGAGCTCTGAAGTCTATTAGCAACAGTGCTCCTTCACTATTGAAAATAAAGCTTGGTTGACATTAAATTTTCAGAAATATCAACTCCTTTTTCTGACAAATTAATGATAGGACTTCCTTAGTCCCATATTTATTTATTTTTGCTAACATGAAATACAATTATACTCAACCAATTCTGAGGATTTTATAAAGCAAATATTTGACACAATTTGTGAAGTAAACTCCTCATGGAGCCAACTATTCTTAAACAAGTTGTCCTATATGTGGTAAGTAAATGGAGATTTCATTAGACAAACCTTCAGCTTATGGTAAATCCAAGTTTTAAGATTGTACAGATGCTTGATGGAAAATTAAATCTTAAAAGTGTTTTATTTTCTTCAAGTATAATGCTAAACTCTATTCTTTCTTAAAGATGTGGAACTTTTGGGAAAAACATAATGAATCGGTATAGAAGAAGTTGTGCTAGCTCTTTCTACCTTTTCCATGAGAGCAATTTAGAGTTGACAGCTTGACCCTATTTAAAAAAGAAAATCAATTTGGTATTGAAAAAATATTTTTAAAATATGACTTTGAAGTGTTGTAGCAACCAGAGATATGCTCTTTTATAAATGGGGAGAAAAATAAAACAGAATTACTGCCTACAATTACTTAGGGCCACAGAAATAGTTTTTCTTTCCAAATCTATTATTTTTATGTGTTGCTAAATAGTCTCCCTAATAAAGAGAAAAATGTATAAAATAATATCTTCATAAAACAAAGAAAAACATCCCAATGTTGATCTCTTACACAGCAGTCTGCCCCCACCATTTTGGCCAAGAGAAATAAATACAAGCTACACATTTAAACACTTTTCTAAACAAAATGAAGTAACAAACTCGGAATCTGTTGAGATCCCTTGTGTATGGCCGCACATGGGACTTTGCCCCATCACTGATGGGTGTCAGGACAGAACCATCTGGAGAAGTCCCGGAGGCACCTGCTGAATGAACAGCAAGAGCTGTGCCCGCTGCTCTTTGGGCCTGTGACCTGGTGGCAGTGCCGAGGGGCCAAGAACAAGATCTCTGCCCTCCAGCTGGGCTGGTGCCCGGGACAGATGCTATGACCTCCCCATAACTTTTGCTGGAAGGCTCATCTGACTTAGGGTTAAGCATTTAAAAGGAAATGTTTCTCTTCAGATGTATTTGGCATGAAAATAGATAGAACCCAAATAGATCACACTGAAAATCTGGTGTTTGTTTATGAACAGATCAGCAAAGTGTTTGCATTGTGTATAAACGAGAATAAAACACTGTTTAGGCAGAGTTACTCATGTGGTTGAGTGGATGGATTAAACCCAGAGAGAACATCTTGGCAATGCTGCTGTCTCCTTCATTTGTTCTTCACTGAAAATGATAACATCGAACTGTGAAAGTTGAGATTGAAAAGCCACTAGTGTGTTGTCTAATTTCGGCTGCAGAAGCCACTCTGCTGTCTCAGTGACTTTATGAGGGAATAAGATTATAGGTCACAAGAGCTTCTTTATTTCCCACCTGTAGCTTCTAACAACATTTTATTAAGGATTTTCCCATCTTCTCTAGCTGACCTATTGGGGTTGAAATCCTAACAGCTGCTACAAGACCCTGACCAAAGTGGTATTAATATAGATTAGTGATTCTAAAATGAAGTATCATTTTATTGGAGCTCCGTTAATGAATAGATGGCTAACTAATATTTTCACAGGCTAGTAAGATAAACATGATATGCCATTATGTAAATAGAAAAGACGCTTTTAATACAGCTAAACACTTAGAGCTTCATGTTTGTTTCACAGAAAATCCACACCAAGCTGTTGTTATTTGAAGGTTTAATGTTAATTTGTAAAACAAACATGTTGGAGAGTAGCCCATAAATAACATCTTGACACACAATTTCTTCCTGCCTAGTGTAGGTGGTTCCTTAATTGCTGGCTTACTGAATCTATTTCCAAAATAAAAACTGAAGGGAGGATTTTAAGTGCACATATAGTATACACACTTATTGGAGGATATAAATTCTCGTTTTCAAGGATCATTTCTGAGATGAGATGTATGATTTCTTGTCTGGATAGTTTTGAAGAGCAATGGGATGATATTGCGAGGCACTTGGAGAGTAAAGAAGGTGCCAAGTACCCAACCCTATGATGGCCTTCCCTCAGAGGCACACTTTAACTGAATAGAGGTCAGCGCGACAGAATAATGACACCTTGTTCACGCTTCTGGTAGACTAAAAATTAGAGATGACATGGGTCATCGGAATGTCTGAGGTTTGTATTTTCCTGGTATTGCTTTATGCCAAAGCTAATGCAGCAGCTTTTTTATTCTTTTTGAGAAACTAAATGTATTTTCCAGACATTATGTCATCAATTGTAAATCAATTTCACTCTAGATACAGTCAAGTTAGAGTATCTCAAAGATTTTGTGTCTGCTGGTTTTCATTCCTAAATTTGTTGACTTCTACTTTTATTAAGCAAATTGATTGTAGACTCCACTTTCTTTTTCCTTTTGGTAAAATTTGAAAAAAAAGTTCCTTTTTTTTCCCATGGGTTACTTGATGATACTTGGATAATAATTGTGTTCATATGAACAGATAAGAAACAGTCAATTTATATTTTCAATTGACATAGAATTGGATAACGTACAGAGTCAATTTAATCAATAGTGGGGAGGCACTGGATATTGCAGTTGAAGAGTGGGTGGAAAGATGGCCTTTTTGCAGTACAATCAGGACCTGTTTCCTTAAGGACTAACAATGTGTTGTTTGGATCAGAAGATATTTTCATAGTCTGCAGTTGTTTTGTGACTATGAATCTATAAAGACAAGAAACAAGTTTCCATTAGAGAGGTTCTTTAGTTATTAAAATGGATCAGATTGAAAAACCTCCAAAATTGAATCAAAACTTTTCTTTTTTAATTAAATTTGGATTCCACAGTAATGGAAAGATTCACTAGGTAAGAATAGTTTTTTTAAAAAAGTAGCAATAGTGATATATCTCAAAGGCATACATTTCACCTAAAAGGATGTGAACATTCAAAATTAATTTGATTTTATCTTGGATACTTTCTCTGGTTTTCCTTTTCATATAATGTAATCCTTATAGGAAAATCTGAATGTTCTAGTCTGTTCCAGTTTCTTAGAGTTTAACATGATTCAAGTGCAAATGTCAAACTGAATAGACTCAATGTTATGGGTTGAATTGTGTCTCCTGAAAAGACATGGAAGTCACAAGCAGTAATTCCTGGCAATATAAACACATTGCAGACAAGCGTTTTATAGATAATCAGGTTAGGATTGGTCACTACCATGACTCCTCATCCAATATGACCATGTGCTCATGAAAGAGGGAATTTGGTTGGACACAGACATGGAGAACACCATGTGGTCATGAAGGTAGAGATCAGGGAGGTCATGGAGGATCTCAGAGGCTGCCAGCACAGATTCTGGAATAGATTCTGCCTCACAGCCCTCAAATGAAGCCAACCCAGTCAACACCTTCATCCCAGGCATTTGCACTGCAGAGCTGGGGCTAATAAATGTCAGTTATCTAGGCTGCTCATGTTGCAGTATTTTGTTGTGACAGTCTAGAACAGTTGTATATACAGCAAACTTACACACCTGGAAATCACCGATCACAGTGTCTGTCAGTTTTACTTCTATAGTCTTTCCCTTACGCTATGAAGACAAAGAATGAAATCATGTGAGGACCTTCTAGCACCTAACAAACTGTGCCTCTTCTGTGAACATGTGTCTGGCATGAATGGAATGGCTCCAGTGATGCTGGAGAGTCCGGCTTACAAGGTCAGTTCCCGGAGCTTCCAGAACATTCTAGGTTTTCTGTTGGGAAGGAGTCCTCATCCTGAGGGAGGGAATGTCACACTAGTATTCTTTGGGGAAGAGAGAGAAGTTTCTTTCTTATGATTTATTATTGTGAAAATGTGTATTTTTTCTTAGGTGCTTCATTGATAAAGTTTAAAAAATTAAAAAAATTCCTACCAAAATGCAGTGACAAATTCAAATGAGTCTTGTAGCTCGTGTGAGAAGGATGTAGCCCCAGCATAGTTCCCTCTTCAAGGAAACAAAGCCACAGGAGTCAGAATTACTGAAGCCAAGATAGTTTGAAGGCCTTGTGTGAGTGCTCACGCAGATTCCATTTGACTGACTACTAAGATCCTGATGTCAATGCCTTCGTGAAATTGACCTATTCCTCACAAAAACATTTTCACTCTGATATGGAATATACAGTAAAAATTAAGTGGAGCCTCCTAAGAAATACAGTGAATGCCCTGGATGAAAAGAAATCTTTTTGGTTAATTTTCTTTAGTCTAGGAGGAAAATTGCATAAGCAGAGATTTATTTAATATGCTCATTCTGTCAAACTTGATTATTATTTTGAGATGATTATCAATTTAATTAGACCTCTCAATGCCTTTGCACATGACTAGATACTATGTAAATATAGACCCTACTGTTACATATATCCGATTCTAAAACTTCTCTATTTTCTGTTTCTCTCTTTCTTCCTCTCTCTCCTTTCTCTGTGTTATTTTCAAGTTATCCCCTTCCATAGATGAGAAACCTTGGTACAGAGCAGTAAACGTGGAAAAATAATGAAGTCAGTAGAAGAATGAGAACCAGCACATCTAGCCTTCTGATTGGAAGCCTGATATAGTTATTCTCCAAACCAAACTTCCTGTCCTGTACTTAGCATGCAATATATATATATATATATATATATATGTTTGAAAATTATATTTTCAAAGCCTCTTACAGTGCCAAAAGTACCATTACATAGCCTACTGTCTTTATTAAAAGATAATACTAAAAGGCTAAGTAAAGGCAAATGATTAAATCATTTAAAGTGAAAATAAGACCTTTTTGCACTTGAATTCTTGCTTGCATTTTATAAAACTAAAATGAGTTTGTTTTGCTAAGTCAAGCAGTAAAAAGAAAGGGAAATACTTTTCTTTTATAGCCATGTACTTCTAAAATCACTGTCCAGGAATTTTCCAATATGAGCAATTTTAGTCTACTGAGACCAAAAATATGCAGATAAAGGTAAGATAAAGTAGCACAGATTCCACAATGTAGCCATGTTTTCCATACACAGGGGAAAAACTAACCCATACACTTGATACAGATTTCAAAGACCATAGCCACATAAAACTACCACTCGGAAGCCAGCAAGGACTCTGCTTTATCTGCTGAATGCTGCACCTCAGCAAATCTTCTGGGCAGACATTGGCCTGGGAAAACAGGGTCTTTTCCAGAAACAGCTCAAAGCTGTGATGACTTGCAGTGGGTTCTTTTTCCTATAAAAATACTCATAACATTACACATATAATTCTAGCATTTTACTAAACTTAAAAAATCTGAAAAAAACCCCAAAAAACAACAACAAAAAAACCCCTTAAATTTGAGATGTGTAACAAACTTGCAGGTCCAACAGCTGTTTATTGAGCATCTAGAAGGTATCCAGAACTTTTCTACAGGGCACAAAATTTTTTCTTTCTTTACCAAAAAAACAGAATTGTCATAAAAATTGGTATACTTCATTTTGAACGGTCTCACTCCAAAAAGAGCATCTGGCTGTTTGGCAAACACTCTTGTCAGCTCTCTATG
Source organism: Heterocephalus glaber (assembly GCF_000247695.1). Next base: position 5,498,174 of record NW_004624838.1, on the reverse strand, counting down.
GCCTTCAATTTGGACTCCTCCACTGATGACTGTAAGATAACACAGGGAGTAACTTCTGATTAATTTACAACATAGCATTTATTGTTGCCCCAAGAAATCTTTGTAATCTTTTATATTTTTCATGAAGCATTGTCAGAACAATTATAGACTATATATGATTATAAGCAGTTGTAATTTATTTACCAAAAAGAGGTACCAACTTTTCATATCACTTATCAAATTTGATCATTTTAAATCTTCTTTTACAAATATTACAGTACTACAAATACCACTGATTATTTTTATGTAAATATATATACATATATAAAGCTTTTGTAAATTGTACACATAATGATATTAATAGTTTTGCTTTTTTAGTGTATTAGCTTTCTCATTACTGAAACACAACACCAGACACCCACAACTTAAAGGAGATGAGGTTATTTGGCTTGTGGTACAGTGGATTCAGTTCATGGTTGGCTGTTTCTAAGGCAGAAACATCATGGTGGAAGGGCGTGGCAGAGCACTGGTGCCTGGTTCATAGCAATCAGGAAGCAGAGGAGGGGAACAGGGCCGGAGGGGGAGGGGGAGGGACCAGATGAACCCATGTCGGAGGCTGCGCCTCCACCTAGGCACACCCGAAATGTGCTTTGTTAACCCCCCGCCAACCCCCAATCCAATCACTTTGAGATAATTAAGCTTAACCACCGTATTTGGGCTTTCTGAAAATATTGTAACGACATTTAAGCCTTAGATTTTTGGATTAATGCATCAGTACATTTTATTTTTAAAATGTAGATGTGTGGCAGAACAAGAAAAATGTCATTTTCCTAAGTTTTTATTTTGGAAAGTAAAGATACTAGTTTTAAAAACTACTCCATATCACCACTATCTTATAACAGAAAGCAGTACCATATAAAAATAATTAGGAAGGGCAGCTTCTTGGATGAAAAGGCGTACATTCATAAAGCAGGATAGTTGACAACTTCACCTTCATGTACATAAAACATCCTGCTGTTTTCATGAGTGTGTCCTGAACTGGTGAAGACTTGATCAAAATCTGCTCTTGGCCTGAGAACTGGCACAAGCAACCACAATGGTACATTTCCCTAAGAGGAGACGAAACTAAACCCAAACTTAGCTTTTTGGAAAACACCTGTTCTAAATTAAGGATTCCAGTGTAAATTTTTGGCTATCCGGCTCTAGTCACAGTTATAAACAGTTGAGTGTGTTTTAAGAGACAAACTGTTCATGACTTCTTTTCCTTCAGGACCCTAAGTTTCCATGACTGTTCAAGGAAAGTGTCTCCACCTACATCCAAACAGACCTGAGGGCGTTAGGCTGGCTGGGACCCTGGGAAAGAGCAAACAAGAGCAGGCTGGAGGCATTCGTGATGAGTTTTGACATCTCTCAATTTTACGTTTAGATAATACTTTCATTTTGGGAGACCAGAGAACATACTGTGGCTCAGTGACAGACTTTGGTGGCATTGCAAAATTTCTAAAATTTTTTAGGAGTTTTCTGTACATGAAGATAATATTGACTTCACTTGTGCTTTGGACTAGAAATGTAATTGATAATTTCTCTGATGTCTACAGTCAGGAAAAAAGCAAGAGAGTACTTTTTGGATAGTTTTAGTTTCTTTCTCCTGTCCAGAGAAATCAAAAGTGCAAAAAAGTGTATTTTAAATTTTCTTTTAGTTTTTCTTTTCTTATGCTTCCTAAATAAAATGAGAAAAATCTGCATGATCTATTTTAGATATATATATAATTTTAATATATAGTGGAATAAAGAATTACTTAATATTCAAAGTGAAATAATTAAGTATAAGAAAAGATGATAGCTGGGATTTAGCTCAGTGGTACTGCGCCTGCCTCTCAAGCACAAGGTCCTGAGTTTGATCCCCAGTACCGTAAAAAAAAAAAAAAGAAGATTAAATAGCTTATCACAGAAACACATTTCTTTTTTAAACTCCAAGATAAACCCTTTTAAGAGCATAAAAACTGTGTGACATACTCCTCTCTCAAATTTTAAATAATACATGTACATAGCACAACCCTAATTACAACCCATGAAATACATGAGTTTTAGCATTACATCTACAGGCAAGATCCTGACAAATTTGTGCTATTAAAATTTCCCTCTTTACCTCAAGCTGAGTGTTGCCAAAACTTTCAGAAATGCAGAGCGAAGGGGCAGATTTTCCACCTCTACCAAATCATTTTGCTTTTATGAGTTTCATTCAAGACCTCAACATTTTTATTCAGTGTGGCATTAAATACCAGACACATTTATTCAGTGGAAAAACTTTCTTTTCTTGTATTTAGCTCATAAAACTATGTGAAGAGAGGATAGGATCTTGACAAACTGATTAGAACTAAAATATGATGAGTTGAAATTGAAAAAATTCTGTCTCACAAAGCCGGGTTTTGGGGCCCAAACTGTTTCAGATCCAAACGCTGTTGGTTATGTGATTCAGTACAGAGCGGGGCTGCTGGTAGCAGGACAATGCAAGATGAAGCTATGCGAATGATTTTATCACATATTTTATAATAAAGTTTTTCCCAAGGATAACTTACGGTAGCTAAGAAAAATACATAGCAGCAATACAGTGATACTTAGGGTTCTTCCAGAGCCTTACCACTCAGGTAGAGAAAAGCACTTCATGAACCCTGAAGCTCATTAACCTTCATAAAATACTGGTGAGTTAGGTGGCAAATGTTACTCTCCTCAGTTCATAGATGAATGAACTGAAGCACCAAGAGGTTAACTGATTTTTCCAATTCACAAAGCAAGTCACGACACAAAGGGAGGTCACACAGAATTCTTGACTACTAGCTCATCTGGGGCTCCACTCTGGACAAAATAATTTATTAAAGGAGCACCTATTGATCATAATTTGCTGGATAATGTAAGTCAGTATTTATCCCATAATATGCTCACGAAGCAATTATACTATCAAGTCTCTAAGATGAAAAATAATTCCTTGTGTTACCCAAATATAATGACAGTTTGGATCAGTGTGATTGAATAATTAAAGAAAAAATTCCAGTCTCCTTTTTTTTTGTACTAATGAAGCTTCAAAAATATGTGGATATTTTGAAAGAATTAACTCTATATTCAGCAATAAAGAAGATGGACACCACTTTAATGTGTTTTCTATGAAGGAGTTTTTAGACATCCTGAGAGGGGAGAAAGTAATATTCATTTTTATTTACCCTCTCCAATGCACAAAATCGCCTTATTTTTATTTAATGAAAGATGGAAGTTTAATACCACCAAAAATCATATTTTCTATAATATTGTTAATATTAGGTCATGACTATACAGGGGTTCTTTTCATTATTTTCATTGTCACTATTTTGAATTCTACATAACATTAACATAAACAACACAATGCCTAGTACATATAAAATAATTGTTATTCAAAAATAGAAGGTAGAAACAAAAAGACATGTGTATTTAAGAGCATGCATAAATTTGTTGTATTTTGGGCAGTGACCTAGTGGCATTTATACCAAAAGCTAGTCAAATGAATAGAGGTGACAAATGTTAAAAGGTTGTCTCCCATGTTGACTTTGTATTTTAATACAAAACAAAAAAGGGAGGTAATTCCCTCAATATTAAAGTCAGTCCGTGTGGCTCTGGAGAACCCTATAATGATGTTTCTGGGAATTTGGGGGTTCTGTTCATATGGTTTCAGACAACAACAAGCTGAACAAAGGAGCCACGTTTACTTTGATTAAAGTGAAAATCTCCACAGTTTAATTATAGCCAGAAGAATTTAAGTAAAGAGGAAAGAAAGGGAGACAAGCAAGGGGAAAGAAGGAAAGGAGGAAATACAGAAGAATGGGGCCAAGGGGAGACAGGGATTGATTCTCAAGGAAAGGCGGTCACTGTACTCAGGCCTTCTGGTTGATCTTGCCTTTCCATTGCTTTCAGTGCATGATTTTTCCATTTCTGTTTACTCTGGCTTTACTCGTCCACATGCCATTACTAGAGTCATCTTTCTGAATATAATTCCCATCACATTAAGTTCCTCACTTGCAAACTTTCAATGGTTCTTTTTTCTGTCAAATTAGGAGATCAATTTGAACTTTGAAATCCAAAGTTCCTTATGATATTATGACTGCTTACTTTTTCAGCTGCATTTCTAATTCTTCTAACTTTTCTACACTGTATGTTATTTCTAAACTTGCTTACTACTCTTTCTGAATGTTTGTATTCTCAACTCAAACATTCATCTGAATGACTTTATTCATTGTTATGTGCTTGGGGTAACATGTTCTCTCTACCTTCTCTTCTGCCTTAACTTCTTTAGCTTTTAAAATCAGTTTAGATTCTCAGTCCTCAGAGATATTATTGAGAGATGTCTCAGTAGTAAATCTGGAACAAGAAACCATCTATTCATTTGGTAATCTTGGCTTTATGTTCTCAGCTAGGTCTGCTCTTGACATAACTAGCAGTTAAGAGTCTTTCCTAAACCGTCTATGCTTTCAGAAGCTGATTAAAGAGTTGCTGTATAGCCCCTATGCAGCTGTATTTTTGTGTAGAAGAAATTGAATCTTGTGCTTGGTCTAAGATCATCCTGGGTGTCAGCAGACTAGTTCTTTGGAAATTATAAAATAGACACAAACAAAAGAAAGTGGTTGGAGTATTTGGAACCAAGACCACAGATAGTTCAAGGGCTGTTCCTTTGAGCTTGCTTTGTTGGTTGTCTTCCAAGCCCAGAATATTGATGTTTGAACAACAGTATGGCAGTAACAAGAAGATGGAACTGTCTTGGGAGATAACCCTGGCAGTTGATTGAGTCTGCTGTGCTGTGATCTGCTGGAGGCACACTGGAAGAGGCTCTTCCTCTTACATGTGCTTTTTGTAAATGATCGATCTCTTCTTATTTAGGGAAAAGGTATTGCAAATTTCACCTTTGCCACCAGAACACCTAAAAAAAGAAAGTTGAGCTGGTTGTCTCAGAGAGGTCAGCATATGTTAACGGTTTCAAAAGACACTAATTTGTTCACAGCTGGAAAGGAGTTAGAATGGGTGAGCTGTGATGCTGAACAGAGATCAAGAGTCATAATTGGATATGAAGATACCTTTAGACTTTGATCTTTTGAAAATTTTCATGTTGTCTTTTCAACCTGGGAAGTCTTTCTCATCCCTTGCACTACTTTTAAAATCCTGTATATCACTTAAAATTTCACTCAAGCACTTTAACTCATGTAACAGCATCTTGCTTCTTCCAGTCCCTGGTAACTCCATGTATGGTCACTTAAGACATTCATCTTATTTTACTTTCCTTATTTATTGATATATCTGCCTCTGTTCTCTTCTTAGTTAAATGGAAACCTCTTCATCATGGAATGCAGATGTGACAAGCAAGTTTAAACCAACTTACGAACTTGGTAAAAAATTCTTAGAGTCTCCTTTCTCCTGTGAACTAACAAATATGTCTAATAAAATTGATCTTTAGATGATCATAAAAATTGAAATATATATCCCAGAAATAGTTAGTTCCACCTAACGTAGAAGGGTGGAGGTGAAAGTGATGGGAGTATTTGTGCTGGGGGTAGAGAAAGCCTACTGACTCTTTCCTGTTACCTATTTATCTTTCTATCAAAGGAAACAATTGCCACCATTATAAAGTTATAAAGTGAAATACACCCTAAAAATAAAGGGATGGATGGACTACTACCACATAGCATGCTGTGGTTATACATTGATCAGAGACCATTAAAAAGCAAAAAAAACCCACCTACTCGTGTCTTAGGCACTTGGGTATTGACACTGTTGAGATCTAGAATAAAGAATCATGATTCTGCAAGAGTTTTGCCTTTAGTCATTAAGCTCATGAAGGTGAGTGAATGTAAACAGAGAGAAAAGCCACCAGCAATTAGAAAATTGCATTGTTCAAGAAACCTCACTTGGATTTCCTTCTCAAAATGATCTATCTTAGTTACTTTCTCATTTAAGAGATACAATACCCAACAATCACAACTGTAAGGTGGAAAAGTTTATTTTGGCTCATGTTTTGTAGAGGTTCCAGTCTGTAGTTGGCTGGTTCCAAGGCAGGACAGCATGGCAGAGGGACATCACAGAGAAAAACAGCTTGTGATGTGGTAGCAGGAAGCAGAGCAAGGGATCAAGGGAGGAGGAGGGAGATAGATCCTTCCATACCACGCTCCTAATGATCTACTTCCTCTGACCAAGCTCCACCCACCAACATCACAGTTATGCATCAATGGACTAATACCAAACCACCACCTATGAGCCCATGAGGCTTTAGAGGGACATCTATATATAAATTATAACAACATACATGCTCCTAACTCCATGTGTTTCTGGAGGTCTTAAGCTTACATGGTTTATTGACCAAGGGTTTACGGATGGACACATGATCCAAAGAAGCCAATGGTAAGAAAGCCAATAGTTCTATGCATGGTGTGGTTGATGCACTAAAAGAATTTAGGGTTTCTAAAAGCTGCTCAAAGAAATTGTGCTTGAAATAACACCAACATCTGTAAGTAGATCCAAGAATAGGGAAATGGATAAAGTTGAAGAACTGAGCAGATGGATTACTTGAGTTCATAAATTAGCCATATGTGAAGATAACCTCAGCCATGAATTTTTCTGTTGCATGTTTATAAACTAAGATTTCTATTGGTTTGGAGAGTCTTAGCCCAATCTTAGCAGATTGTATGTTCTCTTGAGAGTTCAAATCCTGAAAGTGAAATAAATGGAAGTTAGTTTCTGTTATATTTTCTCTGACTGAATTTGGAGAAGAAAGATCATCAATAGCAACAAAAACATAAGGAACCAGAAGGACTGACCAACTGCACAGCCAAAGATAATTTTCTTTAGTCACAATTGAATTTGGAATTTGAATGAGCAAAAGTCAACAGCAATCACAAACAATAGTATCAACTAAGCCAAGAGGAAAACTTGAAGGTACATTTAGTCATTAAAAGGTACATTTAGTTCCTAAATCAAGGAACCAAATAAGATAAATGTATAGTAAATATTATGAAAACAGACATTTAAATTAGTCAAGTGGGGTTCAGGCAAAAATATTCATTTTAGATTTGTGATTCTTAGTATTTTCAAACATTAAAATATAAGCTTAAAATAGAAAATGGATAATGGAAAAATAAAATCTCAGTGACTTTTGGTTTCTTAGTCCCCACTTAATAAAACCTGGAAAGAAAGGAGAAGTAGAAAAAGAGAAGGGAAGGACCTATAATGTCCAGCTATGGGTATGGAAATGACTCATTTTTTATTTTGGTGACTAGGTAAGAATATGGTTAAACTAGGAGTAGGGAAAAAAGCTTAAACTATTCTTAAAGTATCACCAGTATAATATTTAAAAATTGAAAGCACACTTACCAATGAAATAAAGACTTAGAAAGTTAGAAAACCAAAGTTAAAACAAAAAGAAATACATTGAAACAAAAATTTAAAAGCAACAGAATATGATATCATGTGAGAAAAGCAAAAATTTAAAAATATATAGTATAAGCTCAGCTAAGCACAGGACTGAAATTTCTAAAATTTAAATAGTTATTTTTAGTAGCACAATTATGAAATTTTTCTTTAAAATCATGTTTTCTATTCACAGAGCATAAAATTACAGTGGTACCGCATTGCTGGACATCAGTTACTCCCACAAAGCATGACGAGTGCCCAACAGCCTTGCCTGGAATGGCGAGCAGCCCTGGCTTGTCCAGAGAGTATCAAACCTATGGCAGGCACCTGGACACAATTTTCTCCTCAAAAGCTGAAATATTGCACAGTTTCTCTTATATGAGAAACTCAAGATAGATAAATGGGAAGTAGAGAGAAGTCCAAAATAATTCCTAATTATCTATTCCATTGTTTCAAAAATATTTCAATGTATATGCAGATTTGTTTCATTTATACTACAGTACTAGTTTCTCTTTGTCTGTTGAAAAGTGAGTTTTGTGTGTTTATCTGTTTGTTTACTCTTTGAAAGAGTCTTTTCTTTTCTATACTTGTACTTCGAACACCATTTTGGTCATTATTTTAAGATTATGATACAGTGCATTAATTATTGTTCTCTAATTATTTTGTTTTGAATTTTTATTTTTTCATTGAAGAAAAGTGCTTTTTAAATATTATCTTTGTTAATATCTACTGATATTACATTAAAATAAAGAAATACATTGAGTACCCAATTTGACAAGGTTCAGAGCAATCGAGTATTAGAGTGCTATCAGGTAGCGTCTTTTAAAAGGGATTGGCCACATAAAAGCTGGATTCCAAGTTCTTCTCGTCTTGGACAAAGAATTGAATGAAGTGAATGAAAAGCAGTGGCAAAGTTAATTTGAAAAAGTAAAAGTGAAGAGTGAGGGAGAAACTGGCTCCCCAGAGTGAGATTGGGCTAAATAAAAGAGGAAAAAGCAAGATAAAAGGACATTGGAGAAAGCAGCGCGGGCTACCAGAGGAAAGCCATGATAACAGGCTCTTCTCAAGGTGTCTTTGTCCCTTTATGTGGTCCAAATCTCAAGGAAACCCACGAGAACTTCTACGTTGGGTCCTGAGAGGTGGTGCTCGGATCCCATGTCTCAGGCTGACGTCAGGTCTAGGCCACCTATTGAAATCCTGCTGGAGTTCTTGTGAGAAGTCCGTTCTCTGGGCTTCTGGAACTATTCTGTGCATGTGTCCAGGATCTTGTAATTAACAGGTCAAGTCTACTTTCCAGCCAGCTTTGCCATGCCCTAATCTCCTTTGTCAAAGGGATGACATCTGAAAAGTTTTCTTCAAAAGGATAAGAAATAAATGTGATTGTCAATGAGACTAATTTAGCTTATGTGACAGAGAAAATAAGAGTTTAATGAAGAGATTTGAGAACTTAAGGGTTTGAAGCAAGGTAGAGGTATATAAAAATATAAAAATTTTTCAGGACAAGAAAGAGAAAAAAGTTTTTCTCAATTTAAAGATTTCTCTAGAGAATAATTTAAAGGGACAGAAAGCATGCTGACCCTAAGAAAATCATGTTTATGAGTCTGTCTTCTAACTGCATCTATTCATTTTGCATTATGTTCTTGTGCTGTGACACTAAACATCTGGCTCCCCTGAAAAGCCAATGAGAAATCTTAAGTAACAAAGTGAAATACAGAGTTTTGGTTAGGATATAATATAAAATGATGTTACAACATAAAGTAAGGTGGAACAGCTTCAGCAAGTACTGCATTTTTCTAATTCTGTACTTTTTTTGTAGATATCATATGTTCAATTATTACAGAAAATTTCTACCTTTATTTTGCTAGTGCCTCAACAAATATTTAGTAAGCAGACCTTCAGTACCTTCATGTTTTCCCACAACTAAAGTCTCTACTACATGACTCATGTACTAGCATTAAGCTGATCAGATGTTTAATCTTGTTTTACCAGAAGCAATGCCAGTTAGCAATATCCAGTGGCTTAAATTAGATAAATTTCCATCATCTGGAAGGAGGTGAGGGATCTTAGAGAAACAGTTTCCTTATCATGATTTTATGTTTTGGTTTAGAGCTATATGTCACACAGACGTGAGCAGGGTCTCTCATGTCCCTTTCTTTGTTGCTAGGAAGCCAGTGGAGTTTATAGATTCATTCTGAAAAGAATTATCAAAGTCATTCTGAAGATTGAAACATTGGGGGCAGAACCAGGGACCAGCACAAAGTAACTAGAGCAACTATCTCTTCCATAGAACTCTTTTGACTCTCATTTGAATTCTCATATTTTTAAACACGTTTATCTGGTCTACACTGTTTCTGATGAATGTTCTACCGATGTTCATGTCTTCTGCTAAGTATGGGACAGTGTGAAGTTAACTTAACCTTTGTAAAATAAAGACATTGGACTTGATTCCCTAATTTATGCACTGGAACTTTCCACAAAATTTTGTTTGGTGCGTGCTAAATACAGGGTATCATGCTAAGACATGAGACAAGAAGGACACATAAAGCAAATCTCTGCCTTCATAGAGGCTATGGTACAGCGGCACATGATTTCAAAAATCTTTCTCTTCCAGGGCCTGTGACTCCATTACATCTTCTACAAATATTTTAGAGGGTCTGGAGGCAAAAGTAGGGGGCATTTGATTCACACAGTAGATTTTGCCATGCCTTTCATCTCTGCTTGTTGGAGTTCCTTACCTACTATCTCTGAGCTCAGAAAACTGCCAGATCTGGCCAAAAGGAAGCTGCATCTGCCTCCAGGGGTCAGTCTCTCCTTGAGAATCCTTTCCGAATAGCCTAAAGACACTTGGAAGGATTACAGATATTCAGGTAGGAAAGAGTCTTAAACAGTTTCACTTGCATAGAGAAACCAGTTCTAAGTTTTCTTTCAAATGTGAACTGAATCCCAACAAGTATTTCCCTTTGATTGAAGTAGCGGGGTCTGGGAGTGGTGTGTGTGATTTCCACGTTTACATGCACTTTCATATGTCTTTGAAACCTAGACAAAGATTTTTGCCTTAGGCCACTAAGGGACTGAATATCGCAAAAGGGATTAGAATGCTGTACTTTATAGCATCAGATCTTGTATCAGGGTATTAGATGATACTTTTAATTCAGATAACTTCACATATGTCCAATTCAAGTCAGAATCACAAAGGCACATGACTTAAGAGGGGGAAAAGATGGGCTTTAATTTAAAATGAATCTGTTGGTATGGTTTATTCCAAAGACAAATGCAAACTTGTGCATTAAACTTGGAGGCCTTCTGACCCTACTAAGAGACTGTTCTACAGCCACAGGTATCTGAGGCCCCACACCCACCTGCTGGTGGGAGCTCTTCCTTCCAGATGCCCTATTGGAAACTCCTTTAGCAATTAACAAAATGAAAGCATTCTCCTTCTGGAATTTCGACCTTGCACACCAAACTGTGTGCCACTAATTAACATGAGTCGTCACTGTTGGTTTTGAAATGGATTATCTCTGGGGAAATCACACTTCAGGTGGTCAAAAGAGGGTTTACACCCCAATTCTGGGGAAAACGCTTCCTCGTTGTCCACACCTTCTCTGCTCAGTCAACTGAGGCTCCTTCAAATTCATGGGATCCAAAGCCCAAGGTTCTTGCCAAAGACCACTAGCACTGGGAGGGCAGGTTCATACGCAGGTGCTTTGTTTCAGAGTGTTTCCTTCGTTCCTGTATTTCCCCATCTTTTAGCTTTGACAATTATTTCCATTGGGTAATATACACAATAGGGACACTGCACAGGTAAGTGTTGTTGTTTTTTTATTATGTAATTAATGTATTTTTAGCTCATTGAACATTTTCACTAAACTCTTACATGTAATCAGTTTCATGTTAGTGATCAACCTGATCACACTGTGTGTTGTTAAAAAAAGAACATAGCTATAATGGTGTCACCTTTTAAGTAAACCACTGTAATGCTGAAGCCCCACAGTATCCTCAGGGAACCAGAAAATGGCACATATAATCTATAATTTCAATGTTATTATGTGCGAAAGCTGTATGGACTTCCATTTCTTCTCTTGATTAATTTGAATTAATTCATTTAGTCTAACTATAAATTAAATAGGCTCACTAACAAACATCATCCTTAAACGATTTGAGGAGTGGAAGTGTTCACTATACACCTGTTTCTATATCTAGTGTTTAAATCCATCTTCTTAATGCAACTGTAGGATGAAAGATCAAGAAATGACAAAAATCAAAGAAATTTAATGTTCAAATATAATTACCATGCAGCTACTATTTATAATGGTAATGATAATCTAAACAAAATAACTGTTTCTATGAATTTCAATGACATAAAATGATACTAAATTAAATGAATCTCAACAGAATAAGAAAATGACTGAGGCAGAACATTACATTTTGGTGCCTTATCACTATCCAGTGAATTTTCTAACTTAATTCCTCTATTGGAAATAATAGACTACACTGTATGAATAAACTATATTTTGATTTTCTTGAAAGAGCTGAATGCTTGGAGCCATAGAAAAGAGATGCTACTAGTTCATTTATTTAAATTATTTGAAAATTTCCAATGAGAAAAGACCAGTGCATTTAGGCATGCCTACATAATATAATAATGTTCAAAAATATCCCTCTATGAAGTGAAAGCAAAATTTAAATTTATTATATAATTATGTCCCACTCTATAATAGATTGGACCTAGTCAGGAATTGTAAGAAATATATTCAGAACTTATAAGTAGTAGAAGTAGTAGTTTAGAAACATTTACTATGATTCATCTATTTAGATCGTGCCACAACTTGTTTAAAAGAAAAATAAAGGAATCGTTTAGGAATGCAGCTGAAAAAGATTATTATGCTAAGAAATAGTGTTCAGAGAGAATGGATGACTACAAAATGCATAGCAGTTTGTAAGAACTGGAGAAGAAATGTGAACTCTATCAGGAAGATATTTAAAGTGCAAATCCATTTTAAGCACACAAAAATGGACCTACCCACATCAAAACTTGAATTTTGTTTTCTTGTTATGTGCTGCTGCATGACAACATTGAGAGTTGACTTAGCTAATTTATGGGCTAACCTAGGTCATCCATTCTCATTAATTTACCAAAAGATTTAAAGCCATTAGCAATGCCTCTCTTTGATCATTTCTTAACTTTGCCCCAGGACATTTTTCTGCAAACTATTAGTTTGCCTCCCCCATTTTTTTATGATATGATCCTCAGTTTTTTACTCGTGTGTGTTCCTTAGGTGTTGATCTGTCCTCTACTAAATCATTTCCATTTTCCTTAATGGATCAGGATTAAGAGTCTCCAACTTGAACACACACTTATGTGGTTTTTTATACAGGTTCTTTATTGCTTTCTATGCCAATGGCAATGTGGAGCAAATGAAAGCCTTAAAATTAATATTTGTGTCTTTAAAAGTAACTAGGCAAGTTGAGGAAAGAATGACAATTGCTTGGGAGTAATCCATAAGAAAAAGCAAAATGTTTACATGTGCCCCATAAAAATCTCACAGACTATTCTACCAGTCTGAGAAAGCACAACTAGTTCTTCTTGACAGAAGTTATAAACTTCTCATTTAAAACATTTAAAATTTTTAAAAATTTAAAATTAAAAATACTTGGAGACATTTCTGATTCAGAAGAGAATAAAAATGATATCAATGGAAAGGGAAAGTGGGCTGCTATTTCTGGAGAAAATTAATACTCACTTCACACCATGCCTAGTAAGATTCATTCTGTTTGCTGTATCTCTGCCATTAAAGAATGATAAATTTGACACAATAATGTTACCTTGATGTGAAGATACATACCATCATCTTTCAACAATCTTTTCAATCATGATCAAGAATCAAATTAGGAAAACAAGGTCGTAGATTGAAATGAGCCTGGATTTTAGGCTACAGTGATTTGTATTCAGATTTTGGTTCTCATTTAACTTCTTTCTACATGGTTTTCTTCATCTCTAAGAATGCTTATGTAATATCTATCAGGTTGATTGTATCTGTTTATCTGAAATAATTACTGTGTCTAGCACATTTTCTAATACTCAAAGAACATTCATTCATTTTCTTAACCTCTTATATTATATGGTCAGCAGCTAAAACTTTGGAGTAATTTTCTCAAACACAACCTTAACATTTCTAGCCGCCTGGACCATTGGCTACCTTGAGGGTGAATTTATAGACAGAAAACTAGAGGTCCTTCTGCATCTGATTACTCTTGTCTGAGTCTATACTGTGGTTAATGGTTTTGGGCTCCTGGATGGAGGTTTGACAGGTAAATCCACACTCGAGATAGACTTAGGGCTTCATAAAATATTGTATGAATGTTTTCTCTGAAGGAACACCTTGGTTTTAGCTGTGTATATATGAAGAGGTCATACTCCAATGGAGGTTGTCCCCAGACCTTTGATCACTTGCTGTTCTCTTTTCTCCTGGTTGGAGAACCTGTTTTCTAGCTCCCTCTTGAAGTTTTTAAAAGACTCAGTGTGACCTAAAGTTTCAGGTAACTTCAGGTTTCGTTGAGGTGTCTATCAAATGATTAATATATATGTCCCAAGTCTTTGGAATAATCCTTGGCAAAGATGGCTGCCCTATTTTTTAATCATGGAACAAGACTGCTACTCTCCTGATCTGAACCCCAGGGATAGCTCAAAACCTACGATATGACAAAAGTAGAAGTTGAAGACACCTGCCCAAGATCCTCATCTGTCACTGAGAGGGTTTTGGCCAGAACATAACTCCTCAACTTGTGTTTTTTCTAAAATTCAGGATGACAACAAACATGTAAAAGGGAAAATATACAAGTAAATGTTTTTAAGACTCGAAAAATTCTATTTTGTCAGGAAATGAGAACTTTTCTATCATTCTGTTGTGCTATAGAGAAGCATGATACAATCCACTAAAATAATACAAACAAATGATTAGAAACTACTGATAATTTGGGTGTTTAGTTACCGACTACTGCAAGCCCTAAAATGTAGATATGCTAGAGAAAATGTGGAATGCATCACTGTTTAGGAAAATTTCTTGGCATAAAAGAAGTGGAGCAAGCAGAGCAGAATTATTATTAATATGGAGATGAAAGAATGAGTATTGGATGAAGAGCGAGGCGGCACAAAGAAATTAGAAGATCGACTTCCATACAATCCGGCAATCAGAAATTCTGTGTAGAGAGTAAAATTTGAAAATAGATTTAGAATAAGCTCTTTATTTTTAAAATGATCAAAAAGTAAAAGGAGATTAAAATACAGATAGGCAGGCGAGGAGCCCAAGAGAAAAACCGCATGTGCTGTGCTGAGTAACTGCTTAGCTCTGCTGTCAGAACCACCAGGCCGAGGGACACCCTGAGAATCACCTAAGCCCCAAGGTCAACCCCGGCGGCTGCGCGACCTCTGCGTGAACAGATCCAGCGACAGAAGGCTCCTCACACCCAAAAGCTCTGCGGCAGCCTCCTGCAGCTTCGGTACTCACCAAAAGCTTATGTGCGTCGCTGAAATGTTCTCCGGATCTTACTTGTACTGCACACGCCTATGGCAGGGAGGTGGAGCAGCTTCCATCTGCCACCACCTACCTCTGCCTCCTGCAGAACGCATCAGACTGGGCTGTAATATCCCTGGAGTAGGCTTCCCTTTGTTGTTGCTAGCTGCACGTCCCTGTCACCCGACAAAAAAACGGTACAGGATAAATGTTCAGCGAAAAGTCGGCTGTTCCCAGGCAGAGGACCGCTGTGGATCCTTTTATTAACTGACTCATCAAAAGATACATCAATTTGGGGCCAGTTGAAGCTGAGAAACCACATGGCAAGTAGAATGGGAAGTTTCATCAAAAGAGTGGTAAACTGTAATGGGGAATTGGAGCGATAAACTATTAGTGAATGACAATGAAGGAGACCTGAAAAGAATATGGAAGCTCCTCTCAGGAGAAGCCAGGGCACCTGGGGAGGAGTCCCGCTCCCCTTGAAAGGCTGAGTGTGGGCCTTGGTGGCTGGGAAGGCGCCCTGGAGTCAGGCAGGCAGAGGCCCAGGAGGACTCCTCCTGGTGCTGAGGAGCAGGGCTGCAGGGGGTGCTCCACCCCGACCCTGAAACTCTCAGAGAAGAGGCCAGCTGGAGGAGCTAACGGCTTTTGGATGCTGCTGTTTAAACTTCACCACGCCAGCTGGGCATTGGAGAAGCTGTGGCTGCTACAAGAGCCTGATGTTGAACAAAGCATGCCTTCTGTGGGAGCTAAAAGCTGGGAAAGAAGAAGAGGCAGGAGAGGGAGGGAAAAGGAAAGGGGGAGGGGAGAGGGGAGGGAAGTGGGGAGAGGGCGAAGGAGAAGACAGAAGACAGTTGGAAGGACTCTCCAGAAACCTGTACTGATAAAACCCTTGCCAGATAACAAAGGAGAGGCACGTAGAGGGCTCAGATTCATGCTGACAGAGCAAACAAAAAGGGTGAATCTGTGACTCAGAGGCAATAAATTGATAAATGGCACCCTAGGAAAACATGCCTGTCATTGTGAAATGCATGCATCAAACCCATAATTAAAGGTAGTAGTTCTGGTATCCTGAACTGTAAACAGACATCTTATGAACTCTTTTACACTGCCAAAGTATTTTGTCATTTAAACACTTAGCTCTGGCTGTCTTAAAAAAGCTATATTTTCATTAGAAAAATAATTTAGAACATTCACTAATCCCAACTCTACACCTTTCTCTTGCTGCTTACAGCCCTTAGAGATTATTTCTGGGTCTCTTTTAGTAAGGGTTCCAAGAGGCTTGTGATCATTGAGGCCCATAAACCTTGTCAGATCTCACACTACGCCATATGCAGAGTGGTTTAGAAAGCAGAGAAGTGCCATACAGATGTGTTCATAGCTGTGTCTATGCTACTTAGCCAGCGAGTCTGTCTCCCCCCCACATGGCTTCCGCTCAGGACAGTAATGCGTAGTTGTTTGCAAGATCTTAATAAAATCCTCTATACATCTCCTTGACATCTGGCTTTAACTTCTCTAAGACAAACATTATACGATTAGTCATAAGTTGATCTAGTAGACAGATTATTTAAATTTTTCTCTTATCTCTATGTCTTGTTCCTCCCATCAACATAAATTTGGCCTTTGTTTTAATTCTCTTCCATTTTGTGATGTCTTTTGAATAAGATTTTCTTTATTCTAGGCAGAAAATATCACAGTCATATAAGTCTTACTATAAAGAAAGGATTTTCTGGCTTTAAGATATGCACAACTGATACTTCTTCAATAATACAGCATACTCAACAAATATGAGATATAAGAATATTTGCCTTTTCTTCTAAATCATCTGTTTAGGAAGAAAACCTCAGATTTTTGTGTAGATTACCTTACTGTCTCTCATTATAGGCAGTTTTGTATATGTATATGTTTTCATCTATACTCTAGGGACAATTCTTAAAATTTGAAAAAAATGCAATCAAAAAGAGACTTTGGGAAAACCTTATAGTCTGTATTTCACAGAAGCCTACAGATGTTTCAAGAATGGGTTCTTTCTGTTTAAAACAGATAGATGACTACCTTTACCTGTTTATGTATCTGTCTGCCTATCGGCCCATCAGTCTACCTACTTACTTACCTGTCTTCTTACCCTATCTGTCATACCATAAGGATGTTACAAAGATTTTTCAAAGGTAAAAATGAGTAATTCTGATTAAAAGGTTGGACAAAAATATTATGAGCAGTATTTCTGCCATGTGTAAAATAATGTATAGAATATTATTATAATATTGTACTATTATTCTTAATAGTGAAACTTTCCTGTATCATTTTCATATTCATGAAAACATCATCAAAATGACTTGCAGTATATTCAGACAAGCAGAATTCTAAAATATCCTCCATAATTTGCTCTCCTGGTTTACATGCTCTGTAAAGGGACTATATGATAGAGAAGCAACCTGTGATTAGGGTAGTTTCCTTGGCCATGTTCAGGGATTTTTAAGGTGTTGCTTACATCACCGATGAATTGATGTTAATGAAAGGGGATATTGGGTTGAGGTGCAGGGGATCTAATCAGGCAAGCTCTTAGAACAGCTCCTATGGAGTGTCAGGGATGTTGCTCCGCTGTGCAGCACTTTTGTAGCATATGGAGGGGCCGTAGGCTCAGTCCCCAGCCCAGATCAAAAAAAAGACAGGAGAGGCAGATCCATAGGATAACACATTGGAGGATTCAGAGTGACTCAGTGAAGCAGAAATAGTCTCCTGTTCCCCTATAAGAAGCAGACTTCTGTGATGTCCTCCATTGGAGAAGCTCAGGAAACCAAACTCTCTGCCTGCCACCAGGTAGCTCCTTCTGGCTCAAGTGAGGCTGCATCTCAGTTGACACTTTGATTTTGGCTTTATCCCAGGACTTCTGACCTGAAGGAACTTGAGACAATAACTTTGAGTTCTTTTTAAGTCCCTCTATTTTCAGCAATTTGTTACCCAGCAATAGAAAACTAATATAGATGGTTTCAATTACTCATGTAAATTCTTGACTCCCTTTTGCAAAACCATACTCTTTGTTGAATAAAACAAAAATTATTAAGTTGATGTTGCAAAGCAACTCATGTAAAGATTTATGAAGATTTAGTTTGCTGTTTTTCACTCATGGCTATCTGACTAAATTTTTCACCTTAAGACTTTGTAGGGCACAAAGGTGAAAATTGGCAGCCACATATTTGTGTACAAAGTTTGCACAGATTCTAAAATGTTCTTCACAGTAATTTCTCACTAGTGGTGAGACAATGTTGGCAATAAGCCTTCTCCTTGGTCTCTCGGGGAACTCGGGGTTTATAAATAAGCACTGCTCTGTGGATTTAGAAAGTTAATGCAAAAGAGATTAATCTTTTAATTAATTCATTTTCAATGCATTAAAAATACTTTGAATGATCCCAAACTGTCATTTTATATCTCAAAAGTTGCTGAGTTATCTTGAAAGTGGTTAAAATTAAACACTAAATCTTAATACTGGTGAAAGATTGCAACCAATTAAAGCATTTGATATGACTGGAAACACTTATTCTGCATTGTCACTTCATGAACGTCTGAAACAGAATTTAGGTTATTCTGAAAATGTGCTTAATTAGTAAACTCTTCTATACTTTAAAGCTGAGACCAAGAAAACATATTTTGCTACTCATTAAACATTTTTGCATGTAGTTTTTGGAAGTCTAATAACATCTTTATTTCTTATATGCATGGCAGGTAAGAGTTCATAAATTACATAATACTTTTCTTACTATTTTGTTTCTTTAAGGTAATATTTTGTCTGTGTACTGTTAAATTCTTTCCAAATCTTATTCACTCTTCTTTTATTTTCAGTTCTTGAGATTATCAACAAAGGAAATGTAGTGTTTTTTTGATGTTGTTGTTGTTGTTTGTTTGTTTGTTTAATTGAAGCATCATGGCAATTTTGGGTTAAAGGGGCATCATGGGAGGTGTATAATACCCACATGTATTTTTCAGAAGTATTTCTATTGATGAATTATTAATTTAATTTTGAATTTTATTATATTAAACAATGTATACTTAACAGGGAAAATATGAACAAATTAAGTATTGAATTTTTAATATTTATTGAGTGTTTATAAGTGAGCATCAAAATTTTCAACATCAACATTTTTGTTTACAAAGTCTAAAAAACAACAAGAGAAATAAATTCCTATATGAACTACAATGAAAATACCAATAGAACTCTACAACAAAAGTAATCCTTACTTCGATTATCACATCTGGGGCTATCATCTCACATGACAATAGCACGCACCATACAGGCATATGGCTTACACTGATAACACATGTGTTTTGCTTTCCTGTCTTTTTTGTAGGACACACTTGACATCTCACTGCTCTTGCTATTTTTTAAGTAGGTTCTTATGTATTTTACAATGTGTAGCTAACAGGTACTTAAAATATCAATAAAATAAACCGTTCAATTTTTAATATGTATTGCACATTCAGAATAAACATCAACATTTTCAACATTAAGTATTTGTCTACAAAATCTAAGAAATGACAGCAGTAAATTTCTATGTGTACTACAATGAAACATCAATAGAACTCTACAACAAAAATAATCTTTGTTTCAACTGTCACACCCAAGGCAGTCCTCACATGAGTCCCATCCAGAAGCCTCACACAGGCAGCACGTGCGCTTAGCTTCCCTTTGCTGCCTGGCAGGCCATTCTTGCCCCTTCTCTTCTCTTCCTCTTTTGTCAGGAGCTTCTCGCTGTACTGTATGACATACGCTTAGCAGAAAAGCAAGATATCGATAGAATAAAATATCAACTATGTAACGAGTGCTTAGAAGAGACATTAACATTCTCATATCAGCTGTTTACTTGCTTACAAAACTGAAAAGATAACCTGAGAAATAAATACCTACGTGAACTACAATGAAAATACCAACAAAAACTTAGCACAGAAATGATCTTTGTTTCAGCCGTCACACCCAAGGCAGTCTTCATACATGACTTGTGCATGTTCATGCACATGTGTTGCTTACACTGATAGCACGTATGTTTAGTTTTCCTGTCCAATTTTTAGGGCACAGTTGACATCCTTTTGGGTTTTCTGTTGTGATCGCAGGTCTTTGTGATGCTGCACCTCCTGTTCACCTGCCAGCTCACCAGTCTGCTCCAGAATTATTTTGTGTAGTTCTTTGGGTAGAAACATTTTATTCTTCCTTTATTGTAAGTGATCTTTTATCAGTTCCAGTCCAAATCCTCTAAGAAAATTTATTTGTGATATTTGCCACTTGTTATTTTCTTTGTGTACTATGAAACTATTTATGCTACCCGTGTTTAGGATCAAGTAAAACACAATCATTGACCAATGCTTTATGTTTTGAGTGACACCATAGTTGCTTCATAACTCATTAACATCTACTCTGCCATTGGTTTTGTCGTAAAAAGTTATGACCTCTGACTTCATTTTTGTCTAATTTTCTGTCAAAGTTGCCATCATAGTGCAATGTTGACATCAGCAGTACTGCTTTGTTTTTCTTTGCCATACATGAGGCCAATGTTATGTCTCTTTGAAATCCAAAGATTGTACTATATGATTCTCTATTTTGAACTTGAAACATTTCATTGGGATCTCTGCTTTGTTCTTGTGTAGTGGTCTTACATTGGTCAACTTGTGCTCTGTTAGTAAATGTAACATCAGTGGGTAACTGGGAAACCTATTGTTGAATGTCACATTCCAATTAGTTTGGGAGATAGGAGCAACAAGTCTGTTTACATCATTCAGTTTATTACTGCATGAATAAATAAGAAGCCTCAACAGCAGTGTGCTCTGAGGGCAGAAAATCTGGTGAGCTTCAAGTTTATTCTGCAAGGAATATCAGACAAAGCTGAGGCTCATACTGAGCTGGGAATGGAGTCCCCACCACTGCTTCAGGACTGAGGTCTTCGTACTGGGGACCTGGCAGGGGAAAACCCCTCCTGAGGCCACAGGTATGTCCAACATGTTGGCTTGCCTGGTCTGCACTGAGCAGAGAGGAAATTGTCTTGGGTCACATATAAAATACAGCTAATGTATAGAGGTAATAAAACTTTATTTAAAGATTGTTATTATAACATTTAAAGACCTGGTGGCTGAGATCCAGGATAAATTTCTAAATTGAAAGTGTAATATGTCTTCATATCTACCAGGGCATATATTTTTATACCATATTTTGAAGACTTGGCATATATTTCCTAAAGCTACAGTGGCCACAAAATGCTGTAAACTGTTCATTTGTAGTCATGAATTCAGATGTTGTGTAAGTTGCTTGACATTTTTAAACATTGCTCTCAAACAATGAGCAGATAGCAGCCAGATTATCAATTCTTTTTCTTCTTAGCAAGTGGTTTTGTTGTCAAACCTTAGGCAATTTTGAAGGAAACTACATCTCCTCAGTGTACCTGTTATTCTACAAACCTCAACCCCACACCCATCACTTCTCATCACTGGAACAAAGTACCCACTATCTACAACCTAAAGGAGGAGAGGTTTAGTTTCACTCAGGTTTCGGTGGGTTCAGTCCATGGTCTCCTGGCTCCAATGCAGAAACAACATGTTGGAGGGACCAGCAAGGGGAGAGCTTCTCACATCCTGACTTCCAGGAAGTGGAAAGAGAAGGGAAGAGACAGGGACAGGAACACACCCTTCTAGGTCATGCCAGCAGTGACTGGTCCCGTCCAACTAGATCCCTCCTCCAAATGTGAGACTTTTGGGGAACATTTTAGATCTAAGCCATAACAGTTATACTGATCAAGTTTTTTCATAAAAAATTTCTATTCTCCCTCAACCAATGTTCAAGTCTCAGCCAGGCTTTGAAGAAAATACTTAGTTTGACTCAGCTTACCCTAACCCATTTATTGTTAGGTACGTGCTTTGCTAATCAGTTGGCACTTCAAACATAGAAAACTCCGAGGATAAATTTCTTATATGAACTTTATTTTCCTTAACATACAAAGAAATGGGAAAGAACAATTTCTATCATCTGAATTTTGTTCATGATTACAATATAGCAGCAACAGCAAAAAGCAGAAAAGGAAATGGTCTTTTGCTTGTACATTTTCACAAAAGAGTTATGTTTAGGGGGCCTCCCTTAAGAAATCACCATACCGTGTTGGGTATTACTCATGAAAAAAAAATGTACACAAAATTTTCTCCTATAATTTGATTTAAATATCTCAAATACAATTGTGTTCTGGTTATTTCCACTGTTAAACAGAATTAATTTCTTTTTAATTTGTTCATTCATATACTCTGGTTTCCCTTCAGATCTTATAAATCTTTTACCTTTTTAATTTGTGCACCCTTTATTAATTGTATAACTTTATTTTATAATTAGAAATATTGTTATTAAATTGTGTATAATCTGATAATTTTGAATAAGTACATTTGAGTTCTAATGTTTAAATTGAAGTATATTAATGTCAGATTATTTTAAAAATGAAACACTTGAACTAGTTGAAAGTAATGTTCATGTTAATCTGTTCCTCTTGCCAATGACATCATATAAAACTAAAGGTTTCTGAGAATTTAGGATAAGAAATTAAATAAATAATAACTGATTTTCTCTTTATATTCAATGTCTTTAAAATACCTACAATTTAATGTCTATGAATGTAGCAAAATTTGTAATTATACAATCTTGATTTCTACTCCAATTATTTTAGTATTATACAATTTATTTCATTGCTATGCTTTTATATAATTTTTGCAATAGTTTTCCTCTGTACTTTTATTTTAACATTTCTTCATTCTTTTGCTTTCTTGGTTGCTTTTAAAGTTTATTCAAAGTCATCCATTTCTGTGGTATTCAACAATCTCTAAAGCCTATGCTTATTTCTAGATGTTCATTTTGGCTGTTAAATTGCATTATGCTGCCCTGGGACAGATAATTTTTCTTTGATGACACTAAATAAGATTCACCCAGACATCTTCGTTTATTTTTTCAGCTGTTCTTTCATAATAATTTTAATAAAAATTGTGAAACAATTCCAGTCCAAGGAGGCAGCTGACCGAAGGAGGCAGCTGACATGCCAAAAAGGCTTTAGTACAGTCTCTCAGATGGGTGTTATCACCGAGAAGGGCTTTCATCCAGTCAAACTGACGGTGATAAAGTGGGAGTGCTGTGGCTGTGAAGTGCCTTGGACAGTGCCTCATGACACATGGAAAATGTCTCTTGGCTTATGAAAACTAATATCAGGATAGGGTTTACTAAAAGACTTGGGTCACTCGGGTGAACAAGCGTTAACACAATTCTTAAATATGGTCTTTAAGTCATAAATATCCTGCTCCTGAAAGAAATGTAATTACTTCACTGTTAAAAGTTTTAATTAACTGTAGCAAAATTAAAGATGTAGTTTATGATGTACCTAATAGTTGTTTTGAGGATTTTTTGTAAATTATTCTATTTTCCTCAAAAATAAATATGTGTACTTGATATGATAATAAATGTAATATTCTCTATTTTTTGGTTTTTGTACAGTAAATGAAAAGCATTAATTTGGTTATTGCATTAGGTAAACTATATAGAGTGATTTACAAATTATATGTAATTTAATTTGGTTATTTCATTAGGTCGATTATATATGATTTAATCTGTGTATGAATTATGATTTAAAATAAATGAAAAATATGAAATCTGTATCAGTTGATACTTGCTATACCACTGGTGTGACTGAAATCTAGATAATTGGCAAAACTTCAGACAGCAAATTAGTCTAACCCTAAACTGTATGTTAGAGGTTCAAGGTAGAAATCGGACAAAGCAAGTCATTGGTCAGGTTAGAGCTATTTCTCCAGTTAAGAAAATTGACACACGGAGACACATTGAGAGACAGAACTAAATTCAAGCTTATTTTACAGACTTTATCACTAACTTAATGGACCATTCTTTGTCACTGTCTTTAGCAAATTTCATGCGGACTTTTCTGAAGGCGTTAGACTCAAATCCATGGTCCCCTCAGAGCGACATACCCAAATACTGAATTATCTACAAAATTGCCTTACTGAGGGAACTTTCAACGAAGTAACAATTTGGATAAAGCTCCCTGTCATTCAGCTTTCTATTGTTGTGTTAATATACTTGAAAGAGGAAAGGTTCATCTTCACTCAGGACTTCAGAGATTTGAGCTTCTGGTCAGTAGGCTCCATTGCTTTCCGGGTTGTGGCTAGGCAGAATTTCATTGCAGGGAGCATGTACGGGGCAAAGCTGTTTACCTCCTGGTGACTGGGACGAAAAAGTGAGAAAGGGTCTGCAGTCTCCGTCTCCCCTTTAAGGGCATGCCTCCAATGACCTAACTTCCTCCCTCTAGGGTCCCCCTCCCGAAAGCAGTACCACCCCTCCATGGCACCATGGACTGGGCCAAACCTTCCACACAAGGGCCTACAGAACTCTCAAGATCCAAGCTATAATGAGCTCTAGCATAATATTAAACACTGAATCTTTTTTTTTCTTTTAACTTCACTTTTCTACATACTTCTAGTTTAATTTTATTTATTCTTTCAGAAAACGTACCTAGCTACCATGAGAACTGGAAGCATTTTGCAAATATTAATCAGTATTGTCCAGGCCATTGGCTCCTGATCCTTCTTAGGTTTTTCCAGGTGGAGAAAATATTTTCTCTCAGATGCTGGACGAAGTTTCCCAGGTGGTAGATGTGTCAGTGAAGTCTTCAGTGAAGAGTGACCTAAGCTCATTTGAAGGACCAGAAAAGGAGCAGCACTGAAGGAGTATTGTACCCAAGATGTACCTCAAGTTATAAGAAGAGCACAAGGTTACTCCATTCAAACCTGGTCCCAAAGCGGGCCATCATTTCCACTGCTCCAGTACGGTTGTGACCCTGACCTCAGGCAAATGTAGGATCCGACTTCATCATTTCATCATCATACTAGCTTTTGTGTGTGATTATTAAAATTAAAGCTCAAAACTTAGTCATGTCAACTTCACTTTTATTCTTCAAAATCCTGTTTTTTCACTTATTCTACACGCATACACACACACACACTTATTCTTTTCCTTTCTCTTTACAGTCCCATGACCTATTGCAACTTTGAACTTCTGTACTTAGCCACCTTTTAAATTTACCATTGATGTTTGAGATCTCCCTTCAGATAGATAAACTGACAGATGCGTAAATAGGTGACATGATTATGTAACTTCTCGATGATGTTTCTCCCCACATTGCTACTAACTAAGCAAGATCAGTCTTCTATGTAAACCAGTTACTTTCTCTGATAGTGTGTTATATGAAGGAAAGAGTAGACAGTATGAAAACTGAGCATCAGAGTCCGACTTTTACTGCTCTGTGACCGTAACTGTGGTGGGCAGGCCCTCCGGAGTGTGTGACTTCTGCTTGTGAGCAGGGAGACAGGAGAGGCACAGCCAAGAGGGCAGCTGCGGGAAATGCAAGAGAGCAATGTGGCTTACACTAGGGGAAGGAAGGGGTGTGTGTTAGTCCATGCGGACGCATGTAAGCACATATATACGCATTCACGTGTGTGTATTTTTATTTCAGTTCACTGTAGAGCAAACACTTGTAAAATAAAATCAATGTCCGTTCATTACAGAAAACTGGAAAAAATGGCTCAGAATGTTCACAATGCAATTGTTTAAATTATTAGATTTAATTGACATATAAAATTATATTATCAAATTGCCTTAAGTGTTCATAAGCATTGCCTCAATTTTTGTATTTATTTCATTGGGGACATGAAACAAACCATAATGATTTTTCTTTTCTGTTTTGAATCATTTACTTTATATTCCATAAGATTGTTTTCTTCATCAAGTCTGTGTACCTTTTATTTCTAAGCAAGGCTTGTTTTCCACGCAAATGAACCTTTAACCATGGTTCCACTCTAAAGACTATTAACTTTATTTTGCATGTCAGTTTGAGTTCTTAAATACAGCCACTATTCAATTCTACTTAAGTAAAACATTAGAAAAGCAAATATCGAAAGAATTCATAAACAATTAAATGTATTTAATATGATAAAGGTCAGGCCTTTGAGGCAATTCTTTTCATTATCTCCCTGCTTCCAAAATGTTAGTGTTTTAACTTTCTAGGTATCTGCGTCTTCTAGTTTCTGTCTTTTTGTTGCTGTTATTTTATGTGAGACTCTGCTATATTTGCCATTCTCAACTGGTGTGATATTATATGACAAAATTTAACCCACATGTTTTATGTTAAGCCCTTGTATCTGAGTTTGAATCAGTATTTTAGATAATTCTTGGGTGTCGAGTTCAGTTTTGGTGGTGTAAGAGTAAATAAGGACCAAAATGTATAATAGATATTGTGAAATAGGAAGAAAATGTTCAAATGGAAAGGGACACAGAGGAGGGGTAATGGGAAGGAAAGAAAGGAAAAGAAAAAAATGAGAAAAGAAAGATAAAATGGAAACAAAGCTTTTGTAAATAAGAAGAGAAGGGGGTAGATGGGAGAGGAGGGGAATGGGGAAAAAATAAGAATTGAAATATATCATGTACAGGTTCAAATTCCATACAATGATTGTGATCATTATGTATATCTAAATTATACCAATAAACTTAATCAATGACAACAAAAGAGTAACTTACTGCAACAATACTAGTTGTTATAGGTGTGTAGTATAAAAATTTTCATAGTGCTGGAAGAAATATAGACAAAGAACAATGCTGTTTTCTTAGGAGAGACAACATGATGTATTAATAATACACTAATGACAAATTTTGTGCTTTCAGTTTATTTTTCCTAAATTAGACACTTTAAAGAATATGATTTTGTGAATCCAAAAGCTACCCACTGTGTGTTGATATTTCAACAGGAGGCTATTTGTCTCCATGCACTGGATTTGCATGTCTTTTAATCTACACTTGTGGTGCTTTTGCAATCAACTAAAGTGAAACACAAAATAAAAATATTAAATAGAAATAATTCATAAAAGTAGACATTATTGTCTGGATGTTGATGTCTTAAACATGAGTGAACTGAGGTGCTCAGAGGTGAGCAAACTCTGTCTTTCTGAGATACTTGGAAGGCTGCTGCCTACTGTGTTCCATATAATTGAAATGTTACCTTGGATCAATATAGCTCATTTTCCACAGACTTGGGATGAAATTTTGACATATTATCTTCATAATTTTTTTTGTTAAGATTTCAAGAAGTTGGAGTTTGCAGGAGGTAACAGATTTAAACGAAAACTAGGCATACTCTAAAAATTGAGAAGTAGTGATAGAAGAGATCTGTAAGATTACTTTTCAAGATCAGAGAGAGAATCAATAAGAAAATGAGAAATAAAATGTTTATTCCCTTTCTTGTTTATACTTTTTTACCGAGATATTTTTTGTTTCTTTTATCTTATAAAACCTTAAATATAAAACAAAAAAGAGATTGTTTTTAAATTAATTGTTACTTATCACCCTAGAAAAGTTAATATATAGAAAGAAAAATTCATGGAAATATACATTCTTTTACAACAATTAAAAATCAGAGTTAGAGAATGGCTTAAATTTAGGGTTAGGATAGTCCAGGACCACACACAGTGTGCCATACATTACACGTAGCAGATTGTTAATCAATGTGTGTAGAATAAATAGACGTACGGGTGAGTCTAGTAATAAAAAAATTATATTTACATAAAATAAAATAAATTGTCATGTGAAAAATAACTCATTCATTTGCTGTGCACATGATGTGGCAGGCAATAAATTAGTTACAGCACCAGACTCATCTTGACGCGGTTTGAAGCACGCTGATGAAACACACAAGTGAAAAGCCAATCCGTCCACTGGCCAAGTCTCGTCACCGGGCGAGCGCGGGTGCCCCAGTGGGGTGACGCCAGGGCCCCGGATGAAGCCAGGTCTTAGCTCCATGGGCCTTGAGCCATTGTCAGCAGAGAGGGAAGGAGCTTCTCTGGCAGGAGAGGAGAGGAGAGAAGGTCTGAACTCTTCAAGCAGCAGTTCCCTGGCCGAGGCGCCAAAGCTGAGGTAGCACGGGCTGTGTTCCGGAGACTTTCCTGGGCTTCGCCCAAATCACTTTCTTCTAGCATGTGCAGGGCCACTCACTTTACTGCACTAAATCCATTCCCATTAAAGCAGCTTCATTCTTTATTTCTTACAGCAAAACTGGACAAATATTTGATCACGCAGTTTTATGGCAACAGGAAATAAATGAATTGTCACTATTTTGAAGGAACTTCTAATTTATGTATTTTCATTATTTCTAAATATGCTGCATTTGGGGTATTAGTCACTTCTGGTGTCCCTAATTTTGTATGCCATCTAGCACATCATAATAACGTCTCAGGAAATGAATACTGATTGAATAAAATCAATCAAGCATAATTTCATCAATTTACTTAAATTTGTTGTTTTTTCTAGAATTTTATTTTTTATGATTATCTAAGGTTTTTTCATGTTAATATTCAAGTTAATAAATTTTATCTTTAGAATTTTTCTGTTTTTTGGATAATGAGTAGGTTATTATGTTCTCTCAAGCTGTGATATCCACGCTAAACAACAATTTCCACTGGCAACCATTTCAGCCAAACCACCAAGGGGATTAGACAGTTCAACAGGACACGAAAAATTTTAATACTTGCCCATTAATGCAAACATTGTTAAGTTTGACTTACAGCATCACCTAATAATGATTATAAAGTAATTTCATCAGAATATTAATCAAAACTTATGGCATTTTATCTTCTCTACTTCCTTTTATTAACAAAATTAAGCAAAACTATTAAATAGGTTTCAAATTTATCCTATTTTATACATCCAAATAAAGAAGTCTGAATCACATTAAATTATCTGGCTAAACTACAAACTATTTATGGCAGTCAGCAGAGATTATTTATATTCTGTCTTGATTATAACTAAATTATGAAAAATTATAATATTCTAGGAAGAATGTGATACATGAAGTAACAAAGATCATGTTATCATGAATGTAGCATCTTAGATGGATGCCAAAGAAACAATTTCCTGTCAAAATCAAATTTCTACACTTGGTTCAAGATGTAAATATCAAATTTCACTTTCTGAACTTCAAATGTTTTCCCTAATTTACTCTTAAACTAAGTACTATAAATAGAAACAAGAGAGTCCCTTCTTTCACTGAGAAATGGATGTCAAAAGAATTACAAAGTATTCCTCTTCACAGAGTTCCCTTTAATTTCTACGACAGCCCAGACTGGCCCTTGGATAGAGTTGACACTCTGTTTTGTGCCTTTGGGCACAGAACTGGCAGCAACAGCAAGGCCAGGGCCCTGGGCAGGGGCCACATGTCTGCTCCGCTGATTATGCTGGGCTCAGGATAGGCAGGACCTCAAGTTGGAGCCAGTAGGTGGTTCTCATCCTTAGCTCTGGGCAGTCAAGGCCCACTACAGTCTGTTTGTGTTGAAGGAAATGTGTGATCATGTAGAGTGATATGAAGATTAAGCTTGATTGTATGGACTGGACTGATTTAGGAGCCACCCAGTGGATGGCTGGACACACTTCTGGGTGTGTGGAGGTGAGTCATGAAGATAAAATCTTGGGCATCTACATCTGGTCACTTATTCCTTTCTCTCTGGCATTGCCCCCTTGCTCTGCTTTTCCAGCCACCATGAGCTAAGCAGCAGGTTTGGTCTACTATGCCTTTCTGCCATGAAATTTCTTCCTTGGAGCCCCTGACCCTAGACTGGATCCTCAGGAACTGTGAATCAATTTAACTTCTCACCCCTCCTTAAGTTGTGGGTGTCTGGTATTGAGTCAAGGAATGGATAAGCTGACTAATACAGGTAAAAAGGCATTAGAGGAAGTAATAGGAAGGGGATTTTAAAAATAGCAATCGCATATTCTGTTGTTTGCTTTTTCTGGCAGGCAGAGATGATAGGAGCAGATAGATACTTGGAAAATAAGTACGCTCTCAGATTCTTCTTAGAGACTTGGGAACAGTGCCTAAGTCCTGCTTATTGGTTAGTGAGAACTATTGTGGCATTTTTATTGTTCTACCAGTTCTATTTTCCTCTCTTTTAACATTTGCTCCTCATATACATCATTAATATGCATACATTATAGGATGGCCTGTATTAACAAAGAGAGGTTCACACGATAGCATTTCCAAGGAACTATGATCTGGCAAGTCAAGTGAATCAGCTGATTAGTGGGTGATGAATTGGTGCATGGAGTGATGCTAATAACCCAGGATCTCTTCCTAGGTAGAAAGAGATTAACAGCCAAATACTAAGTGTACAGAAGAGAGATGGAGAGACCCACAACTTTAGCCCAGAATTGGAAAAGTGGGTTTCCATGTTAGACAAAGACAATGTTCGGAGATAAGGAAGGCCTCTGCAGTCAAATAAACAGTGAAGGCATAGAGGTACAACAGGTAAGGAAGGATTCCAGAGCACCAAGGAGCAATCAAGTAGCTAAAATCATGTGCCATGTGACATCATACTACTGATTGCCAGTGTGGCAGTCCAATATCAGTTCAGTGAATCAAAAGGTGAAAAATGCCGTGTACTTTGTCTACACGATGTCAACATTTTATGAGCTTCTCATCAATTATAGCAAATAGTATTTAAAATAATGGTTTTTATTCAGAGTATTACATATAAATATAATTTTGTGACCAAAACGTCTAGAAATTATGTACTCATCTTACAGAATCCTGCAGTTATTTCTTGGTTCATAAATATTCTCAGAAAAGTAATTATTTGGTCTGCTACTTACTCATATTTGAAACAAGATTAAAATGTACAGAATAAGCCAAAAATGTCTGCTCCTCTATCTTTAATACTTGTTGTATATTTCAACTTTACTTTAACATAAAATTGAGGTTTTCCTATAAGGGTCCAATAAGGGTCCAGACTTTGTAGTAGGCTCACCTGTTTGTTAAATACTATAGTTTTATTTCTCTGATTCAGATAAGATGCTTTTTATGAGATTCAACTTCTAATATAGCCTTGTGCAAAAGGTTGGCACCATGTTTATATCTTATATCTATTGCACATGTATTATCATACTCTTATACAAAATGTATATATGCAACTGTTAGGTAGAGTCCAGAAAAAGAAAAGAAAAGAAAAAGCTTTAAATGGGTGATTTTCAGGTCCATACTTCCCTCAGAAAGCAATATGGGGATGGATACCAGCTTCTTCATGAGATTGCATTATGATCTAGTGACCCTGAAAATAGGGTCAGAAGGAGGTCTCCCTGCTAACTGGAAAACTAATCAATATAATTCAATATAAGGGCTGGTGCCCCCAAATCACATAACTTCTCTCCTCTGTGGTCCCTCTCCATGGTCACCCCTGAGTCGTCAGCCTCTGCCACCTCTGGGTGCCTCTCTTGCACTCCCACCCATAGTTCTGCATTTGGGCAACAGCTAAGAAAAGGAGGTACTATCGTTTTGATGTATAAAAATCAAGAACTTTTGGCCAAAAATCATTTTTACATTCAACTTTTTTGAAATGAGATTTTTTTCCTTTAAAAACATATTTATTCCACTTAAAACAAAGCCTTGGAGAGAGGTAGTTGTAGTATCTGGTAAAATAAATGCATGTATTTTTTCTAGCAGGTAAAATTCTATGGCTTATTCCAAAGGCCCGTTATTTAAATTTGCGGGCGGTCAGCAGGAACTTCTCTGTGGGCCGCTCTGCCTTGGATTCCAATCAGGTACAGTTACTGAGGCGAAGAGCACCGCAAAGGGGAAAAGGTCGCTCGTGACTAATTTTCTGAAAACTAACAGCTTGTGTAAGTAATAGGACATTTATTGCCTTTCGACGTTGTTCTTGCAATGAGCTAGAAAATCCATAAGAATTCCCAGCCTGAGCCTTTATTAAGGCATAGCCCTGGATTAGTTTAATGTGCAATTTAAAGTCACTGTCTGCCAATACTTGGCATACTTTTCTTAAGTAAGGCCATTTTCCTTCCAACATCAGACTGTCAAAAAGGGTGTGTTTTCCTTAATCATTTTGAATGAGTCTTATTCGAATCTTAGTTATATGTTTGTTATTTTGTCTAGTACAGATCCTGATGAGATTATAAAACCCAACTAAAGCTCATAATTTCATACTAAACTCATTGAAGTATAACAGGTTAGATTTCATTCATGTGTCCATCCAGCTTCCTCCTCAGGTGGCCTTGACCATAATTCCTTACATTTATGAGATATTTTGGGATCCATGGACTGTTTTATTCAGTATTCTAACATACGATCACAATATAGAAGCAATTTTAAAACTTAAAATATCTTTCAAGTAAAATGATTTTCAAGCATTTACAAAAGAATGTGTCTTAACATACTATCAGAGAAGCAGAAAAGGAAGTGAACTAGCATCATTTAGTGCCAAGAACATTGCATCTTTTACCTCTTGATCTTTGAAACAATCATCTTTCCTTCACCCTTAGAAAGAGGCAACAGAAGTGTCTTTCAAAGGAAGAGAAAATTGTAACTCAGGAGTTTACTAAACCAGTCAAAGCTCTAGAACTAAAAGAGTTGGTCAATTGTACTCTAACTCAAATATCCCGAATATGTCCTGCATCATTCTACTCTGCTTCCAGAGGTGCACTATGGGACAGAAAATTCTTCAAGTTTTCTGATAATGTTTCCTATTTGGTGTAAACTATCTTTTTAAATGGCAGAAAAATTTCAAAATGCCAGCCAGTTTGTTCCATTAAACCAAATAAATTCCCTAATAAATAATTTTAAAGGCTATTTTAGTGTAGGCTCACAGAAAGTAAAAGAGGTTATCATAAAAGGGAGTTAGTAAAACCAGCTAATTTTCTTTGGTCATTAGCCTTAGAAATTGAAGACCAGGATGTGTAAACAGGTGCTAAGCGAAATAGAAACAACAGGATTCTGCTAATATTTCCTTGCTGTTTTTTTCCTATGGGAAGTTATTAAAATATTGTTAAGACAGTATTCCTTCCTGGGTTAAACTATTATGTTGATGTTCGTTGTGCTCTAGTTATGAAATAATAATTTGGTAGGACTCTGTTTTTGTTTACATTTATTTCCTGGTCAGCTTCTGTAGCATCTGGGCTCACAAGAGGTGCCTGTACCTGTGATTTCCTGTGCTGGCTGGTGGAGTGAATGGTCCCACCAAAATCTTCATACATTTGAAACCTGGATGAGACAGAATATTAAGGTAAAACAGAATTATCCCACCCTCAGGTTGGACTTAGGCATCAATCAAATGGACATGAGATACCAAAGTAAAATAAATTTCCAGTGTAGAATTCTCAAAGGAGATACCTTGGAAGCGGGTGGCAGGAAGGTTTTACCTGAATGCATCAACCCTAAAGACTCCCAGCAGAGTGCGGTCACCTGAAGAACTCCAGCATGCAGCCTGTGTGGAATAGAGTGGGAACAGGGTAGGAATCTTCTCTTCTCCAAGACTGTCAGAGCTAGGAATGTGTTAAGATTTTCTTAGAAAATAGTGTGGGCACCAGAAGTAAGAAGACAAATGGATGGAAGGACAAGTTTACCAGGAGCTGATGAAGGATTCACAGGTGACCTCCAAGAACAAAACGAATCATCTGGGGTCAACAGGATTGTACAAGTATTTAGCTACTGGTCCTCCCACAAGCCCAGAAAGTCCTGCTTCTGGACAAGGATTCGTCTTTAACTCTAGGTCAGGTCCACTGCACATGGCATCCAAAACACCAGGAAGCTTCTCTCTTGCCTTGGTGTATTTCTTCCCCAAACTCTGATCTAGAAGGGTCAGGAACAACTAGAAACTAGAGAACTAGGGAAGAAGGAAAAGTAGAGACAAAGAATCCAGGAACACCACCCTATTCTACTTCAGATTCCTGACCTAAACCAAACTCAGTCTGTGGGAAGAGAAAGACTTCATATTGAATTAGTTCTGGAATTTTGATTAATATGCTGGGCTAGAAGAATTAATTATTGTTGAAACAGTATTTGTGCCTTAACATCGGGCACTACTCAGACACTAAAAGCCAGAGATTTCAAGGAATGCTAAGCCTTCTTGGCTCACGGTCTTGGATGAATGGTTCATATTATAATACTGACCCTGTGGACTATTTGTTTGGCTATTCTGCCAGAGATTATTGCAGCTTTCCATTGCGGTGTGACAAAATGCCCAAGAGAAACCATATACAGGTACAAAAATTTTATTTTGGTTCATGGTTTCAGAGGTTTGGGTTCATTGTCAGCTGGCTCCATTGCTCTAGGGCTGTGATAAGGCAGGAATGTCATGGTGGAAGGGCATGATAGGGGAAAGCCATTGGCCTCATGTAGCCAGGAAGCAGAGGGGAGAGGAAGCAGAGAGTAGGGGAACCATGGAGGAAGGGGCTGGGAACAAGAGAGAGTCATTAAGTTCACACTCCACTACTCATTCCCATTAGGTAGGCCCCACTCCCAATAATGTCATCAAACTATGAATTCATCAAAGGATTCACTCATCGGTGAAGTTAGAGCCTTAGAATATAATCATTTTCCAAGCTCATCAGCTGGCAATTAAACCCTCAGCACAGGGCCTTTGGGGTACACTTTAGATCCATGCCACACCAGACCACATTTTCCAGTGTGCAAAGAACATCAACAGGTATTACTGCCTCATATTGGTCCAGGGAAGCAGTCCTTCCAGGAAGTTCAGGCTCCCATCTGGTAGCGCCGCCATCTTTTGGGTGGAGCCCTGGTAGGCTCAGTTTGGAAATTGTCCATTTCTGCTTCTTCTTATGGCCCTCAGAAAGGGCAAAGGATGAGAGGAAGTCGTCTCCCTACCCTTTAACTGCCTGGATGTTGCACATAAGACACCTCTCAGACACCATTTAGGCCATGGCTTGACCACACGACCCCACTGAGCCACAGGAAAAACCGAGTCAATACAGATTTACTCTGGGCAACCATGTCTCCGTGTGAGCTTTTCTTACCTGGACAGAAAGGAAAGAAAAAAAAGTACCAAATCTGATTTCTTCTATCAATATATTCTGAAAGTGAAAAATGAGACTAAAACTTATACAAAAGTGAAAATTTAGTACAGTGCATAAATGATAGGACTTATATGTAAAGTCAAATTATTTTTTAAGTAGAAAAGGCAAGTTTTCAAATTAAGTTGGTATTTATTTAGGGAATATTCTTTGGAGAAAAAATAAAGCGAATTAAATGATGCTAGACACGATGCTATTATACCTCAACTCTTCCACTACAGCACTGTTAAGGCAGGGACATTTGAGCATGAATCTTCCAAAGGGTTCAGAGAAAACTCAAAGCAGCTTTTTTAATTACTTAAAAATTGGGTTAAAATGCAATAAATTTTCCACTTTGATAGACCATATAGTAAATATAAAAAGATAACGTGGTAAAAGATACATATAAAATAATCTCAGTGACAATAACTATCAGAAATTTTGTTGCCTGAAAAAATTGTGATCTATTAGATAATCATGTAGAAGTAAATTCACAGATTACTAAATGTAAAGTTTTAGAATTTCAGAACAATGGAAAAAAACCACAGAAAATAAAAATAATAAACTGGAGAAAATATTTGCACTGTGTGTCAGATAGGTACTATGGAAAGACTTTATTCAAATTAATGAGAAAAATAGTTTTTCAAATAAATTAGTATATACAATAAAAGAAAATTCAATGAAATATAAAGAACATCAAGTATATTTTAAGATGTGTAATCTAAATATTAAACAAATATCAACAATTGGATGTTAAAACAGTCTGAGGCACAATTTTGATGGGATATTTTAAATTGATGGGATATTGTTTAAAGCTATAATTCCTAATACAGCTGAGTTAATGATAAACTGGCTGCTAGTCACCTTTCTATCTCTGTGACAACATATCTGAGAAAGTCAATGGAAAGGGTGAGAGGTTTATTTTGGCTCGTGGTTTCAGGAATTTCAGTCCACGATGGGCTCCATTGTTTTTGGGTCTGTGGCAAGGCAGAAACATCAGGGCAGAGGAGCATGGGAGGAAAGCTGCTCAGCTCATGGCCACCAGGAAAGAGAGCAAGAAGGATGGCAAGTAAGAGAGGAGGGGCTGAGGACAAGATACAGTCCACTGGTGATGCCCCCATGAGCCACTCCCTTAGAGTAGGCACCACATCCTAGCTTTTTACCTCTTCCCAGTAAAGCCATCACATTTTTAATCCCTTAATGTATTACTCCTCTGATAAAGCTTCCCGATCTCAAGATCCCAGCTCCAACACTGCTGCCTCAACATGTGAGTCTTTGGAGGACATATTGTTTCCAAAACGTTACACGGACTCTCATGCTGGTGGCATCATTACTGATTTATCCAACTTGTTCGAAGATCAGCATAGGCGCCTGTTGTAAGAGCAACAAACTTTTAATGGGCTTAGACTGACTAAGCCCATTAATGTGAACTTATATTTGAGATAAAATTCACCAAAATGAAAACATGCTATTGTTGAAGTATTCTTTAACACAGGATAAGCTGAAAACTATTTTACTGTCCAGCAGTATGAGTGTGTAACTTATGATTGAACACATTATGTAGCCATCAAAATTGTTTCAAAGCTATTTGTGCAAATGGAAAAATATAACAAATATCTTAAAAGACAGACTGAAGTCAATATGGATTGACTTTGTAAAGTACATTGACAACTTGTCACAGAAACTAATTTTTAAAGAATTCATTTTTGTTGGACTAGGGATGTAGCTCAGTGGCACCATGCCTGCCTTGCAAGCGCAAGGTCCAGAGTATGATCCCCGGTACAAAAAAAAAAAAAAGAAATTATTTTGTTAATGTAACTCATTGTTGAAAACCTTTGTTTTCTTAGTTTTCAGAGTCCTTAGCACCTTTTTAAGTTTAAAGAAAAGTTGAAAGGAAGTTACAAAGATTTTCAATATATCCTTTTCCTCTTCTATTATATTTTCCCTGCCAGACTGATACTTTTTACAATTAAGAAACCCATATAACATACAATTACACTCAAAGTCCATAGTTTACATTAGGCTTCCCTCTTTGTGTTGTACATCCTATGGGTTTTACAAATTTACAATGAGATCAATCCACTATTTTTGTACTAAAATAATTTCACTGCCCTAACAGTCTTCTATACTCTGCCTATTCACCCTTCTTTCCCACATAACATCTTGGAATCTCTGATATTTTTACTGATTCCATAGTTTTGACTTTTCCAGAATGTCATATATGGTTCAAATCATATGGTATGTAACCTTTACCGATGGGTTTCTTTCACTCAGTAATATGCATTTAAATGTCTTACATGTATTTTCATGGTTTGATAGCTCATTTCTTTTTAGTGCTAATATTTCATTATCTGGATCTATCACAGTTTATCCATTCACCTGTTGAAAGACATCTTGGTTGCTTCCAAGTATTGTCAACTATGCATAAAGCTGCCCTCAAACTGCATATATGGGTTATTGTGTGGACATAAGTTTTCAACTCCTTTGGGCCAAAACCAATGGGTACCATTGCTGGTAAGTATTATGTTTAGCTTTGTCAGTCAGCAATAAACTGTCTTTCAAAGTGTCTTCATTTTGCATTTCTGTAAGCAACGGCTGAGAAGTCCTGTTGCTCCACATCCTCATTAAAATTTGCATTTTTGTGAGAAAAGGCAAAACGGAAACAAAGTCTTTGTAAATAGAGAGGGGTGGAGGGGGTGAAGGGAGGGCAGGAGAAGGGGGAAAAATGAGAACTGAGATACATCATGTGAAGGTACAAGATCCCAGTGATGAATGTCATCATATTGTATATCTAAAATGTACCAATAAATGCAATGAATTAAAAAAATTTGCTGTTGTATATTGTTTTTCTGTTTTGTTTTATTTTTTCTCTCCTATTAATTTATAGGAGTAGTCTACTTCCCAGGACTTCTAAAAATTATTTAAGAGTGATTGTAAAAAATGAAAACTTCTTGAAATTCCATTCAGGTTTGGCAAAGAAAGTGTACACACAATAAACTCAATAAGATACAGAATACTAAGAAAAATGACATTTTCTTCGTATTTGTCTGTTACCTAACCCAACTCATTCAGTAAAATGGTTATTTTTGAGCAGATTTATATTTTATTAAACATTTATGCATTTTATCAAATGGAGTTGTATTACATATGCCATTTCTTTTCACTTAATTTAAAATGTGTTATGAACTTATATTCAGATTAATACACAGAGACATGCTTGTGAATTAATTACTGTAAATATGTAACTGCATACCTTAATAGTAACACAACCATTTTCTTATTGATGACAATTTAGTTTCTTGCAAAGCTTCTGTCCTTAAACTGTTGCTAGAAGCATTCCTGAATGTGTACCCCTACGTGTATGTGCATGTACATATGAATCCACTGTTGTGTTCACTTACATACATATAGAAATGTAACAATATATAAAATAGGAATCTCAGAATACAATACACGAATACCTATAGCAGCATGTTTTATTTTGTTGATGTTATTAATTAATATACATCAAATTCCCAAAGTCAGACTGTTTATCAATTTTGTATCAGGGATTAGGCCCTGTAACAGACACACTGTCTGAGTATGCTGGTCAAGAATTCACTTCACTTCTTACATTTTATTAAAGGAACAGACTGAATAGTTCTTGGAATGATAAGTTCTCATGCACTTTCTGGTTTTTCTCTACATGTTCAACTTTAAAGCTTGTCCACATTCTAAAAGCCCTGTGTGATTGTACTAGATAGGAATTTCAGAAGGAACGTGTGTAGCTTCAGTGCACATTAGGAATGCATTAAATGTGGCTTTGCAGCAATTTACTTTTCTTAAATTATTTCTAGTAAAACACATAACATATTGACAAGTTGCATTTGTTTCTGACTTGACAGCACATTAGATTGGCATTGGCCAGAGAATTCTCTTTGGAATCAGACCACATGTTGTTATTAGGATTTTAAAAATGTAAGCAAATTAATGAATTAAAAACCAAGTTACTCCATCTTTGGATTTTCCCAAAATACATTTAATACAAAATTTAACATAAATTACTCACTGGACATACTCCATAAGTATTTCTATGTATGCCTTCCTATACCTCTATATAATTTTGATAGGGGAAGAAAGAAAAATGATAAATAAGATATTCAGAATCCTTAATTACTTCTCCATCGAGCCCCAGAATAACATTTTCTATAGAATTTTCTTTGAGTAAAGTCAAATGCAGCATGCTCATTGAATTTGTGGACATCCCCTCCAAACACAGGAACTTTCCAGATTTCCACAGCAGGTAATGGCAACTTATGTCAATCTAGCTTGAAAAAGGGAAGCCTGAAGGTCATCTTGGACAGTTTTATCTTTGTTTAATTTTCTATTCCAAACGTATCATCAAATAGTGTTGGTTTTACCTTTAGAATACCTCTTTCAATTTACTGGATTCTCTGTCTCCTGTACTCATTTTGATGCTGAATTTTCCAAAATCCCTAAAAATAATTCTCCATAATGCAACTGAAGTGATCTTTTCAAATCACAACTGTACATTACTTCCCTCATCAAACCCTTATAAATGGCTTCTTTTTAAATTCCCTACTGTAACTCTCTGGCTCTGATTGACCGAGACTCCGCTTATTCCTCCGATACTCTGTTTTCATCAAATTCCTTCCTCCTTAAGAGTATGGCCTCAATATGCATCCATTTAGATATAATATCTCTAGTTTCTCTTTCTTTATGGCTGAGTAGTACTCCATTTTATAAAAAAAAACACCCACATCTTCTTTATCCAGTTTCCAGTTGATGGGCACTTGGGCTATTTCCAAGCTTTAGCTATTACAAACAGTGGCACTATAAATATGGGTGCACATATATCACTGTGGTATGATTCTTTTAATTCTTTGGGGAAGATATCCAGCAGGGGAACAGCTGGGTCAAAAGGGACCTCTAGTCCTAGTTCTTTGAGGTATCTCTGTACTGATTTCCACAGTGGTTGCACCAGTCTGCACAATGGACATGGGTTCCTTACTCTTAAGTGAAAAAAATAGGACACACATGTGTAAATACCAAATGGTTTCTCCAGTGTGAGAGACTGAAAGTGTAAATAAGGATTAAAATGATTAAAATGAATAATTGATAATTTGAAATAGGAAAAGGTCCAAAGTTGTAGGGATGGTGGGAGGGGAAGGGGAAAGGGAAGAAAGGAAAGGAAAAATTATGAGAAAGAAAAAAAAAAAGGAAACAAAGTCTATGTAAATAGGGAAGGGTGGAGGGGGTGAAGGGCGCACAGGTAATGGGGAAAAAATAAGAACCAAGATACATCATGTACAGGTACAAACACCCAATGATAAATGTAAATGTATTGTATATCTAAAATGTACCAATAAAAGAATTTAAAAAAATTCCTTCCTCCTTTCAGTGATCATAGAGTACTGGTCTTCATTTGACTTCTTGAACATCTCAAACTCTTTGGATTCAGGGTCTTTACATATGTTTTTTCAAGCTCTGGAAATATTTCTTTTCCCAAGTATCTTCTGTAAAGTCCTCTATAACTTGTTCATCTCTATTCATCATTGTAGCTTGACTCAAATGTTTCCCTCAAAAAAGGTCTTTCTAATTAATCTAAATTTGGCTAATGCTTGTCATGCTCCCTCAACGCACTGTGAACTTTGCTTTGCTGATAGCACTTAACTTATAATAGCATATTTATTTAATTTAAAGCTCTCTTCAATGGTTTAATAAATTTCATGAAGGGTTTCTAGTTCTTCCTCACTATTATCTTTCAGTGACTTATTACAGTGTCTCTCATGTAGTAGAAATTCAATAACTATTTTCAGAAAATGAGACTATATGTGAATTTTTTTACTTTTCTACATCTGAGTTAATGTAATCTTCTAAACAGAATATACAATACCAGAATTTATGTATATTTTTGTCTTAGAAAATGTGTCTTTGTTTGAATGAAGAAATAGAATTGTCAACAGAATAAAATGAAGTAAAATTATTATCTGCTTGGTCACCTTATATGAATAAAAATCTTAATTTACAACTTACTCAACTCCTTAGTTCTGTTATATGTGATGGATATCAGAAACATAGTCAAGGGTTCACCAACACCCTAGGACATTATGACCTTGACATTGTATTATGGCTTAGATTTAAAATGATCCTCAAGAGTCTCAATTGTTCAGAGGAGGGACTTTTGGAAGATGATTGGATCAAAAGAGGACTATATGCATCAGTGGATTCATCCATTGAGGAGTTCATAACTGAATGTGGCATCAGGGGTCAAGGCCCAGTTAGAGGATGTGGTGTGCTTTTGAAAGTTATACTTTTGGCCCTGGTTCTTCTGTCTCTCTTTGTTTCCTGGCTGCCATGACTTGAGCATTTTCTGCCAGGTCCTTCCACCATGCTATTTCTGCCTTGGAGCTAGCGTACCATGAACTGAACTCTCAGAAACCATGACATAAATAAACCTTTTCCTCATAAATTGTGTATGTCCCATATGTTCTCCCAGCCATAAAAATGTGAGTGATACAGAAAAGTAACCCTGAGAAATGGGATCATTGTTATGATTATACCTAATGATATAATTTAAAATACTTTGAAACTGATTGTGGGAGGAGTTTGGAAAGATTTGAAGATGTGAGCTAGAGAAGTACCAGAATGCTATAAGCATGGCTAGATGGTTCATTATCTCAGAACTTTGAAGACTAGACTACTGATTGAAATGCAGACAATAAATGTTAGGCTTATGAGATTTCATATGTGGACAAAAACTCCATTGGAAATTCTATTGGATCATTCATATTACATTTTGGCAAATGATTTGTTTACCTTTTTCCATGTCCAAAAACTTTGCATGAGGGTGAATTTGAAAGTGGCTGACTAGTATGGCAGAGAAAATTTCAAGGTAGCCCAAAGTTCAGATAATGGGATAAATACTGCTGGCTGCTTTTAGCCAGATCTACAGTGAAAATCAGGAGCAAAATGTAGAGCTGAAAATTGTGAAAAGCTGTAATTTGGCCAAAAATGAAGCACATGTAAAGTTGAAGCCAAAAAGAGTGTTGCTGAAATTTTAGTGTCATTAAAAAGGAACCAAGTACTTTGCACCAGAGCAATAAGAAAGATGCCTTGAGAGCATCTCAGGAATTGTTCAGACGAGTCCCACCTGTGGAAGGCTCAAAGGTCTAAGCAAGTAAACTCCTTGGAAATACTTTGCTTTGAGAGCATCAGGACACCTCACTCACTCAGAACTATCTAGGGACATATTTATCTGAGTTCAGCCATTCTGACAATCAGAGGCTACTGCAGCCCTTCTCCCAAGGGGGCCAGGTTACTGCTTGAGCTAGTCACAGACCCTGGTATTGTCCATTTAGTGGCATGGAGAATGCAAGAGTTATGTGGTCAGAAATGCTTCTATCCAAATTTTAGAGAAAGGCCTGAGAGGCCAGGAAATGTAGTGTGACAGGGTCAAAGTCCTTACCTGGAGCCTCAGAGAAGGCAATGCATAGAGGTATTGGAATGCAGCTGATGCTGAAATGGAGATCCTAGGAACCTGATCATAACAGAAACATGGAAACTGCCTGAAGAAAGCTGCAGGCAGTGAGTAGAGGCAGGCCAAGAGAGGGGACTTGTGGTTGCAACTGAAAGACACAGTGGTGAGGCTTCCCAAGCTCTTTGGAGCTCACATCTTTCCCCCTTGTGCCCTAGATGCTAAATATTGAGCTGAGGGATTTCATATTCATCTTTTTGGTTTCAGTCTTGCTTTGTTGTTATTCTTTTTAATTCCCCTACTCATTCCTTTTGGAGCATGTCTTAGTTACTTCTCTTGTTGCTGAGATGAAATATCCAACACCCACAGTTAATAGAGGAAAGATTATTTTGGCTCACAGTTTGTAGAGGTTTCAGTCCACACTTGGCTGGCTCCAAGGAGGGTGCCACTGCAGAGGGGCATCACAGAGGAGAAACAGTTCATGGTGTGGCAGGTGAAGGCAGCAAGCAGTAGCAGCAGGAAACAACAGCCTGTCTCTCCTTTTTATCCTTTCCAGGATACCTACTTTTTGGGTGGTGCTATCCACTCTGAGGGTGGACCTTTCCATTATCCACTCCCATAACTATGCTAAACCAATGGTAGGCTGAT
Source organism: Heterocephalus glaber (assembly GCF_000247695.1). Next base: position 5,455,222 of record NW_004624838.1, on the reverse strand, counting down.
TTAGTAATTATACCCTTAATCCTAGCATCACACACTCTAGATCTAACCACCTCCAAAAATCCCCATCTATGACCACATGAGGCATTGGGGGGACATCTAGCTATAAGCCATAACATTCTACTTTGCCCCCCAAAAGACTCATGCATATCCTTTTATGCAAAAAGCATTAAGTCTATCTCTCAGAGTTGCCAAAGTCCTAACAGTTTCACCATTACTGAAAAGTCTAAGTCTGAAGTCTCCTCTGAGATTTAAGGCAAACTCTTAGCTATGTGCCCCTATACAAATGAAAAACAAATTAAACATTTCCAACATACAATGGTACAAGACAAACATTCCTTATCCAAAAGGTACAAATGGGGGAGGATAGAAAGGAATGGGACAAAAGCGAGTCCAAAATAGGGCAAACACTAAGTCCCATAGTTCCATGTTTAGCATCCAAGGCCATCATTGGCAAGATGTGAACTCCAAAGGGCTTTGGTGCCTCCACCCCTATAGCACTTCCAGTGGTTTTAGCTCCCATGGCTTCTCTTTGGCTAGGATTGTTCACTCTTTGCAGCTTTCCTCAGATAATCCACATTCCTGGCTTCTCCAACCTTCTGAGATCTCCACTGCACCTTTGGTTTCACACTCACAGCTTCACACATTGCCCTCTCAAGAGTACATTTCCTGGCTTCCCAGGTCTTCTTCTGACATCTGGGTGGAAGCCTTCCTGATCCCACGTTCTGCATGTACCTAAAACCAGCAGCATGTGGTTGATGTCAAAGTCTGTTGCCAGCTGGAGCAGTAGCCAGTCTTCCTCCTCTCTTGGCTGTAGGGGTCAAGTGGCTGGATTTCCTGGTGCTATGAACCCAATCCTGAGGGAAAAGTTCTCTAGGTCACCACCATTCTTGAACATGGTGCTTTGGGGCTCTCTTCTCAAAGCAAAGTCTTTCACCTTTGCAATTTTGAGGCTGCAAAAGGTAGAGTCCTTCTGGTTCTTGTGATGTGCTTAGGCCATGTTTTCTATTGTCTTCTTCCTTCTCAGCAACTAAGTTTCCTTCTGCTTCTTCATATCTACGGGAGCGTCCTTGTTTGCCAAACTCACAATGTTCGGAATCATTCTATTGGGCTTTTTGCTCATAGATCTGGCTAAAAGCCACCCCCGCCATGCCCATGCTATTACCTCAACATTTAACTGCCTTGAAATTTCTTCTGCAAGATTAATTAGTCCACTACACTTCATCTCAGTCTCAGGCAAAGGCTCTGGAGAAGAGCAAAATGCAGACAAGTTTTCTGCCAAAGAATAGCACATGTGATCTGGAGTCCAACATCCAATGCAGTCCTTCTTCTGAGCAGAAACCTCTTGAACCTGGTCTTTATGGTCTGCATTTCTATTAGCATTCTGATCTTCTGAGCTCTGATGAAAAATCTCTCATCAAGTGCAGCTTAGAGCTTTCAAGGGCTGCTTCTTCAGCTGGCATCAACCAAACCTTTCCAAACTCTTCCCACAACTCAGTTCCAAAGGCTTCTGAACTACATGCTTCAGAGATGTAGCATCATAGCAACAACCATAGCACTTTTGGTACCAAAATCTGTCTGAGTTATTTTTCTTGCTGAAACAAAATATATAACACCAAAGTTAAAAATAAAAAGATTTATATCAGCTCACAGTTTGTAGAGGTTTTGGTCCATAGTTGGCTGGCTCCAAGGTAGGGTGACATAGCAGAGGGGCATCACAGAGGAGAAACAGTCCATGGTATGGGAGGGCAGGCAGAAGACAGCAAGCAGCAAACAATAGCAGCAGCAGCAGCAGCACACTTCAGCTCCCATTTAACCCTTCCAGGTTACTTGCCTTTTGGATACTGCCATCCACATCCAAAGTGGGCTTTCCCATTATGCACACCCAGAACTATGCTAAACCAATCAATGGAGTATTTTAGTTATCACATGTCCTTAGTTTATATTCACACATCCTTAATTTCAGCATCACACATCCTAGATCCAGCCACCTCCAAAAAGCCCCATCCATGACCACAGGAGACATTGGGGGGATATCTAGATACAAGCCATACCAGAACAGGAATTTTACTTTACATCATTATATGTTAGAAGTATTTAACTTTCCTTTTGATTTTCACCGGAGCTCACAGATATAGGTAGTCTTCATCAAAGTAGACTTTAAACTTGAACTTTTGAGTACTGTTGGAACTATTAAGACTGGCACCTTTTGGAGATGGACTAAATGCATTTTTTCCTAGTGTGATGGCCATGAGTCTTTTGGGGACCAGGGTGGGATATTATGGTTTAGATCTAAAGTATTCCCCAAAGTCACATTTCTTCAGAGATGTGGCTTATGGAAGGTGACTACATCATGAGAGTGCTATATTCATCAGTGGGTTAGACCCTGGCTGAGTTCACAACTGAAAGTGGTGTTAAGAGGTGGGCCCAGGTGGAGGATGTAGGTCGCTGGGGATATGCTTTTGGAGGGTATATCTCTTACTCGGGCTCTTTACTCTCTGCTTTTTGGCTGCCATACATAACCAGAGCAACTTTCCTTTTCCAGGCCCTTATGCCACGTCATTTCTGCCTTGGAGCCAGGCCACCATGGACTGAGCCCACTGAACCTATGAGCCACAATAAACCTTTTCTGCTTTATGTATGTCCAATAATTTGTCCTAGCAATGAAAAGGTAACTAATATGTATGGCTATTCAGTCTTAGGAGAATGCCAGAGAAATTCCAAAATATTTAAGTGAGCTTGGAGAAATGCTGATTTATTGTAGGAAAGGAACATACTGGAGTACATCATGTAAAGCAGCGTGTAACACTGCTCAGGGTAGAAGTAGGAAAGGCTGGACTACAAAGTACCAGCTAGCCCATTAAAAATACTTTTCATTTACTCCAAGGTGCTGGAGAAACATGAAAGGCTTTAAAGTAAGAAAGTGTCGTAAAAAGGTAAGACATATTTTTAAATTTTTATGATAATAAGCAAAGACTAATTCAAAGAAGCATGTTAGGAGGTGTTCTAGTAATCAAAGTGAAAGATGATCGTACCAAGGGGTATTGTGGCTGCAGTGAAAATGGAGGCAAGTGGGCAGATTTGAAAGAAAGATATCAATGAAGAATCTTGAATTTATCTTTTGAACAAGTGAGTTGATTAAAGAACTGACACGATTTACTGCTATGAAGCTGACTGCAGAAGGATCTTTATTACTGGAAAATCAAGAGTAGAATTTGGAACAAGCTATCTGTTAGAGATCCATGTGGATTCATGTGTAGGAGCACAGAAGAGCAATCACGGTTGAAGAACCAGAGGTAAGTAACATCCACATCTAGACACAATTCCCAGTGGTAGAGCCGAAAGAGACTGGAAAGGAGTTGTCAGTATATGATGCCAGAAGGTAAGGCAGTATGGCGTTAGAGGAAGGAATGGACATATTTGGCAAATGCTGCTGAGTAAAAAGTAAGGTAGACAGAAAAGAAGATTTTTTTAAAGTGGATATAGTAAGCTACAAGTCATGGATCATTTTCAATTGAATGACAGCACTTGGAATGAATTGATGGATTATTCTCAAAGAAATGAACTGAGTATTCCAGGCCTGTGCTTTAAAGTTCTCAGCCCATGTGTCATACATAGCTCGTAATCATGTTTACTTTGGCACTGAATTTTTAAAAATTGTCATCTGTAGTTAAAAAAGATATTAATCATGAGAAACATGAAAGTGCTCTGGAAAAACATCATAAAATCTGGCAGCATCGAATGCATATTTCCACATAGTACAATGAACTGGGGCTCAGCAGCTCACCACTTACCTCTTTGGAAGAGCGCGCCTCTTTGGGATTTACTAAAGTTCCCACCACTCGCAAGTATTTTAAACCCATGTATGCCTCATTTCACCTGCTTTAAAGTTCCCATTCCTGCCTTTCAGGTTGCACTGTAGCCAGCTTCTTAGCAGAGGAAGTATGCGCTCCTTTCTACAACTCCGAAATGCCCAGCACAGGGCAAGGTAAAATGCATGTGCACAATAAAATTCGGTTAAATTGAATTGACTCTGGATTTATAAACTTGAGGCACTTCAAGGAGGTGCTGTAAACCTAACAAAGAGAAGTCTGATAAAAGCTTCAAGGACAAGCTAACTTTACCATCTAATCAAAAAATTTGAGCTAACAATTTTAACTCTCTGTGTAGCTCTTCTGTCATATCTGATTGCATATTTCACCTATTTATTGTTTTACTCTCTTCACATTTCTTATTTGAAAATAACCTCAAGTATTAAATAATATTTATTTTTTAAAATTGTCATTGATGCACGCTAGGGCTAAGTAACATTTTTAATTGTATTACACATATTGTATCAAATTCTTACTCCTGTCTTCCTGCTGTGCAATATAAATGAATTTAGTTACTTGAGGGAGTAGGATGGAATCTGTCTTTGAAGACCGGAGAGACATATGTTGCCAACATGTGTGAGGGCAGGAGAGAGGGCTTTGTGGATCCCATCCCAGAACCGTAATTGATGGGTACAAGACAGATCCCCACCCCCGCCTCCCACCACATACGTCCTGAATTTGCTTCTACACAGTAGAAAGAAAATGTGTATTTATACCTCGTGAGTACTCAGAGCACTAAAAGCTGAAATACATGACACTCTTTTATTTAATACAAACTCTGTCCTTGTCGTTTGAAGTTTACCAGTTAGTCATTGTCAGTTTAAAAATAAAAATAATCTTGGGATGTGACTGATACATTCCTTACTAGTGTTAATGACATCGCTTTCTTCTTGGCTCCTGACTCAGTGCAGATTGTAGTGGAGAGCTAAGGCCCAACCCCGAAAATGATGAAATTCCAGGAGATTTTGAACTGTAGAGGGCAAGAAGGAGATGGCAACAGAAACGGGATGACTAGGATTTGTGTGGTAGGTAAACCCAGATGCAGGAGAAATGTCACCAAAAGTCTCTTCTCCTCAGTCTTGTACATGATTGTTTTTACACTAGGAAATCCAGATGCATATGTTTCCTTGAGAGATGCGCTATTCCTGTGTAAAATGAACTCATTTCCTATTTTCCATAGGTATGCCTACCTTCCCCGATGGGCTCTAAGAATAGTGTGTGTGTGTGTGTGTGTGTGTGTGTGTGGTGACTTCACTTGAAATCAGTGAAGGATAGATGAAGTTTTGACAAGCTACTCATGTTCCACAGAAAGTTGTTTTGAGTACAATTTTCTACACATGTGTTATCAATTCCTCAGCCCTCTTATTATGAGAGATTTAAGAAACATACAAAATAGACAACTAAAACACAGCTGCAGAATCCCAGCCAACACAAGTGTTACGACTTTATCACACACTAGGCTCCTGGAAAGCTGCTCAGAATTCTAGGCTACAACTAGAAAAGAGCCCAGTAATATAACAAGAGAAGATTAGGAGTTCCGTGTACCTTTTACATTCATGCTGTCCCACTCCTGTTGATTGAGGTACTCAGACTGAACAAATTTAAAGTATACTTTCTCAGTGCTGTTGATGGTAACCCTCTTTTCTTTTCATTTAAGACCTCAAACACCCAAACACCATCAGTGGGAAATATTTAGCGACAAAAGGTTGAAGGAGAAATTTGGTTATTTTAATGAGCAGAGGCACAAGATCTCACCTTCTTGGAGCCTCTTGCTTTGTGACTTCCCTTTGAGGAATTAAGTTAAAGGAAGCTGGGACTCAGCAAGCGCCGCCCAGGCATCCAACTGAAGAACTGCACCTCAGTAACGAAGATCAACGACCCCAGCTTTGCTGCACCAGGTGGTCAACAATAAGGAGAAGAAGAATTTCCTGCTTTATAGGAACAAAATACACATTGAGGAACAACCTAACATAGAGAAGACATTAAAGCTTTGAAATATCTATAAAAAAATAAGTTGATACATTTATGGCAGTAAGTTAAAGAAATTTCTGAACTAAGGTACACTCATAAAGGGAAACATGGATACATCTGACTATTTTAAGATTGAAACCTTCCTTTGGAAAAAATCATAAGGAAGAACTACTGATTGAGAGATGATATTTTTATCTCACATGATCAACAATGGATTAATATCCTGACCACAAATGATCTACAAATCAAGAAGAAATATGTACATGGTTTATTTAAAAATGGTAACATGATAAATAGGTAATTCACAGAAGAAGAAACCTAAATAGCTAATAAGTATATCCAATCTCCTTATCAGTAAATGGGAAATTTAATTTTAAACAATATGATACCCATGAGATTTAAAAACCTGACAATACTAAATATTATTAATAAGATGTAGAGAAAGACTCAGTCTTCTACTCACCCAGTGGAAGTTGTTACAACAAAATGGGAGAGGTTTTTTTTGTGTGTAGAAAATACAATATTGTTCAAATTTGGTATAAATATAATGACATGAATCATTGGAAATTTGTACCTTTATGTAATCTATCTTTGTTCTTACTTTTTTCCCCATTCCCCTGCCCTCATATGATATCTGTACAGATAAAGCTATGCATCCCCTAAACCAATGAAATTTTGGCATTGCACACCCTAGGGGCAGTTCTACTGTTGATATTATGAACAAGAAAATGTACACAAGAATTGCACAGCAGCCTGCCTAACGTGAAATTTAAAGCAACTGCATATTCACCAACTGGAAAATCAGCAAGTGAATAGGGGAATACTCACAGGACTAAATGCTTTTCAGTAGTACAAATGAAGTGAATTCTATGTATCAAATAGAAAAATTTTTAAGCGCCAGACAATCATATATGTTCTTCATGGATATGTACAATCAAAATTACAAAAACATGTAGGACATTAATACAACAACTACACTACATTATTTTCAGGAGAAAATATACTATTTTCAGGAGAAAAGGAAATGAGAATATAGACGAGGAGTTTATACCTTTTACAATATGTTATTTAAAAAATTTGAATCAAAATGTTAATGCTTAAGAGTTACATAAATCTTTAGTGGGGATATTATGTTGTTTCTCTAATTTCCTTTATGTTTATTTTAATTTAATTTTATTTTTTTGTACCGGGGATCAAACTCAGGACCCTGTGCTTGCGAGGCAGGCAGTGGCACCATTGAGCTACATCCTTGACCTCCTTTATGTTTAAATACTACACAATGAAAATATTTAAAATTTATATCTCTACAAATTAATGTTTTCATAACATAATGTACAACATCTGTTACAGCATTAATCAAATTCCATTGTAATATACTTCTCTAGGATGTTATCAACTCCACAAGCTTAAGATTGTTTCTTCAGTCTTTTCTAAGTGTTTGTGAACTGATTGTCTTAAGAATTTTTATTGAATGACTATAACAATTTTATTATAACGTTACAAATAGAGGTTGTAAAATTACATGTAAAATCAATAGCTTACTGGGCAATATAAATAGTGCATAAAAGAAACTACCTCTCTACCTAGGTTTTCTTCTTTCAGCTCCCATCTCAAATGTATAATCTTATTTCATTATACTAACTTTCTGATGGTGTGAGGTGATTTGATAAAATATCATGCATTCAATATATGTATAAAATGAATCAAGAAATAAATTAATATGCAAGTACTGTATTTTGATCAAATTTTAGATTTTATTTCCATTTGCCTAGACTAAGATCTATATTATTTTAGAAATATTAGAAAACAGAAGAGCCCGGATAGTACTTTGTTCTCTATGTGAAAAAGTATTGAGTTGTGACAATGTGCTATCATCTATAACTTTGTGTTCCCAAAAACTCATATTAAAACTCAATTATCCATGTGTTGATGTCTTGAAGTGGGGAGCTTGGAAGCGCTTAGATTCTGAGGATGAGCCCGGATGAAGGGGATTAGTGTCCTTTTAGAATATTCCTGACAGAACATGTTCATCCCTTCCATTACTTAAGGGCATAGCAAGAAAGCACTAACCAGAAAAACAGACCCTCACTAGAGCCTGACTCTGCTGGCATCTTGGTCTTGGATTTCCCAGCCTCCAAATCGTGAGAAATGCATTTCTGTTGTTTATAAGCCACCTAGTTTATGGTATTTTGTTACAGTATCCAGAAAGACTAAGACACCATAATAACTTAGTAATGCCCAATAACACTCATGTTCTACATTTCATGTACCATTTTCCAAAGCTTTGTGAAACAGCTGTGACAAGTGTCTCTTGTCAGATTTCAGTTTTTATTATGATCAAATATGCATTTTTGTTATGGTTAATCAAAAGCTAGGTTGGAATTTTTTTAATAAAAACGATTGGCATTGATTAGCAAGACTTAAAGTATAAATATCATTCATTCCATGAAATAAAAAATTTAAAGGTTCTTATGCAAATATTTGAGTCTTTATAGTACACACATTGAGAATTTAAACTTGCTGGTGCAGTTACCGCCCATCACTTCCTGTGGTCCATCATCGTTGCAGACATTGGCCTGGCAATCTCCGTGTCGCAATGAGAGCAAAGCCTATAACCCTAAGAACCGATAAACCACAGTGTTGCATAACTTATGTGTAGAATGAGTGAGCAGTGTTCTCATGTGTTCTGGCACACTTGACAAGCAGAATCAGATTTTAAAAAATCTTTGTTTGTCAAATTTTAATTAAGCCTAACACAGAAATTGTGACTTCCAAATTGTGGAGTATATTTTTCAAGTGAAATTAAGAGAAACTGTAAATGTGTAAAATGGACTCATTCAGAGCTGCACAGCTGCACACAGAGGGAAGCTTTCAGTGATGCTGTAGCTCTTCTACATCCTCATGATTCGAAAGAGCAGATTTATAAATCACTGGCCCACAGGTTCTCTCTCTGTTAATAGCAGAAGAGATTTATTGGACTAATCTTCCTGCAAATAATAATGATACACTTTGAGAAAAGTATTAAAAAGTACTCTTTGAAAGCATCAAAATCAGCAGAAAATGTTCTGTTTAGCCCTTAAGAGAAGAAAAACAGAGATGAGGGACCAGATGTGCATGGCTTTCTGTCCGAAGGCACTTCACAGTCCACACAGCATGAACAGCTGGGACTTAAATAGGAACTCTGTTCTGTCGGACTTAGGAGTGAGAGACGTTTGCAACTGCAAAAGCAGTTAGGAATTGAGGGAGGAAATTCTGTAATGGAGGGAGTTACAGTGGAGAGAGCTCCCACATTCAATTACATCTCAAATTCATGGCTTACTCCTAATTCATGAATGGTTGAGCAGCAATGCAAAACATCCAGGCAAACGAAGCAGATTCTTCAGTAAGTTCCCACTACAGTAGACAGGGTTCAAAGTTTGAATCCTGCCAAGTTAGATAAACTTGGCAAGCACACAGGGCTCTGCTGAGAGCTTAGAAGGGCGACACACTGGAAATGGATTACATCCCAGGAATGAGTGGTTCCCAAGGACTATGATCAAAGCCCAAAGACTCGCATTTAAAAAAGCATAAAATCAAGCATCTACAAGTCCAAGCCCATGTGCCAGCAATTCAATTGCCCACCGGATCCAAATTCATCCAAGAAACAGAGCACAATCAAGAGCCTCTCTCTGCCTCGTGTCACCCACAGTGTCCTGTACATTTAACAGTGGCCAGGTAAGGGAAGACACAGGAATCACCAATGTGGTTTCCTTGAATTTTAGTCAAGAAAAATATCAGATGATGGATATGGACTCACAAACATTCCAGATTTTGGAATTGACAGATAGACATTTATTATATTTTTGGTAAACATTCTATAAAATCTATAGGCGAGAATAGATAAAATTTGTTAAAAGATGGGGATCATAAGGATATATGTGTGAACTGTAAAAACCAACTGAAAATTATGGAACTAAACATAGAGTGTATGAAGTAAAATTTTTATTATATGATATGTAGAGTAGGATGAAACATAAGAAAACGTGACCAATAAACTTGAAGACAGCTTCACAAAACATCAGACAAACAACCACAGAGAGATCAAAGACTGTTCAGACCAAATAGTGTTGATGAATTGTAAACTACTAGGACACCATAGTTCATTTTAGTAAAATTGCTAAAACTGAAACAAAATGAATATTTAAAGCATTCAAAAGAAAAGGACAAGTTACATTAAAGGGAATAAAGAATAGAATTACTACTGACTTCTCATTAGAAACAATGGAGACCATAAGAAATTGAATTGACATATTCAAAATTAAGAATAAAAGGAGAAAGTTCAATATAGGATTACATACCTTGAAAAAATACTTTCAAAAAATAAAAGTACGTAATCAGATTATTCGGAGTTGAAGGAAATTTTCCACAGTGTGCACATATTATAAAAAAATGTTAAAGCATATCTTTCAGATATAAAATGTTAAAGCATATCTTTCAGATATAAAAAATGATACAGATGTAAAACTAAAATATTTTCTTAAAAGGAGAATCACTGGAAATAATTTTTTTCTTAATTTAAAAAGAAAATTTCAATGACATAAAACAAGTTTATAACAAAGTATATTGAATATATAATCTGTAGGGAGATAAAATAAATGACATCAATAACATAAATAATTGAAGATACAAATGGGGAATAGAATTTCTATTAGTTTTTTATATCAAATATTAAATGTTACACTGTTATTGTAAGGTAAACTGTGACAAGTTACGAATTTTGAGATTAATTTATAGAAAAACCATTAAAATTAATCATTCTAGTTTTTAGCTTTTACCAAACTAATGAGATATAAAAAATTTCTTTAATTCAAAGTAGATAGAAAAAAAAGGGAAAAAAATCAATAATTAATATAAAGATGGTATACAAGACATATATTTCAATTTCAGGAACCCACAAAATAAGACTATGTAAAGCTACACTACAGCGTAAGTAAGCTTGCATAGATACTTTGCTTATATAGATGTTAGATTAGGTAGTCTTCAAGAAAGGGTATAGTCATAGGGAAGGTCATTTTATAATGATTAAATGAGCAATTCTTCCATAAGATTTGACATTCTAAATGTGCTTGTGCCTAATAACAATGCTTCTGTGTATATAAAGCAAATATTAAAAGAAGAAAACCAAATTTAGTAATTTTACTTTCTGTCACCCAATGGTATTTATCAAGTATATTGATTTTAATTTAATCAGTAAATAAATAGGAGATTTGAAGAAAATATTAGGCAACTTGTACTAACTGACATTTATAGACTTAATGTCAAAAAAAGCTTTATCTAAACCTGGAAACAAGCCGAAATACTATGAAGAGCACAGTGGCTGGATGCTGGTGGCACTGGTGGTACTGTGGTCATTAAGTGGCGTACTAGTTGGCAAAAACAACAACAACCTAAACACAAAAACCCCAAGGAAACAGCTGAGGTGATCAAAACATCAACTGCTGTTAGAAGGAGTAAAAGAAGCCAGAATCATCGTAGCACACATTATGAGCCCCACGTGGTGACACATATCTATAATTCCAGCACTGTAAGAGGCTGATGCAGAAGGGTCCCAAGTTGGGGCCTACTCTGGACAGCATAGTAACTTAGTGACCTCTTATTTTAAAATAAAAAATAAAAATGGGGTGGGGATATGGCTCATTGCAAAGGCCTGAGGTTCAATCCCCAATACCTCAATCAAAAAAACAAACTAAACAAAAGAAGAAACTATGTCTTTTATTTGTATTTAACCTAAGAACAGGAAATGCTAATGTGCAGACTGGAAATTAGACTGAATGGGGGCACAAATTACCATCATGGAAAGACAGAATTGCCATTTTTCTTGTTTTGTGTAGTGGATATACAAGCGCGTAGAATTGTTGAAATTTTACTAAATGTTTAAGTGAATTGTATTGGATGCTATGTTAATTATCATGAAGAGAAAATGAAAATGTCCATTGATAAAACTGTTTAAAATATGAACTGTTACAAGTTAAATTATATTCCCCCAAAAAGATTGTGGAAGTTTGAAGTTCTAACCCGCAGTACATCAGAATGTGACCTTATTTGGAGTAGGGTCATTATAAATGTAATTACCTAAATTAAAATGAAACCAAACTAGTGGAATAGACCCTTAGTCCAATATATCTGATTGGTTCATAAGAAGAGGGGAATTTGAACACAGAGGTAAGGACATGCAGGCAGCCAGCCACGTGGAGATGAAGGCAGAGGTTAGTTATTCTACTGTAAGTCAGGGGCACTTGGGGCTACAAGGAACAGGAAAAGACAAGGAAGGATAATCATCTAGAACCTTTGGAAGGACCAGGCTTTGCCAATGCCTTGGACTCAGATGTCTGCCCGCTATTTCTCTCCTTTGAATCCATCCAGTTTGAAGCACGTTGTAACAATGGCCCTAGAAAACTCACACACCCACTTAGAAAGCATCAGGGCTTGATGGCTCCATTAGTGAGCTGCATTAAGTGGATAAGTAACTAATAATACCAGTATTCCCAATATTTTTCAAAATTTTAAGAAGAATCAACCACCAATTAATTTTATGGAAACAGCACAAAAATTAGTACCAATATCTTAGAAGAACATTTCAAGAAAAACATTATATTGATCAGTATCATTCATTGTCTTAGTTACTTTTCTCATTGCTGAGACAAAATACTGGAAACCCAAAATTAAAGGAAGAAAGCTTTATTTAACTCACAATTTGTAGGAGTTTCAGTCCGTAGTTGGCTGGCTCTAAGGCAAGGTGGCATGGCAGAGAGGCGTTGCAGAGCAGGTAGGAGGCGTCAAAGGAGAAAGCCTTCCTTCTGTCCCTCACATTCCGCTCAGGTGTCCCTTTGGGTATGTAGCACTCACAACCAGGATAGGCCACCCTTAATTCCAGTATTGCACCCTAAATCCCAGCATCACACACCCTCGATCCAGCCACCTTCAAAAAATTCCACCAATGACTGAATGAGGCTTTGAGGGGGCATCTAGATACAAGCCATGACATTCATACATTGCATTCATACAAAGAGATGAAAATTTCCTAAATAAAACCAATAAAGAAATACAATAAATAAGAATGTATAATGATCAAGTTTAATGTATTCAAGAAATACAACCTCACCATTCAGTAATTAAAGAATACATTCAACAACGTTAATAGAATAAAGGGAAATAAACAATGGAATAATTTCCATCGATGCAGAAAGAAAAATTGGAAAAAAAGCCCAAAATGCCTATTTGTAGTAAAAATATGTAACATGTGAGATATAGGAAGAAACTTGTTCAATATGAAAACTGTCATTTAGGAAATAAATCTACAGCATAGCCTTCTACTCAATGTTAGGATATTGATCAAGAGGGAAAAAATGGTATCGATTCTTTTATTCAACATTGTACTAGAAAGTTAAACTGACATGGGCAAGTAAAAAAAAATTTAAATATAAATATTGGAAAAGGAAGAAGAAATGATGTCTGAATTTCTTCTAGCAGAATTGATTATACAGATAATCCTCAAGTCTCTATAGAAAAAAAAAACTTACTGCAACTAATATATAATTTAGCAACTCAGTAGGATGTAAGTTTAAATCATATGTATTTCTATATATTAACATGAAACAATTGGAAAATGAAGTTTAAAAAAATTTCTCTTACATAGTATAAATATAAAATACTTTGTGATACAATAAATGCAACTGTGCAAGGCCTCTACTTTGGAACAAGAAAAATTTTTGGAGAGAAAGTAAGTATAGCCAAAAAATTAAAAATATAACATGATAGTTAATTGGAATACTCAATATTACTATTAAGATGCCCATCTTTCTTAAAATTATGTGTAAGTTCAATAGTTTTGATAAATATAACAGCAAAACTTTGGTCAAAAAGATTACTATCCAATTCTAAACTTTATATGGAAGGCCAACGGGCATAAATAATACAAAAGACATTGACAAGAAAAAATTCAGAAGAATTATAGAGTTAAGATTTACTTTAAGATCAAAATAAACTGGAGAGTGCAAATTCATCTTAAGTAGATATAAGCATGTGAACATATGAAACATAAAAACAAGTGTGTAGAAATAGACACACAAATATATTGTTGATTGACTTTCACCCAAAATAATTCAGGGTGAAAAACACTCCCTTTTTAACAAGTGGCACTGAAATCTCTGAATATCTCTAGTGGAAAAAAAATGAACCATAATTTTTGCCCACACCCTTCTAAAAAATTAATTTGAGGTAGACCAGAAACCTAAGCCTTCAACCCAAACTGTAAATCTTCTACAAGAAAACAGGGAAGAATGTTTTAAAAACATTGCCATAGCAAATATTTCTTAAGGCATAGAAGCGCTAGTCAATTAAAAATGGATAAATTATTCTTCACTGCATTTACAAACTAAACTCTTTTAAAAATATAACTAGGGAATGAAATGGTTAACCACAGATGTAAGAAAAATAATTTGAAAGCTTATATATAACAAATTACTTTTATTTGGAATGCATAAAGAGCTCTTATATTTCAATAACAATAAAATCCTATTAATATTAGGAAAATATCTTATCAAACTGTTTTCTCAAGAGTATAGACCAATGGTCACAATGAACATGAACACACTTGATATAAAAATCATCAAGTAACTGGAAACGAAATCACCATGAAAGTGACTACAATACAATCAGTGAGAACAAATTTTCGCTAGGGTAAGGAGCAACTGGAATTCCTAGACATGGTATAAGAAATATAAAATAATAGAACTAATTTCAAAAAAGATATGGCAATTTCTCATATAACCTGATTCTTTGACTAAAACATATGAGAGAGAGAGAGAGAGAGAGAGAGAGAGAGAGAGAGAGAGAGAGACTCTTGTCCATTATACAAACGTTATTCATGAATCTTTAACCCTAATCAAGTGGAAGCACAAGAAAAAGTTCAAATGCCCATAAGCCTGAAGTCCTATAGGAAGATTTCTAAAATTTACTTCAAAACTCAATGAGGGATTTCTGATATAATATGCATTAGAAAAACAGAGTCTTCTTCCTCTGAAAGATCCACATTTAGACCTATGATGTTTGTACCTAAAAGAAAAAAAGAAATAGAATATTCATTTTTAAAACATTAATAAGATTTCAATTGCTGAAATCAATGAAATAGCAATTCATTCTCTTTGGGGGGGATTGAACCCAGGACTTTATGCATACTAAGCAAGTGCTGTACCCCCATATTACATGCTCAGCCATTAAACAGTATTTAAGAGAAATCACAAACTGACTGCTAGGAATACCACGACACAGTCTTGTTTTCCTTTGTCTTATTTTTGTCTTCCTCGGTACATGCTTAATAGGACACAATTTAGGAGTATTGGGGTAAATGAACAGAATTATACTAACAATTTAAGAAAGTTAGTCTCACAGTTTGTAGTGTTTTTTGATATATTCACTTAAGATTTATAATGAATACAGTTTTAGAGTTTCTGCTTTACAGAGAAAGAAACTATATCTTATTTGAATATCTTAGTAAGCGACAGAAGTAGCCCTGTAGTTAGAAGTTGATACTGTTGCTAATTGCACAGTATGTACTGGCACAATTTGGAGAGAAACCAACTTTCATTTTGTTTATTTATTTTTATTGGTACATGTTTGCAATACACATTCCTTGTGTGAACCTCCAAATAGCATTAAAATTATCTAGTGTAGAAATTCAACAGATCAATTGTGCTCAGAAATTCTTCTCAGGAATCTAGGTTTAATAATAAATATTTTAAGATCTACCAAGCCGATCTAAAACCTCATTTCTTCCTCCACTGATTTTCTTTGTTTTTCATCCCCAAGATAAAATGCCCAACACTCACAACTTTAAAAAGAGGTAAGATTTTATTCACAGTTTGAGAAGATTCAGTCCATAGTTGGCTAGCTACAAATCAGGAACAGCCTGGCAGAGGGGCCTTGCAGTGAGAGACTGCTCACCTCATGGTAGCTGAGAAACAAATGGCATAGTATAACAAAGCTGTTTAGTTCCTGATGTCCAGGAAGCAGAAAAGAGAAGCAATGCCAGAAAGGACAGGGCAAGGTACCAGATATATTCTTCAAGATTGTGTCTCCATGACCCACTAAGGCACATCTAGAAGTGTCTCTACCCACTGAATATCTCCCAAGTCGAGCAAGTTGACAATTCAGCTTAATTGTCAAAATTTGGTATGTCATTTAAAAAAATCCTACACTTAATATCATTATGATGTTAACATATAAATTACTTAGTAAAGTTCTGAAATAATTTCCTAAATATTTCTTCTTGATAAAGATGTCATTCTGTCAGTTATTCATCACTACTATAACTGTTTGACTTTACAAATGCATACTGTTACAGATCAACTAAATCCCCCTAAACAAGGTATGTTGAAGTCCTACACTCCAGTCCTTCAGAGTTTATTTGGAAACAGGATTGGTGTAGCTTTACTTAGCTAAAATGAGTTCATAGTAGGTTAGGGTGAGCCCTAATCAAACAGGTGTGGTGTTCATATAAGGAGACAATCACATGAAGATAGAGACACACAGGAAAAATATCCTGTGTCAATGATGGCGGAGATTGTAGTTATGTTCCTGGAAGCTAAGGAATGCCAAAGATTGTCAGTAAATCACCAGAAATTGGGAGGAGACAATGTCTTGATTTCAGATTTTAGCCAGCAGGACCATGAAATAATGTATTTGCATTGTTTTAAGCCACTCCATTTACAGTACTTTCCTATAACTCCTTAGGATTCTAACATGCATACCATGAGTAAACCTTGTCTTAATTCTGTGAGTATGGGTATTCAATGATTCCAGTACTTGTTATAGTGGCAGCAATAACAATCAATAGCAATTGAAATGACAGTGGATTTGCCACTCTATTTGTTTTCTCAAGGCGGTTACTCTCCTCACACTAAAGTACTGTATCGTAACCTTTCTTTCCTAGTTTTGGACCCTGGAAAAATGAGCTATCCAATATGGCAGCATTTGACACATGTCTCTACTGAGCATCTAAAATGTGGCTAGTGCAAAGGAAGTGTGAAGGCAGTGTGAAATGCACAATGGATTCTGAAGATAGAACAAGAAAAAATGAACAAAATTATACTATTATTTTTAATATTAATTAACTTTGAAATGCTATTTTTGGTATATTGGATTATATTAAATACTTTATCAGAGTGAACAAATGTGGCTTCTAGCAATTTTAAAGTATCTATGTTATTGATACTTTCTGTTGAATAGTGTGATTCTGCCAAAGAGGGGAGTGTAGTTGGTGTAGAAAAACCTATAAACGGGAAATAAGGAAATTTTAGTTTTAGAGCTGATTATTTTGCTTCCAGGAGATACAAGAATTTCAGCCAATCATGTCCCTTCTGCCAGTAGCCTCAACATCTGGAGAATGAGATTGTCATTACATGATTTAATTTCTAACATAATTTCACTTTCTTAACCTTTCTCCTAATACCAGTATATTTTTTCTAGTCCTGGTGTTGCACTTTTTAAAAGCATCTGATATATGCTTCCTAAAATCCCACTAGACTACATATACTTCTGCATTCAGAATAGCTTGGGATTTTAAAGATAACATAAGGGAGATCTGTTCTGTTACCTAACACCCCCAGTGAAGGCCAAGGTAGAGTTTCTTAATCAAAAACACAAGTATTTCTACAGAAAATTGTGTATTGTGCGACATAATTAAAGACCCTAAATGTCCCCTTGTCAGTTTAGGACAGGACTGTTGTCAAATGAAGGTTTTACATGTTTAAGAAGAATTTTGAGTTTTGTCAGTGTTTTAGGGTAGTGGACAAGGCCTAGGAGTCAAATAATAAACAGTTTAATGAAAATCAGTTAAATTTCCTTTAGAATATTGTTTTGACACAGTAGAAATTAGATTGATTTTTCACTTTTTCTTTCTTAATGAAATCACAACTTCTGACCATATTAACACTTGAAATATGTTCTCTGCCTTGTCCTCAGCGTACCAATCATTAGATAGAGGAGGAGTTTTATGGGGGGACTCACTCGGATTTAGCAAGCCCAAATTCTTTCTATCAAGCACTGATTGTTTTCATATAAGGAGAATTCAAGGGTCAAACAGATTTTCAAAAGTTTTATTTAATTACTCATCTTTACATATTTTAATTGCTTAGAAAACTTTCCAGTTTTTTTTCTTTTGGCTGTGCACAGTCTTGTGTGGGTGACGTTACAGACTCCTGACCATTCATGGAGTCCACTGCTTGGAAAATCCACTTAGGGCCTGTTTTCACAACGGGAACCTATTTCACACCGCTCTCTGTGCAGGTTTTGTTGAAGCTTCCCTCCCCACGGGCATGAGTAGCAGTGTTACGATACTGGCTTCAATAAGAGCCTCCTACAGTGCCTAATCATGTGCAAATGTGTTAAAATGGGTAGTTTTTGCAAACAGCTATGAAACATATTACCATAAGGCATTTGTGCGTGGTATGACAATGATTGGCCCTTGGCCACTTAAATGCTTTATTTAATAATGTGGGAATTTCAGTGTGTTTTCCTTTCATTATTTTTAACTTGAAAACAGAAATAGAAATCCCTTTCTTTAAAGTTAAAACTTTACCGCCTACAGTCTGTCAAAAGAAATATAAATATCTGGATTCTGGAGAGGGGCTTTTGCAAGATGTCAATTTAATATACTAGCATATTTCATGCACACTTTTTATATATTATGTGCTTGAAAATATCTTTTCAGTGACCACCCAGGAATAATAGACTTATTCTCAAGATTGCATTTCCAAGAGCAAAGAAACTTTGTCCAAATAATAGTGTAAACATTAGATTCAGACTATATCCTTCCACTCAACACAACGTTTAAAATCCCCCCAAATCATTGATGTATACTGAAGTAAAAGACACAGCTTTTTAAAATTAAGATTTGCCTTCCATAAACTAGATGAACTTTTTATTTTGCCTCCCTATATGACCTCCCAGAGATGGCTTCTATGAAATACAAGATGTTCTGCAAAAACTCACTAAAATAAATTTTCAAATAATTGCTGAAAATAATGCTGTTTTGAAAAATAATTTTTTTTCATTAAAATGGAATAGTGTAATATTCTGCTAGATGCCTAGGGGGCAGACCACTATATATTATAATATATTCTGAGATAAGAGAATAAAAATATTCTTTATTTCTAACATAGCTCAGTACTGCTATTTAATATCCATAAACACATCTCCCTGTCTGACTTCCAAGGCCTTTCATGCAACTGAGCTCTTAAGTTATTTTAGAATTAGCTTCAGCTCTTACTATTAAAAATAAATGGTGATTAAATATAGGAAGTCAAACTTAAGTTTTAATATGTACAATTAGATTTCACATTTTGAGTACTCTGTTAAAAATATTTGTTTTCCATGTTGTACACAACATAAATCTGTTTTGGTAGCCAGAAAATTCCTTTGCAGAATTCAAGTCATCAGTCCAAAATGAATAAAAGGGACAGAAAACCTTTATATATAGACTATTTGGCCTCAAATCTGAAGTCCTTAGAGGGCTTGATCCAATTAAGTGTTTGTGTGTGTGTGTGTGTGTGTGTGTGTGTATGTGTAGATGACAAGGTGTGTTGTGAATTTTAGCCTGAAGAACTGAATGCATCCAGAGCTTCACCTGCATGTCAGCTGTTGGAAGCTTGTAGACATCACTTAACATTCCTGATATTGCCCCTTTAAGGTGGAGTACACGTGGCTCTCTAACCCTGCCTCTAGACAGGCCCTGCCAAGACAACAGACAAATTGCTTAGCATTAACTATAGGTAGATATGTCTGAGCTTCAGTCTATGCTAAATGTGACAGGGTTGTCTCTACTTAATATAAAATGCAAATGTAAATTATTACAATCAATTTACCTTGTACGTGCTTAGCAATAGCTTAAATATTGAAGCTCATCATAATTTTTCTGTGGTGCTGGGGATTGAACCCAAGGCTTTCCTAATGAGCTGCATCCTCAGCTTTCTTATTTTGAGACAGCATCTTGCTAAGTTGTACAGGCAGGACTCAAACTGGAGGTTCTCCTACTTTGGTGTCCCTCAGTGCTGGGATTACAGGTGTGGGCCCCCCACTCCCAGTTCTACAATTTTCAAGTTAGATTTTATAGTGATTCTTCTGTGAATGCTTTCCCTGGCATTTTAAATGTTATGGAAAATATTATTTCCATTTAAATAAATTCTTACATGATGCATTGGAAATTAATCTTCATTGGTAGGTAGGATCTCTAAGGGGCACTTAGGCTGTGAGTGTCCTGCCCTCATGAATGGAGTAATGATGTTGTGTTCGCTATCTCAGGAGTGGGTTCTCGTAAAAGGATGGGCC
Source organism: Heterocephalus glaber (assembly GCF_000247695.1). Next base: position 5,435,018 of record NW_004624838.1, on the reverse strand, counting down.
CCTTCTCCCCCTGCCCCTCTTTCCTTCTCTTTGCCTTGTGACATGGAACGACACGGAAAGAAAGACCTCACCAGATTCTGGCCACTTGACCTTAGAATTCTCACTCCAGAAATAGAAGCCAACAAAATTCTGCTCATTATGTATTCTTAGGCTTTGTATCAAGAGCAGCACTTATTTCTGTAAGGAGTAGGGTCCTTCCAACATTAAGGCCAACCTGCTAGCTCCAATGCCCCCAGGAACAGGAAATGCCCCTTTGAGAGAGGAAGACACACTATAAAGCCCACCTGTTATGGCATAGAGCGATGTGAAAAGGAGAAGTAAATGGATAAGATGAATTGGTCTGGTGATAGCATTTGAACTCATCACACTTGGACTGACATAGGAGGAGGATATCATTCTGTTATCCAAGAAGGAACAAGGCAATTTTAAGGTCAATCTGGGGACATTTGCAAGGTCCTGGGAGAAAACCATTTCCAGTTAGGTTCCAAAGCCAACAGGGAAGTGCCTAGCAGCCTGGCACTGGCAGAGGGCAGTGAGCCTGACACAGAACTTCAGGGGTCTCATGCTCTTAGGAAGGCTAGCTAGGCATAGACGTCCCAGCGAGATTCCTTGAAGGGACACAGAATTATGAGATTAATTGTTGGAACAGTAGAGGTAAAAAGGCATGGACAAATGGACCACAGTGAATTAAGTGATTTAAGAATAAGCTCTTAATAATTTTTTGTAATTAGAGATGAGTGGCCAGGACATGAAGTTGAATGGTTGGAGCCAACATAAAGGCCTGAGAGAGAAGGACTAGTCCCTATTAAAGTATAGCACTGACAAGGAATGAAGAATGGGCTGCAGAAAATAGTACAGATCAAAGGCCACCATAGGATATGAGGACTTCACTTTCAACAGCCAGAAAGCCACACATAACTCCAATCCATCTCCTAGTCATGTAGGGTGAAGGGACATGGACTCAGAGAAACAGTCAGATGCTAAGGGTTCACCCGAAGGATAGCAGATCCTGTGGGTGATGGTCATTAAATTGGGAAAGGAAAACTAAATATCCTATTGACTATTTATCTAATAAATATATAATACTGACAATTTAATTTATCCTTTTCTACCAATTCCTTCTAGCTCGGAAGCTTGGGAAATAGTGAAGACAATAGAGCCAATGTAGGAAACAGTCATTTCCTATCTGTGTGATAGAGTGTAAATACGTCACCGTGCTGTGGGTATGTGCATCTCTCAAACATCTTTGGGCATGTAATAAACCAACCTAACTATTTTCAATTTATAAAATACCACAGTCACTCCAAGTCAATAGCTTTAAGTCTATACATTATATATTGAAAGCATCACAACTTATTTAATGCATCAGCTTCATTATATGTTTACATTATTTATTTTTTATTTAATAAATGTACAGGTTTTTAAATCAGCCTTTTTTCAAAAGCAAAATTAAGTGGTGACTTGTGAGAATGTGAAAGGATTATATGCTTAAAAGCTCCCTACTTGAAATGGTAATTACTGTTTAGGGTTGTGGTAGTTTCCACAGGACCTCACAGTCCCACTGCCCCAGGTAATAACCCAGCGGTGTCTTAATGAGGACGTCCTCACGAACCTGCCAGAGCAGTAGGCTGGACAGGATGCAGTGCACATGAATCAGGTCTGCTTCACCATCACAACAGAAATACTGCTGTGCTAAAGACAGATTTAGTAATGAACAGGGCGGAATGATAAAAAAAGAAATACTGGGCATTATTATTAAAAGAAGAAGAAGAATTTTTCCTAAAGACAAATGTGAAATATTTGCTATCAGTACTGTAGCAAATAATTAGGATAATTATTAGATCAGATTGCTAATAGCTATAATAAGGACAATTGAAGGAAAAGATTTATACGTAGGGAATTTCTACGCTTCAGTTTGAAAGCAGGGCTGTCTTTGTAAGCATGTTTTTTTTTCTTTTGCACCACATAGCCATTGTCCCAGTTGACTCAGGAAACAGTGGCCACATGAGGAGCCCTGCTTTGATGCGTGCACTTTAATTCTCATCACAGCAAGTGTAAGTTTGGCTGTGGCATGTTGCTTTGAAAGCAGTTGGGCTGGGGAGGCACAATGAGAGAGTGTGCAGGAGAAACAACTGGTTCATATTCTGGGAACACTGCCAGCATTTGATTCAAAACCAGAACAAGTGCTGGCTGTCAGCTGGATCTGTGCTTAAAATAAAAGAAGGCGCATAAGAGCCTAGATTAACAGAAAGAAGGAGCAGTCTAATGCTGAAACCTTCGAACAAGGAACTCAAACTGGTGGGCTCCATGGCTATGTTTTTTTGTGATGTTAATTACGATTGTACATAATTTAGCTGATAAGGTATGATTTACCTTGTGTCCTATGAAGTATTTAATTAACAGTATTTATGAAAACCATAAATTTATGAAAATCAAAAAGCACTACAAATACAATTAAAATAAATGTTTAAAGCAACTTCAGAAATGGGTGCCAAGCCACATTTGTCCTATATTACGTCATCGCATATGAAATTGGTGAAGTGTAGGTGTCCAGTAATATGTATTTTCAAATTTCGCTAGAACCTCATCAATTCTGATGTTTGAGATTCGAAGACATTGGCTGAACTCAAGTTCCCCTAAATGTACTCTTAAGGAAGAAATCAGTTTGCTGCACCAGTTAACTGTACCATAAGCAAGTCTGTGGAGGGAATAATTAATTCCTACATGATACGTGACTTTCAATATTTTGTGTAGCAGGTATATAACATTGAGTTGATAATTACAAATCATTTTATGGATGCATGAAACAGGCATGAGAAAATATAGCTTAGAATATGTTATACATACACATTGAAACCACCCAACAATGTGAACCTAGGGGGACAGGGGACTAATTGAGGAGGGTGACTACAGCATGCTGTTTGCATGTTCAAATGCCAAAATGAAACACATTCATCTGTATAACAAATATGCACTATTAAAAAGGTAGAAAGATATGTCTCTCCTCAAATTGGGTTGTTAGATATACACACATGGAAAGAGTAGATCCATATTTCTTTGAAAATATTACAAAAATCAATCTCTAATTCAGATGGTTTCTGACGCTTAACCCCAATTAAGAAAGTTTTACTAACAGTGATCCTGCATTATTTGATTCCACAGGCCTTCAATGGTACAGCAAGGAGAATCTGTCTTGAGTTCTTTATTACCAAAGACAGAAACAAGAAGAGTCAACCCTTCTTATTCAGGGACATATTCAGGGCCTCAAACTGGCTTGTGGGTGGTGGGAAATCTCCTACAATCCAGCCATCACAAAGTTGACCATGATGCAGAGTTGCTTTGTACTGTTCTGCTTTAAATAAATATGGATAATTAAATAAACCTTTGCAGCAGTAGAATAAAGCATAAATCCAAACTTTACCCAGGCGAAGGCTGCTTTGGCCACTAGCCAGAAGCCAGAGGGCCAAGGCTAATTTGCATAAAATTGAACAGATTGCTGCAGCTGCCACCCTTATTAATACCAAGCATAATCATAATCGGGGACATTCTATCCACAACAGAGCCACCTCTTGTGTGGGGCCACCCATTGCTTTGTGGGACCTGTAGTTGCTGATACATGATCCTGATGTAAAGAGAAAGACTCTTTCTATTACAAATCTTTTTTATTTACTAAATAAAAAATCTCTAGCCCTTTTGATGAGCAAAATCATCAAGTGCCTTTTTACTTTGACTTCTCAATAGAAAACATTACAGATATTTCTGCGCCTTGTCACTTCTCAGGTTAAAATCAGTGTGTTGAAATTAGTGAAACCGTTGATTTCCAATTTGGTTCAAAGGAATTATGGTGGACTTTTCACAACTCAATTTTTTACACATCTGCAAACTATTATTTATGATACAGTGACTGCTACCAGTTGCTGATGATGTCACTCTTGGCTTTTTACATTCTGTCACCCTGATTTCAACTCCAGGAAACTCTACACAGCGGTGAAATGCAGAAAGATGTCAAAAAGCATGTGCTATGACTTATCACGCCCGGAACATGCTGAGAACACAGACACTATGTAATGCCTGATAGAGTGCTTTTGCATCGGGGTATCAACAGCTCTCTCTTTGTCAGTAGTACTAAATGAATTGCAAGATTGCTGTTCCACAGTTTCTCAGTCAGAAGGCCTGTCAACAGCTTCATGCAGGCCAGCTGGGGAAAACAAACTCTGGCCCACATAGAGATGACGTAACGTACAAGGAGCACTGGCAAGGACAGGGTGGATTATATTAAAAACCTATCCTATTTGTTAGCTAACTGCGGATGACAGCATGGGAGTGCACAATAAAAAGCTTTTATGATGCTCAGAAAATCCCGCGTTTACCACACGGGGATACATCTTGAGCTCATCTACTGGTCTGAAATACAGCAGAAGCCAAGTGCTGTTCTTTTCTGATCATAGGATGATACATATTAAAATATTAAAAGAAACTTTAAATGCTCACTTAGCACCACATTTGTTAGGTGAGTCTTAACGTTCGCTGTATGCTGGTTTCCGTACCCGTGTTATTTAAGCTTATTGGACTGCAGTTGGGATTATATACTCATCGCCACGTGATCCCCAGCATGCGCAGAGCTGAGTCTATGTGCCAATCCTTACATCAAGTAGTAGGGATTCTGTTTTCCAGCCATATTAAAAACATAATTAAAACATAATATGTAATTCAAATTCATATCTTATAGATGGAAAAAATCTTATTTTTTCCCTTGCCACCCAGTATCCCTTATTCTTGTCTTTACCATCCACATGCAATTCCTAAACTTACACTACAGTTCTGAACTTTTCTTTTTTATTTTATATGCAGGCTTTTATTTTAGTATTGGAATTTTCTAATGAATATTATGGAAAACCTCAAATGTGGTATGATCCAGCTATGGCTTAGATCTAAAATACTCCCCCAAAGCCTTGTGTACCCAGAAGTAGGCCTGAGGAAGGTGAGTGGATCATGGAGGCCTTATTTCATCAGTGGGTGACCCCATGGAAGACCTCAGAGCACGCGGTGCTGTTGGAACCTGGTCCCTGGGGCCTGACCTGGAAGGCTGCATCTTAGCCCCGGATTTCCCCTCCCTCTCCCTGCTTCTGTGAGCGGCGCTCCTGTCATGATGCCCTGCCACCATGTCATTTCTGCCTTGGAGGCAGTGAGTGGCAGGGACTGAAGCCTCTGAAACCACGAGCCACATAAAGATCTGCTCTTTCACGCTCTGGGAGTCAGACATCCCTGTCCCCAAGACAAGGAAGTGGCCAACACATCCACTAAAACCTGAAAGCTTCAAATTCCAAAGACATTTCTGCTTTCTAAATTTTTGTTTAATCCTCTCCATTTAAATTTACCTATAATCCCACGGTCCTTGCTCTGGTTATCAAAAGCTGCAAATACCTTGTCTCCATTTATGGTCCTCACCAGGAGACTTGGGCCCCTACTCAGTTATAGTTCTCTGCAGCTTGCATCCTCTTTCTGGACACCACCGAGTTCATCAGGTTTAACTTCAAATCTTTCTGAAGGCAAGTGTGTCCTTGGACTTGTGGTGTCCCCTTTCGCAGATACCTGAGGCAGGCTAGCGCATTATAGTTCTAGCTCAGGTCCTAGGGCTTCTAACTCAATTGCTGGCAGCCCCTGTGCCAAGGGAAGCCCTCTGTGATACCTGAAGAGAAAGACTTCTCATCTGTGAAAGAATGAAAGGCAAGCAATCGTTACTCCACAGACTGGCACTGAAAGTTGTGTTCTGATAATCAAAGGCATTAAATTGCTCTTCCAGCTCTTTGTTAATGCCTGTTCATTCACTTATTTATTTATTTATTTATTTATTTTTATTTTGGAGACAGGGTCTCACTATGTAGCCCAGGCTGGCCTCAAACTCATGGTAATTCTCCTGCCTCAGCCTCCAGAGTGCTATGTTCATTCTTTTCTACAGAACCAACTTCTGGTGTCTGTTGTATGTTTTCTGTCCTAATTCTCCCTTCATAACTACATGTGATTGATATGCTAGACAAGCTGAGATGATTCTCACTCAGAACAGGTTTCCACCCTCAGATATCTGAATTGTGACTTCAAAGAAAAGATCAGGCATATAAGTAGTTTAAGACTATGATTAATGTAGGAAAAAAGAATTCCATTGGTTCAAACATCATGTAACAGTTTTCTACATAAGGCTTTGAATGAAATTGGATCAGTAACAACTGACCACTTTGGCATGTCTAGTTTCCTCTGTGCATAGCTTCATCAGAAAACCTGGGAGTGTGACGGAAATTGCCCGTGTAGTTTCTGCAGACTGAAAGTTTGGCAGTTCCCATACCAGTAACATTCATCAGAGCTGGAGGACCTCTTGATCTCCAGGAGATTAAGATAGCATTTTGGCTCAGCCTCTCCCAAACACCATCTAACTTTTTCCAACCAAGGTAACAGATATGAGAGTGAATTTCAGTGGTGGATGACCTTGTAGTCACCCACCTTCGACCCTTCATTCATCTGCCATACCTCTGGAGGAACACATGGCTTCATTTCTGAAATCTGATCACTCCCTAATTTTCTGTTAACCAAATTATTGCATTAGCCCCTCAGTTTTCTCCTGGCTTCTAATATTTCTTCTGAATATTTCAATTTTCCACTAATAATAGGATATTTTCTCTGAAATACACATTTTTCATTTGTTGTGTCTCAGACCTTTTCTGTCACCTATTACCCAAAATATCAGTTTTGTGTGGTAGTCAAACAACTATAGAATCTAATTTTACCCAGCTTATCCAACACCAACTTGTCTTTTTTTTTTTTCACTTGTGTTCTAGCGTTTCGTAAAGGAGAATATGTCCTAGTATTTGAAAATAAGTATGTGTCTATTCACTTAAAATATTTGGAGCTCATCTGCCTACGACTTACACTTTTTGCCTTGATGCCAAAATTCATTAAATAAATAGCACTCAATGAAGAGTGCTATATTCCTCCCTCATTTTATAGTTAATCATTCTCTTATGTGCTAAGCCTATGCATTCTCCCATTGATGAGAGAAGTTGTGTTAAAAATTATCTGGTCTAAACCTTCATTGTACAGGTGAGAGGACATTCTGGAAAAACTGGGCTGCTGAGAGAATTCTTAGTCTCATTAATGTGCACTTATGTCATACTTTCTTATAAAGTTAAGCAACTATTCAGTTGAAATGAGCATCTGAGCCTGTACTTCAGTGACCCACTAGTCCCACCAGCCCAGCCAGGGTTTCAGGCCGCTCTGGTTCTACAGTCTCTCCAGCTGGCACCTGAGTTCATGGCCTGGGTCCGGGTGCCCTGCAGCACATTCCTATCGCTAGGCCTCTCCTGCTCTTTCGCTAAGTTTCTGCAGCATGTGTCGGCCTGTTAGTTGGGTCTGCTCTAACTCTTCCCCGAGGAAGCCAGGGCAGGAATCCTACCCCTGCTACGTGTATGTGAATCCTACCCCTGTGGGCCCAAGGAATAGACAGAATCCTATCTCCCCTTTGCCAAAGGGAAAGGAACAATTGAAAGGGACTCTGCTTAACTTCGGGCATCTTCTCACCTGTGCCCCTGAACAACATTATTGTCATTAACATCATAAGTCACTCTTGGAAAATATTCTTCTGTTTATCATGTTTTTCAGAGAGGCTCACAACCAACCTCTGGGGGCAACAGGAAAATCAGGTTAGCTGCTCCTACTTCCTAGTACTTTATCCTCCTCTGTTCCCCAGGCGTTTGTGCATCACTAGACTATGTTTTTCTTTTTCATTCTTTCAGACAATAAACAGAGCCCTTGGTCACATCAGTGCATTCAGATAGACACTGGAGGATATTTCTCTTGGGGAATGAATGTTTTGCACACTTGTCTCCTACATGAACCTGCCAGAGAGGCATGGACCATGAGCTGTCAGACTCACCCTGATTCCCCACTCTTCCTTGAGCAGTGAAGGGTGTGCACTTGGAGTATCAACAGATACTTATCCTCTGAAGAATAAATGAGATGATATTAGAAATTCTAAGGTAATATAAAATACTGGAGAGTTGCATAGGAATAACACAGCATGTTTATGGGTAAACACAGAACATGAGCTCCCAAGTGCTGAGCCAGTGGGGAGTGATCTAGAATGAGTTTTAGCCTCTTTGTTTCATTCCATGATGTAACAGTGACTTGATGAATCCCAACCCTTTTCACCTATGTAAAATGAACCCTAAAGATGAAATGTGGTGTTGTCCCTATGGGATTCAGTCTCGGTCTGATATATCCCCAAAGTTCATTTCTTCCTACATTATTCTGCTTTGATTCATTTTTATGTTTTCAAATGTAATTTTTCCAGTCTATTAATGCTATTTCTGTCTTCCAACGTCATTTAGGGTTCTTTCTGAAGCAAGAATGAAGTAGTGGGAATAAACATGCCAAATCTTTTCCATTCTATGTTTAAATTTTTTTTATAAGAAAGGTGTATTAAGTGTCTATATTTCATAGTTCTAGATTTGCACCTGTCACTCTTAAACTGTCCTAAAAGAAGCAAGTGAATCCTCACAGTGCCCTTTCCTCAGCCTCCACATTCACCTGAAGCGAGGGCAAGAACTCCAAAAGTCCTCTGGGGCCCACCAACCCTCTGCGGATGCCAAGCTGGGCCTCTGCTCAAGTCTACATTTCCTTCTGTTAAAAAGGTGAACTGCAAAGTAGACTCTAAAAAGCTAATCCTTATAATTTAAGCCCTTATTTGTTCCACATGAACTAACTTCCAGATTGTTACTGAAACAAATTTTCTTTTATTTGTATATTCAAATAAGTATGATTCACTTAAAAAGCAGCCTCACTGAACCATATTTGCATATCTTAATTAGTTTAGCATGTTCATTTTCCATTCACATGTTTTTCAAATAAATGCTTTTGAAGAATAGTAAAATTTAACTAACATCTGAGGCCGCAAGTTCACAAAAAGAAAATAAAAAAGAAAAAGCTGACACACATACTAGCTAAAAAAAGGCAAGAATTTCAATGTGTGCTGCAGAGGATGTGGATCTGATTCTTGTTCCATAATGGAGGCTGATTTCTGTTTAGTGTGCACCAGGATGTGGGGGGTGGTTTCAAGGCAGGAGCATCCTTGTATTTCTGTAAGCCACACAGCATGGAAATTGAAGCAACATTCCAAGGCTCTAGTGCTTGGGGAGAATTTATCAACATTTGAAAAACAGTTTTTGAGTTTAAAATAAACTAACAATGGAGAGGATATACTAGCAAGGAACTACTAGGGTAGAAAACTACTGTGGGAAAATAAGAAGGAAAATATCATTCCAGCATGCTGGAAGGCTGAGATAGGAGAATTAAAAGTTCAAGCCCATCCTGGGCAACTTAGTGACTTAATGAGACCCTGTCTCAAAATAAAAATAGGTTGCTACTACACTGGAAATGTAGCTCAGTGTGTAGGCCCTGAGTTCAATCTCCAGTGCTGAAAGAAAAAGAAAAGGAACAAAAGAAAAGAAAAATATCAAATACCGAAACATTCTTTCGGAAGCATAGCTGAACACTGTGTGTCCTGTGGGATGCAGTTTGTGACTGGCTTTCAAGAAAAAGGATAAGAAGGTGAAAGAACAAACAAAAAAGTCTGAGCCACATGTATGGTTTCAAATACCTAATGCCTAAATTTGTTTCTATAACCTACTATTTCTACAAATTAATATGACACAAAGTAAAGTGATGTCAGCTATATTTTCAGTCCTATTACGTACTGCTGAACTTGGATTCTTATATCTGTGTTCACTCATAATTTGGGAAATTGATGTTATTTAAACCCACCCATTCAGCTTATCTTGTACCTTCTTCCTTCTACTAAGAACAACATGTAGGAGACAGAAATTCCATTTTTTCAGTCCAATCCAGATCATGCACCACACCAACCACCTTCCTATGAAGTAGTTCTTTCCACCCAGTCTCACTGCATTTTCAGATTTAAATAATTATTCAATGCATCTAGATTCAGAAGGAATAGCCAGGATCATTTATGTTACATTATTCTTCATTTAAATAATAAAGACTGAAGCAGGAAAGAGATTTCAAGAGTTCCAGAGTTTATCCTGTATTGGAATATTTTATTGTTCTATTGGCTATTTGAAAGTGAAAATATAGTCAACAAATGAAATCAGAGATGGTTTTATATTAAAAAGAGCTGACTGTATAGCACGTTGGGATAAGCAACTTGGAGTTACAAAATCCCGAAGTCTCCTTGCCTGCTGGGAGGAGACTAATCCACTAATCCACTTCCAAGAAGCACAGATTACTCAGGTGTTTGGAAGAGTAATTTTATTAAATAGCAAAAATAATTCTTGCCATGGGGCATGAAGGTGGAGAAGACTCATTTTTCATTAGGATGTGGATGAATTGGACAAACCCCAAACTAACAGGGAATCATCCAGAGTTACAAAGTCTTAAGTAAGCCCCATACATCTTGTTCAGTGAAGCTTTTTTATAGTACATAACACTCATGCTGAGCAATCTCTGTTTGTTTGTGTAGGCCTGATCTCCTATTTTATGTACAAAGATGTTAAAGAAGAAAAAAAGAGATACCCCAAACTCCAGCAAAATCCTGAATTTGAGTATGGAACGGATGACACATGTTAGCATGGTGTCACATTTCTTCTTTTATTTTCATTTCCTAGAACGAGAGGAATGTTGAGAAAATCTGTGAGCTTGCAAAGAGGGTACAGATGGGAGGGTATCTGTGCTCCAGCTGAGAACAGTATAGGCGGTGTCAGGTTGGAGACCATTTCCAAGTTCCTGCTGCCTTCGCGTGTGAGGAATGAAGTCGAGGTGTTTGGCAATTCTTGTCAACAACGTGTCGAGGCCATGGTTGTACAGTGCTGGGACAGCAGAGCCTTGAACGGAAACGCCAGAACCTGCAAAGTATGTGTCTGTGACTGGTGCCTGATGCTGCCAGTGCATGGCTGGGTGTGCACGTGTGGTGGGGCATCTTCTGTACACAGTGATGGGGCTTTGTCTCCTGCTCGTCACAGTCCTGTCGAAGTAATCATATGGCTGCAATCAGTTCCGGAGCATGAAAGGCTTGTTTCTTCCCTTTCCAGATCCATCAGCGCAAACCAATGACATGTCACTTTTGCCTAACCATAGACGCCAACTTTCACAACAAACATAAATAACGTGTAGAAATTGAAGACCATAGCAAAAATGCTTACAGCTCCTTTATTCAAAATAGCAAGAAGGATGCCACTTTACTCCCACAACTAGAATCATTCCAGAAAGATTATAAATTTTAAGAACACAAACTATAATCTCTAATAATAGCTTTCCTCTCATTTATTTTCCAAATGAATACCAGATGCACCCTTTCTATTCCACTCTTAAACCTCCACAGGCTGATTGCACAGTGGTAGTTGTGAGAACGTGTCCTTCTGTCCTACGGGGAGCTTGCCTAGCTATACCCTGTGCTGACCTGGTTGGCAATCACAGCGATTCTCCTCAATCAATTATATAATTCCAAAGAAAGATCGTGTTACTGCTGTTAATTTATGGAGAAAATGACTGATATTGTAAAGAAGAATTTGAAAACTCAGGGAAAACCTGGTTTCTGATCAACCTTTTAAACTGTGGCTGTGCATGTTGGAGTGGTCAGCATGTATTTTTCAAGATCATATTTAGCATTTCATAATTTGTAACACTTAGGTAAACATCAATAAGAAATAAGGAAAGATATGAATCCCAAGATACTTAAAAGACAGAAGTATTCAATTATAGATTGCTTCTATCTATGTCAATGAACCAAAATATTATGTTTTATTGAATATAAAACTCATACAAACAAAAAAGCAAACATAGGTATCCTACCCTCAAGGAACTTAAAATTTATTAGAAGAAACAAACATGTAGAAATCACTTTTTAGAAGTCATATTTTCTTCTTGGCATTGTCTAGTCAAAGCTGAGTCTGTGACTATCAGTAGAAAATATACAGAATTTGTGGGCTTGACTTTCATTTCTGGCTTCATTTTATTTTTCTTGCATTTTAAATTCATTGTTTGGTGAACTTTAATTTTTACATGTTCTTGTGATATATCTTAATTAAATCCTCTGACTCAAAGTATAAGATAAAGATAACATATATGGGGGATTATTAAGTGCCAAACTTATGTAATGAAATCTATGTTTTAGGAAGATAATTCATGCAGAAGTGGGGAAAGGGGATTAGACAGGAGGGAGAGGAGTCATTTGAGATGTCATGGTTCTGTAAAGAAAGTGAAAAGTTGAACTTGGGTAAGGAAAAGACACTGCAGTGAGGAGGTACGCTTGGGTCTCTACAAGGCTTTGTCCTGACCATCTGCACATAGAATATAAGAGAGAAGAAAAGGGACGGACTGAAGACACGTACTGAGGTTCTTGTCTAAGTGGCTGATGAATATTGTAGTTTCAGATGGACAAGAGACACTGGAGGAGTGAGGAAATGTACCAAGATAGTGAGTTCCATTTTAGACAGTGGAATATGTGTGCTGGCCAGGCCTTTAGATAGAGGTATCTGATCGACAGTTCCAAATGCAGATTAGTGGTTTATGAGTATGGTTAAGGGAACGTATATAAGTTTATATTAGCAGAGAAGAAATAAACCCTGAAGACAACAGCAGCACTGGGAGGGGAGGAGTGAATATACGGAGGAAGTCTGACAAAAAGTTGTAAGGAAAATGAGCGGTGAAAAACAGGTCAAGAGGAGGATGAATTTCAACATTAGGATTCTAGGCTGGGAACCATGTCTTCTTCTACCTCCAATGTTTATGCAGGCTTGGGAGAGTCGGCTGGGCAGTGGGAGTGGCCTGCAGGACAGTGCTTGTGGAAAAGGAGCCCTCCGGGGAACCAGGAGGTCCAGATTATGTTCCGGGTCTGTTATCTGCAGAATCTTCCTGGAAACCAGGGCTCTGGGCTCCTCTGCACGATGAAGACCTTTGTCTGAGGGGCTCGGAGGCCCCATACGCACTTCCAGGCCTGACTTTCTTGATTCTTAGGCTCTGAGGTGGAGAGGGGGGAGAAACAAAAGAATCCTCATACAGAGAGGCTTTCAGTAAGCCAGAGGAATTGTTAAAAATTCCCGTTTGACTCATGTAAAAGCATAATGTGTGGCTTTCAACGAAGAAAAAGTAATAAATCTGTTAGTGCAGCGGATAAACTGTAAGAAGTATCAGAAGCCCACTCAGATCAGTCGCCTTCCCTTTTTGCTAAAATGGAATCGAATCGTGGAAAATGTGTCTCCTTTGGTGAGCAGCACGATGCAGAGGCCTGAGCTCCAGCTGCTCTGCCCAAGCTCTCGCCAGGAGGAGAGCAGAGGCCTCCGTGGGTTCCGGGGCAGCCTCTCAGAGGTCCAGCTTGACCAGGGTTGGTCTCCGTGAGGCCCCTCCAACCCTCTCTTCCACACCCCTTGTCTCACAGTTTGGAGCAAGTCTTGGTCCTGGGATTTTCTCCTTCCCACAGGTACTTAGCTCTGATGCAGAAACTTCCTGCTGGTGGCCTATTTACACATCAGACATATGCATTAGAAGTAGGGGCCTTATTGTTATTGGTTCCACTGATCTATCCTGCCTCGGGAGACAGAGTTTAGTAATACCAAAAATTAAAACATTTTGCAGTGGAGTCTTACTGATTAATACAACATGTGAAACTTTTGCTTTTATGTTTTTTCATTAAGTGAAGTAGTTTCAGTTCATATAAAACAGACACTTGCTATCTTTTCCTTATCTCCCAATGGGAGATAATCACAAACAGCTTGTAGAAATCTCCTATTCAGGGATGCCAGCCAGCGCCGTGTGATGTGGCCTCCCGCACTAGAAACACTGGCACAAGGCCAAGCCACTTCACCTTGGAGTGCAGCAGGAGAGAGTCTATTTCTCCCCAGGTCTGAAGGTGACTGATGCTAAGAGGTCCCAGGCCTGATGAGTGGAAGATGAGATGAGATCTTTCACGTTCCAAATGTATTTGTCTTTTATTTTCATTTGAAAAAGTCAAATTGTGATTCATGGGATTGTTTCACACTTTAAATGTCTACACGCAACTATGAGTTGTCTGTATGCCACTTCAATTTGGTTTGTATCGGAGAACTTGTATGCAATACAAAAAAAATTATTGGATAGTTTTGGTGAATCACATTGCATACAATGGAGAAAAGAATGTCACCAGAAATTTTGGCTAAAACAATGTTTCTCAAACTTGCTTTAATTAACTACCCTGTCGGGAGTCTTTGTGAGATATTCTTCAAATGTCCCTCTGCAGGGTATTTTAATACATGGATGCTCTGTGTATCTACTTTTGTGTGTCAAATATATTTATTACCCCCAACCCATAAATAAAGAGCAAAATAAAAGACGAAAGAGGACCAAGAGATAAAGAGAGGAGGAGAGGACACGAACATTTACCTCCTAAATGGAGGAGAAGGCCAACAGCAGAAGGAACGCTCTCTCCTCACGCCTGCATATATGGTACAGATACTTCTTATTGAATTCTTGTTTGAGATTGGCACAGATCTGAATTACCAGGGCCAGATTTCAAGTTTTTGTATATAAGTGACATATGTAATTTGCTTTTTTATTTTTTTAAAAAACAGTAATTTGTTCCAAACTATGTACTGGAGATGTGGGCTGCAACCTGCATATTGTGCCACAACCGGATAGGAAAACAAGCCATCTTGGTGAGACAGAAAGAGCCACAGGAAAAGCATGAACCTGACCACAGGCCAGAACAGAAAGTGTGAGCCACATTCGAGCTACCTCCCCAGGAAGAGACGACATCCGTCGGGATGATGTACACAGGCTTAACGGTGACAGGAAAAAGCCAAACAGAAGAGAGAGGTTGAAACCCACAACACGGGACACAGCAATGAAACAAAACAACCGGGAGGAAGACAGTTGCCTACTGGGAGCCAGGAACTTCGGTCACAATATATCTTTGTGGCTTTCTTATTTGGGAGTTTGAGCTGCTCCTTTATCCCTACCAATGTGCATTGCCTCCTAATTAAAATGAGAAAGATAAAATTAACCTCATTAGACTGTTTTGCAAGTTTAGGGGATTGGGGAGGTAATTCATATAAATTATTGCTGGAGATGTAAAAGTGTGTCTGTTCATAAATAGGCATATTTTTCACACTCTTGATTTTTTAAAGAAATGGTGTCATCACTGGTAATCACAATCCAGGTGGACGTGTTAGACAAGTCACCAGCCCTCTTGTGATTAGCACCACATTCACAGGTTCTCTGGCCTTGCAGAAAGCAGTTGAGATTTTCTGATCTTTTTGCAAGACCCTTGACTTCCTGAGAGTTGATTCTCAAATGAAACTTCTCTTGTGAGTCGCCACTTCCCAAGGCAGACTTCAAATGCACTGTGCACCGAAGTGCAGCCAGTATGAGCCAGGGCAGCGGCGTGACCCCTCCACATCTTCTGTTCGATCTCTGCACATCAGTTAGGGCTCCTAGAGTCCTAACCAGTTAACTCGTTACTCTCCTGCTTGTTTTGCTCAAAAACCATCTGTCAAATTGTTGTGTGGGTAATTGCCTGCCATTGTGCCCATCATCATTGGGTACTTACTTGTTTAGAATTACTGACTTCAACTTTATGCTCATTAAATTCTTGACCTTTTTTGAAAGTTTCCCACTGAGCACCCAGTTGAGCTGAGGAAGCTCCAAGGAAGGCATTTTAAATGGGTCCACCTCCTCAATTATGAAAAATAGTCTGACGTAAGTCATCGTTAACAGTTGTTATTCTGGTCCTGGAAGCAGTAGTCCTTGCTAAAATACCCAGAGGCCAAAGATATGTAGATGTGAAATATATATGTTTATTCTTACATACATTTTCCTCCCTTGTTAGCCCACAGCTGGCAGAAGTTATACCACATGGGCTTCCTGGAGCTGCTGGACCTCCCTCAGTGTGGAGTGTTACTTCACAGTCTTACAAGACCAAGACAAAAACCAACCTTTTTGCTGTAAATGTGCTCCAGTGAAGGTATGTAATGAAGAAGGTGGCTAGGGTAATTCTGAAAACTTCTGCCTTCTATTTTTTTTGATGAAAATGTAGAATAATGTATAAAACACTAAGGAAGTAAATATGAAATGATTTGCTATGAAAGTTAACATTACAGTGAACATATTCCCTCTTGTACTTTACTGATATTTTTAATCCTTTAGAAATATACTGAATCAGAAAAAATTAATGGAAAACATTTTAATGATTACTAAAATTTTAAATTATAAGGTATTATATTCTTTACAACAAACTGCATCCTAAAAACAATTTGAGGCAGTTTACAGAATAATATATGACATGGGACCAAAATAAAGTTAGTAAGATATAAGAAAATAATAGTAGAAAAATTAAGCCAGAAGGCAAGGCTATTATAGAAAAGACAACGTGGGCATAACTGGGAGCATCTGATTGACCAAAACAGAGAATAAAATGTGGCCGATTGCGAAGTTGACGAGTTCACATGATTGAAATGGGACTGTTGCCTGCAGACAATCTTTTGTGGTGTTCAAGCTGTGAATAGATATCACTGAATAAAGTAGAGGTTTCAAGTTTACTACGTTTCTGTAATAATGTATTTAAAGGTGTCATAGACCCATCTATTACAATAGTCCTTAATCTACCAAAACATAATGAATTAAAAAGAATCCTGTGGGGGTCCAAGAGCAAGCAGAAACATGGTGGTCTGCCTCAGTCAGGAGATGAGTCTTCTAGGAAAGAGAAAGGCAGGGGAAGTGGAAGGAGGTTTCTATCTTCGGCGGATACTTGCCAGTGATGAAATTATTTTTTTAAAAGAGTGCCATGTAAAGATTCTTTGTTTCTTGTATTTAAAATACCTTAAATAGCATAATCAGGAAAACAAAATTTATATTTCAGTAGAGATCATGTGATAACAACTATTCACTGTGGCTATATTTAGTGAGAAGGCATAACAATGACTGATTCAAAAGCCTCCTTCCCGACAAACTAATATATTTTTATGACTAGAATGTTTTCTATAAATTGAATTTATTTTCTACTTTTTCATTTTCAGTTTTCATCCCTAACCATTTTTCATACCTAGGGATGTATGTAAGTTTGGAAAGTGGGATGCTAGAACAATAACTCTTTAAATACCATTTTTTATTCAGTATGTTCTTCTTAGCCCGATCTTTTGCCACTTCATTTAATTTTATTATTGTTTTGGAATTTGTTCACCTGAGGGAAGAATATAACACACCAGAAAGCAGAAACAACCTCAGATTCATTCATTCCAAACACTAAAAACAAGATCATCATATTAATTTTTCCTAAGAGGATATAAAACAAATCAAAGCAAATAAACAAAGAAACCAAACAGCATTCCATAAATGGCAGAGCATCTCTAAGGGTAAAGTAAAAGGCAAATGGTGGAAGAAGTTTGTTTTGGTATATGCATTATACATAGTATACGTAATAGAAGTGGCAGAGTAGGGGACATAACCTCGATTCTTTAACCTGTTTTTGTTTCTCTAAATTTAGGTTCAAATTACCTGACTGAAACTTCAAGTGCACCACTCAGAATAGTTGTTTAGTTAACAAATAATAAATTCTAAAAGCCTGCTCTTAAGATCCTTCAGTCAGAACCCAAAGCCCATGAAACGTCCTTGCACCTCAGATAGGTCAAGTTAGGAGACCATGTCTCTACTTAACTCAGCTAGTGATAAAATTGAATGACTTATATAATTATCTCATTTATCTTTTTTTTTGCACTTTATTAAATTCTTTTATTGGTACATTGTAGGTATACAACACAACTACATTTCTCAATGGGAATTGTACCTTTACATGATGCATCTTGGTTCTTATTTTTTCCCCATTCCTAGCCCTCCCTTCACCCCCTCCACCCTTCCCTATTTACAAAGACTTTATTTCCATTTTTCCATTTCTCAGCATTTTTCCTTTCCCTTCTTTCCTTTCCCCTGCTCCTCTCACTACCCCTACCCCTTTGGACCTTTTCTTCCTATTTTGCATTATTGATTATTCATTCTAATCATTGGTACATTTTAGGTATACAATATAATGACATTCATCATTGGAAATTTGCACCTTTACATACTACAGTGATATATGTGCACCCATGTTCATAGCAGCACAGTTTGTGATAGCTAAAACTTGGAAACAGCCCAAATCCCCATCAACTGGAGACTGGATAAAGAAAATGTGGGGGTTTTTTTTTAATAAAATGGAGTACTACTCAGCCATAAAAAATGAGAAATTAGAGACATTTATAGCTAAGTGGATGCACATTGAGGTGATACTCTTAAGTGAAATAAATAGGACACACATGTATAAATACCAAATAGTTTCTCTGGTGTGAGAAACTGAAAGTGTAAATAAGGACTAAAATGTATAATAGGTAATGTGAAATAGGAAGAAAAGGGGCAAAGGGGAAGGAAGTGGGAGGGCTAGGGGAAAGGACAGAAGGGAATGGGATTAATATGAGAAAATGGAAAAACAGAAACAAAATCTTTGTAAATAGGGAGGAATGGAGGGGTTGAAGGGAGGGCAGGGGAAGGGGGAAAATATCTCATTTATCTTATCAGATGAAAAAATGCAATTAGTAATCACACCAACTTTTTTGGATTGTCATTTCTGTGGGTTTTAAAAACAATTATTAGTGTGTGTTTGCAATACGTAATAGTTACTTTCAACCTGGGGAACTGGTTCAGGATAAACAAAATGAGTTATGTACTTGCACCAACTTTTAACCAAAGTAAGAGAAGCTAAATCTGGTACATGTAGTGCTCGTGTTGAGTAATAAGACCACTTATTTTAACATGACTTACCAAAATAATTTTTAATAGACTTTGATGAATAATTATCTTATGTGACTTCAAATTATTTTTGTATTTAACTTTTCTTAGGGAAACGAATAATGTACACCATATAAATATAATCAGAATCTGTCCCAAATAAAGTTGGATGATGTCATTCCAGAAACTGGAAAGAATTTGCTTTAGGGAATTTAATTTTTCTTTCAAAGATATAATTGATTTTTTTTCTTTTCTGTACCGGGGATCGAACTTGGGTCCTTGCGCTTGTGAGGCAGGCGTCAAAACCACTGAGCTAAATCTCTGGCTCTGATTTTTTAAAAAAATCTAACATATTGTGGAAAACAAGTGAAAACATAAATAGAGAAGTCAAAGTTTAAAGAATATTTTTATGGAAAGAACATAGGTGTCAATTCATCCTGTTTTTAATATTTGAATATTAAATCTAGTACAAACTTTATGAGGAATTTTATGATCCGAATATGTAGTTTACATTTTGTTAAACCTTAGAGTATAAGGCCTGCTTCAAAATAGTGAAATGTTTCTCTGTCTTAATGTCCAAATCTTAATGCTGAACTTGGCCATTATAATGTATGAACTAAGGCATTTGCAAGTGATTACTATAATGATTTTCTATTTACACAATGTAGAAAATAAAAAAATAATTAGAATTATTGCAATCTCACCAAGGGTAATTCACTTTACTTTGTAATTATGGAATAAATAATATGTAATTATATGTAATATATGCTATATATCATATAAAAAACTACATATATAGTAAATGAATATGTAAATAAGTATAATTATATATTATAATCTCCTTAATGAACAAATCTTCTCTTTAAATATGAGAACTGTAGATTATTAAATCTATACATGTTTAAATCTGTATTATTCTAATTTAAATCCATTATTAAATCCAATTTGTCATGATATATCCTGCAAAACACTATCCCCTAAGGAGCTCTGAAAGAAAAGAAGAGGGAGTATATTCTGAGGTTAAATACATTCAGCAAAACAATATGATATATCTTTCTCTTAAGGATGCATAAACTCTAATTTAACTTTTTCATGTAATTGTATAGAAGGAAATCTTTTAAACTTGGTTATCCCAATTTTCGTCAAACTCATTTTATTGAAGACTCACATTGTTCTTCTAATGTTCTATTGGATCAGTACTTGGTTGGAGCACACTCTGGGAAATAGATTTTGAAAACTCCCTGCAATTGAATATTATGGCTTTCTAGGATCTTTAATGAACTAATTCCCACATTTTATGTAATTAAACTGGTAATGATACATAGTTAATAATATTATAGTGCTTAGTAATAGTAAGAGGATATAAATGTAGACACATTACACTGGATCAACTGGTTTTCAAGCTTTTTTCTACTGTAATATTAGGTAATTTGTCCAGCTACTAAATACTGCAACAGAAGGGACAGCTTTAAAGGATTGTAATCTCCCTCCAAAAATGTCAAAGATAGATTTACTTACTGAGAAATTCTTTATTTTAAGTGCTTCTTCAGTAGGGGAAAAATCAAATTGTATAGTTGATGAAAATTATGATTACACTAATTTAAATGTTAGATTTCTCCACACTTAAAGTCACCCTAAATATACATGCATTGAACATTTTAATTACAGTTAAATCTTGGAGTAAATACGTATTTTTTCCACTTCAAAACAATTAAGATATTTTAGAAGCCACAAATCATTCTAAAATAAATTTGTTTTGAAATCTGAGAGTTTTCCATGTCTTGTCTATAGAAGTGAAGCGATCCCTGGTGAAAAAGGCAAATTATTACTTTTAAGCCACAACAAGTGAAAAATTACTGTTGGGAGCATTCAGGAAATTTCATGCTGCACATTGAAAACTGTGTGGGTATCTCCATGGCCATAAAGGATGTAGGCACTTTTTAGCTGATCGCGTGGAGCAGACTGGTTGGTGTTATGGTCTCAGAGTGCTGGGAAGGGAGGTAGAGTTTTGGGTCCTTCTTTCCCCCAGATTTTTATTTCCAAAATACAAACTAATGCAAATGGCCAGGTTGCAATTTACTTTGACTCTATAAATACTCTAGAAACCAACGTAATTTTTCATGCTGTGTGAGGATCTAGCAACCCTTCATGGATGTTTAACTTTTCAAAGTTATTTAGATTCTCAGATGAACCATTTAATTGATTATATTTTCTGTTATGACTGTTTGGGTTCTGCATTACGTGGTTTGGTTTGTTTAAATTTATAAACTCTCTTATGTATTGTATAGTTTATATGATCAAAAATTTGTGAAAAACTCTGATATCGATGCCCTAATTGGATAAAAAGTATTTATTTTCAAAAATTATTTTGTATAATAATTTTTTTCTCTATACCAGTGAATATATATTATTGTCCCTTTACATTCTTGGTTGTGCTGTGGACTATTTTGTAAGAAAAGTCTCATTCAAAGGACCTTATACATTGTACACTTTTTTCATAGAAATAGTTTTTTTCTTGTTGATATATAGCTACTTCTCTGCTGAAAGGAAATAACTGTTCAAAAGTGAAAAGCGGAAGCTCCACAGGATCAATTTCTATTTCTTTGCAGATCAGATGACTTTTGTATGAAAGTCACATTTTCATTATCTTTTTCCCCTATTAATCTCATGCAGAATCCCATTTCAGGCTCATGTTTCTTAAATGGAATGAGCAGGTAGGGTTATATTAGATATCTGCCGACTTGCACACATACATTATACATAATATTTCAGAAAGATGAAAAATTCTGCTTTCATAGAATGCTTTACACAATTATTAAAGCATTCACATCATGGCAACTTCTCTCTTCACCTCAAAGGTTAGGTAAGTGTAACTTTCTATCTCTTAGAACCTTGTTTCTGGTAGGACTGTATGGACAAAAATCATCAAATGTATGATATTTTAAATATTCTTATGACATGTTTGTTGATACAAATGAAATATTTCAACAGGACACTCCTTTATCAAATGTCTTCTTTCATTGTGCATCCTAAATAAAATTCCATATTTATTATTTTATTTGCCAAAGTATGTTTGACAAATTGAATGGAACTACTTCCCCAACTGAAATGATCCAGGAAGAAATTTTATGGTTAATGTTTCAGATATTTTCTCTCCCTGATTACTGGGTCATATTTGAATAGTATTACATTGTAGAAAGTATATGAATTGGGAGCATAAATGCTATATTCAAATCTAGCATTTACTTATTAATCATGTGATTTTAAGTAAGTGCTGAAATTCTTTTGCGTATGTTTTGCCACCTAAAATAAAGTTAAAATATGGAATTGAGATTCTTCAGCGCATAGTTAGCAACAGAATATCTGTTTCATATATTTTTGTGACTATTAGCAGCAAACACTATCAATGCAATAACTATTGATTAACACTATTTCTCTATCCTATCATAAAAATAAATTCTTCTCCTAGAATTGACTTCTACTAAGTTAGTAGTTATCATATGTTAGAACAGAATACTGATAGTCCTTGACTCAAATTAAAAATGAATTGAATAATAAAAGTTTTATTTCAATTTGTAGAAAAAAATTTAAAGAGTTACTCTTTTGTGCATATTTTACTGTTAAACCTATTAGAGCTTGATTGTTAGCAATATCTACCAGATTAGTAAATTATCGAGTGACAAATACTAATATGGAAATTGCAGAACATCAGAATATATTTAGTTACAGATTTCCTCTCTGTTTATAGCAGATTGTATTTTATATCTCATAATTATAATAACCATACTTTAGCCCCTAATTCATTCAATGGAAATTTCACATTTTATATGTTCTTCTACTCAGCATCTAAAACAGAGAAATATCTGAAAAATAGCAGTTACTCAGTGTAGATTTCTACCGAATGAATGAGTGAATACTTCTGGGAATTAAACTCTTCTTGTGCTTACAGATCTTGTGAGATGGAATGTAGTATTAAGACAGCTGAACAGATTTACAAATAGTGGGGACATGAGCAGTGTCTTATAAATGGCGAACATTCTGAGTTTCTTGCTGGTACTAGTGTGGAGTAGAATAAAGCTCTTAAGACTTTTAGATTCCTTCAGAATAAGGTTAATATCTAGCCTCACTATCTCACTAGGTGGGTTAAAATTATCTGTTTAATATAATTTGGAAATCAAATGAGTTAATGCATAAAAGGGGATTAATATATTTAAGCACCCTTTTAATAGCAATTAACTGAGCTCTAGGAATTTACTATTTTACTGATACTTTCCTCAATAAAATATGAGATACTGAAAGGAATGTTTAAAGTTTGACAGCAAGTGACATTATCCAGGTATTTGACAACACCCATCAGCCAGTGGGCTTGAAAGCAAAGCCATCTGTGAGTGGAAGCCTCCTCGTACACAGGGATGTGAGTCCTGAGTTGTGCAGTTCCTAAGTCTCCTGGAGCTCAACTGCAACATCCAGAGTGGCACAGCTATTTGATGATTTCATATCTCTCTTTTCAATCATCTCATTACTCTTGTTGGTTCAATATTTATTTTGTTTTGGAGCATTTTAAATGCTAAGCAAATGAAAATGAAAACAAAACATAGTATTTTTTCACACTTCCAAGCTTCTAGATTTCATGCAGATTAAGAAGTGAAACTACGGAGACTCCACCCTAAGGATTGCTGCCTAACACAGCACCATGTGCCCTGTGCTTGGCTCTTGTCCCAAGGACACATGATGCAAGTCCGGATACTGAAAGTATCCACCTTGCAGACATGAAGCCTACGTTGCACTCATGGGAAAAGGAAAGGGACATCAAGGAGTTTCACAGGTGAAGAAATCAACAAACAGGTGTGCAGTCCAAAATGACTGAAGTGAATCTGGAGAAGATGCTGGTGAGGGAAAATATGATGGATTCAGAAGGAAAAGTAGACATAAAATGGAAAGAAAATGATGTGCTTATGTGCACATGTGTGTGTTATAAGATGAATCAAATGGTACCAATATCCTCATCCCAATTTTCTGCTCAGACTCCAAATTTCAGATTTGTCTTTGTCCTTCCCAGGAAAAGAGTACCTGCTAGAAGATCTCTGCATCGTCTCTGTAGGGTCTGCCCAAGCCACATGGCATGACTCACCTCCCTTACATCCAGAGCCGCCTAAGTCCACACCTGGGTGAGACAATGGATGGAAGGTCCCCAACTTGGGAGAGCTTCCATCAAAATAGAACTGCACTTGGAGCCAGCTATAGGAGTGAACTTTACTTTCACTGTTAAGAATTCATGGGATTTTAAATAAAGCATTTAACTTTTCTGAGACTCTTTCCACATCATACTAATACCAATAAAAATAAATACAATTTTTACCATGTCTACTTTAATTTAGTCCCCCTTAATTTCCCCTAATTAGTTAACTGAACTTTTCAGGCCCCCTACACTTGAATTCACTTTATATCCCACTATTGATCAGACTTTATCTAGTTCCACTTTTTGTTTTTGTGTTTAAAAGGCTGCAATAGCATTGCATATCTCTAGAGTTTATCCAATTTCCTTAACACATTCTGGAGGATCTTTTAGGGTCAGAATACTGCAACCACTTCTCCTGACATTGCCTGAGTATCCTATGCTGGATATGTCCTGAATTTCCCCTGTGTATATCCTTGAACTTCCTGAGCTCTTTCATGTGCCTGAATATGGTACATTTCTTTAGCTGAAATGCCTTGTTCTACTTCTTCAAAATCTCCTTAATGAAATTTCTTTGATCCCTAGAATTTGGATTACTTGGTCTTCTTTTGCCTCTGGGCAGAGGATTTAATATACAATACTTTGAGAAATTTATTCAGCTTTGTACTTCTTCATCACCTGCACTCAGAGAGCTAATGAGGACTGGAGAAAAATCCCACAACCAGTATTCTCAGATGGGTTCTCAAAATTCCATAGATGTCCAAAAGTGCAATTACATGTCTCTAGAAAGGGCATTTTTTCCTCTTGTAGTGATGATTAATTATCATCTTTTTTTTTTCTCTTCTATTTGTTTATACCTCTTGAATTTCTCTCACTTGGCTTATACTTCATGGTGAGTATACAGACCATGAAAAGAAAAACTGTATGAAAATTTAGTCTTCTATTTAGTGTCCAAATATCCTCTCTTGTTTTTCTCTCAAGTACATTATTTCTTCTGTACACTCCACTATATTCGTTTTCATTTCTTTATCTCATCAATCTAAAATTGTTATTTGTAGAGGTAAGTTCTTGGATTTGGTTTCTGGAAAATATTAATGAATCACTAACTTTGTGGGAGACTTTTACTAGATTCTGAAATTTATAATTCTTATTTTCATAGATACTGTAGAAGCAGAGAGGTAATTATATAAGGTAGGACATGTCCCTGGAAAGGTGTTGAGTTAGGAAGATTTTGTTTTCAAGTTGGCATTTAAGCTAAAACCAAAAGGATACCTAAAAATTACCCAGACCAAAAAAATCAGCATTGTGTGGTCCCAAGAGAAGTTAGAACATGTATAAACAACCAGAGGCCAGAAAGTGCATTCCTTAATCTTGGATCTGAAAGAAACTGTACGATTTATACTATATGATATAGGGAGAATTGAACTAGGGGATGGAAACTATAAGTTTTCCAAGAACTAATTAGATAATTTAAGAATTTATCAAGTCATGCTGAAAACACTGAATCAGCCTGCTGCAGACAGGCAGGTCTGTGGACACGGTACCAAGGTCACCAGTCACTCTGAAAACACGGAATCAGCCCGTGCCCTGGCAGCAATCCACTGGACCCCCCCCACTCCTTTGGCCTCTTCTCTGTACAGCCACCTGGTTCCACACTA
>NW_004624838.1:5272817-5403585 GCF_000247695.1 Heterocephalus glaber | reverse complement strand
GGGGAAAAAATAAGAACCAAGATGCATCATATAAAGGTACAATTCCCAATGAGAAATGTAATTGTGTTGTATACCTAAAATGTACCAATAAAAGAATAATTTAAAAAAAAATGGACATCTGAAATGAACGGACATTTCTCAGACAAAGAAGTAAAAGCAGCAAATAAACATATGAAAAAATGTTCATCATTACTGGTCATTTGAGAGATGCAGATGAAAACAACACTGAGATTTCACCTCACCCCAGAAAGAATGGCTGCTATCAAGAAATCAACCAATACCAAATGCTGGTGGGGGTGTGGACAGAAAGAAACCCTTCTCCATTGTTGGTGGGAGTGTAGACTGGTGCAACCACTGTGCATATCAATATGGAGATACCTCAAAGAACTAGGACTAGAGGTCCCATTTGACCCAGCTATTCCCCTGCTGGGTCTTTCCCCCAAAGAATTAAAACAATCATACCACAGCGATATATGTGCACCTATGTTTATAGTGGCACAGTTTGTAATAGCTAAAGCTTGGAAACAGCCCAAGTGCTCATCAACTGGAAACTGGATAAAGAAAATGTGGTATTTTTATAAAATGGAGTACTACTCAGCCATAGAGAATGAGAAACTAGAGACATTTATAGCTAAATGGATGCATATTGAGCCCATACTGTTAAGTGAAATAAATAGGACACACCTTTGTATATACCGAATAGTTTCTCTAGTGTGAGAAACTGAAAGTGTAAATAAGGATTAAAATGAATAATTGATACTTTGAAATAGGAAAAGGTCCAAAGGTGTAGGGGTGGTGGGAGGGGAAGGGGAAAGGGAAGAAGGGAAAGGAAAAATTATGAGAAAAGAAAAAAAATAGAAATGAAATCTATGTAAATAGGGAAGGGTGGAGGGGGTGAAGGGTGCACAGGTAATGGGGAAAAAAATACAAACTAAGATACATCATGTACAGGTACAAACACCCCATGATAAATGTAATCATTTTGTATACCTAAAATGTACCAATAAAAGAATTTTTAAAAAAAGAAAAAAAAAGAATTTATCTAAGGTCAGTGAAAACCCATTGAAAAATTTTAAACATGGACTACTGTGTTGTCTTACACCCATGTTTATAGCAGCACAATTTGTAATAGCTAAATGTTGGAAACTTCCCAGATGCCCATCAACTGATGAATGAATGAAGAAGACGCAGTTTTTCAATACAATTGAGTGCTACTCTGCCATAAAGAAGGGTAAACTTGAGACATTTCTAGATAAATGCATGTACCTTGAGGCCATACCCTTCAATAAAATAAATCAGACACACATGTTTAAATATCACATTGCTTCTCTGGTGAGAGAAGCTGAAAGACTGATTAAGGACCAAAATATATAATAGATGTTGTGAAATAAGAAGAAAATGTACAAATGGGAAGGGGAACAAGGCAAGGGGAGGGGATAGGGAAGGAAGGGAAAAGAAAAAAGGATAGAATGAAAAAATGGAAGTAAAGCTTTTGTAAATAAGGAGGGGAGAAGATTTGAAAGCAAAGGAAGGGATTGGGGAAAAAAGAATTGAGACACATACAAATTCCCTGTGATGAGTATTATCATTATGCTTATCTAAAATGTACCAATAAAATTAATAAAAAAGAAAAAAGCACAGAAGTTGCATTATTTGAATGAATGTGTGCGGGACCACCCCACTGATTATGCCCAAAGCAGGCTGTAAGCATTGCAGGCTATAAAGAGTTAACCTTGCAATTGGCTTATTGTAAGAAGTGAGTCTGACAGCCAAGGTCAGAGTGACTCTTACCCAAATTCTGTTCCCAGCATAGCACAAGAATGCTTTGTCTCTTCATTTACAAGCCTTGCCTGCATCAGCACAGCAACCTATCCCCAGCAACCACTTGTAGCCCCCTCTCTTGGAACTAAACAATGATTGTGTCTCCAATGAATATCTATGATTCTGGCTGTTCAGGGCCTTTGCTTCCTCAAGCACTGGCCATCTTGGCTCCCCATATTTCTCTCTTTAATTCTGTCTCTGAGTCTTTCTTCCCACCATGCATTGTAGCACCAAGAGGGAGATTGTGATCCACTGCAGGGGTCTCCAATATGAAAGCAAAAGTGAATTTGTATATAATAAAGAGAGGGCTTTTTTTAATAGCCTGGGGAAAGACAATGACCCATCAACACACAATTGGGAATCTTGGGCATATAGAGGGCAAACCATAGCTGTGATAGTGGAGAAAATATTCCAAGGAAACTACATAAAAATGAAAAGAGATGTAAGATTATTCCTGATGGGAAAATCAGAAGAAATCTAGAAATAAAACCTAGCAGGGGTGAGAAAGAAGATCCTATTGGGACTAGGTGCACATAGATAATTGGTCAAAGGGCTAAGATCTGCAACACTTCCACATTTAACGTTCAAGGGAAGGAGGAAGAACAAATAACTTTCAGGGATATTGACCCACTGGGCACCTTGCCTGTGTTGAGTACAGTTGTTCACTGTGTATAAAGGAACACAAGTTGTGACATTCTACAGCACAAAATCTGCTGAGAATAAGTGCGATGGCAGATATGGAAATTACTTGCTATCATCATTACAAGTCTTTTTTGCACATTTAGTATTATAAAGTAGATGGGTGTTAGTTCACTCATAGGGACAATATTTAGTTTCCTAAGAAATAACAGTAAAAATGTGCATTAAATGTTTCTTTATTTTTTAAAATGGACTAAAATCCAATTTAAATGTATTACCTATAAAGTAAGACTTTTAATGGAGGAGAAACTGTGAATTTCATAGTCTTCTTTGAAATTTATATAATGTATAAATAATGTCTTTGGGTGTGATATAAAGAACATGAGATACTATGTTTTAGCTTCACAGAAAAATACAATACATATTTTCCAAATCCTATAAGAACACCTTTTGGGTATGAAGAAGGCAGATGGGATAGAACACAATGTCTTGTGGGTGTGAAATGCACATTCCACTACTTAGCTGTAACCAACCCAAAGAAAGCTTCCATGTGAACTGGATGTCTGTGCATAAATGCATAAATCTATGAGGCGACTCTTTAGCACCAGTTTACACTAAAATTCCCTGTTTGTGGCTGGAAAGCTAAATGAATACAAATTCTGTTGCTCATAAATACATAATGGATCTGACTTTTTCAGTTAACAGCTTTATATATATTTGGTAATAAGAGGCCAGGATTAGAACATCTCTTTGCACACTGATTTAATGATATATTCAGGTTTACTAGAAAATGTTGCTAACATATATTTATGATTTATTTCTAAGAAGGCCAATGCTAGCCACTTTTTCCTGAAATTCTCAAGTTAAACAAATAACATGACGAATAGCTAGGGAAAAAATGTAGAAAGACATCAGAGAGACCTTTGAGAAAAGAGCTACAGTTGCATAAGCACTAATATTTCAACTTGAATGCTTCTAAAATGTGTCTTTCTGAGGCCATTTGGAGCCAATATGAGTGCCGCCAAAATATGGTAAGCTTCAAAATTTCAGATGAAGGAGAGAAAAGGTATTTTGCCAATTACACTGAGTTTTTGATAGTTTTGTACAGCTTTAATTTAGACCAGCCCAACATAACACCAGGCTAATCCCAAACACCCACTGTACTAAAAATCACTTAATAAAATAATTGCCTCAAAATACATTAATATAAATGAGCAAGTTAACAAACAGCTGAATACCATATTTCTTTTTCCTTCTATGGTAATGGTTGCTTTACCACAAATATCTTGGAAAAACACAGGTTCTTCATCTGCTACAAATTAATGTTAATCAAATCCTAGTAGTCATGTTGCCTTTTGTCTATTCTGGTGCAAAAAACATACATTTTGAAGTTAAGGTAAATAAGATACCCTGTCATTCTCTATATGCCAAGGAGCTCCCTCTGTTAAATAGACTGTAGTGCACCCTGGGAAGTGCTGGATCCATGCCTACAATTCTATTTGTTCAAGTAGCACATCTTGAAAGCCTGCCCAACCTCAGCTGTAGACTTGGAAGATACAAAATAAGCAGTTTGGATTTTCCAAGTCATCAGTCCCTGAAATGGCAGGAAGGAGTTCAGTAACAACAAAGACTCCTCTAATTCTTAAATAACTAATCCCCATGGGACTGAATCATCTGAAGAGAATCAGCCTCTTCTGTAAGCTCATTTAAGTGTGTGTGTGTGTGTGTGTGTGTGTGTGTATTGTCACTTCCACAAGGGTGACTGAAAATGCTCACTATCACTTCCTAACATCTGTGCCTAATGCCACCCTTCCAACATAAACTTCCAGATTTCATGTTACAGCTGCAGTGAAGCTGGCCATTGGCATAGCAAGAAATCTTCCCTCACCTGTACACTGCATGAAGCATTCAGTCACTGCTAAGACTGCAAAGGCTCTCATGAGAGCAAATCTCCCCAGGCAATGCCAGGGTGTCTTCAGGAGGGTTCCACAATGACTGTGAATCTCGTCAGTCTAAGGGAAGAGTGGACCCATTTGAAATAAAATCAGTCATAAATAAATGATACCATTTTTTCCAGAACAGTGAAAACTGAAGTAATATACCCAGAAATATTAGTTGGCATGTCTACGTTTGGTAAATTAATGGAGTTGTTAGACACATCTCTTTTATATAAAATGTACCAATAGGAAAAGTACCTCTTCCGTACAGCAAGATTACTTGAAATACTCCTTTTTACTAGGATTTTATAAATGTAATTCAAGTCCGCATTAATAAGAAAACTAATAAATTTGTTCTTCTGCTGTTTAGATCTATATGTCCCCCAAGAGCTTATGCACTCATAGGCAGGGGCTTTGGAAGAGGCTTGGACCTTAGGGGCGCTAGAGCTGCCTTCCTCTTAGGAGGCGGGGCCTAGCTGGGAGAAGGTGGTATATGTGTATCACTCTCCAGCTCCTCCCTTCTTACTCTCCTTCCTAGCTGTCATAACATGAGCAGCTTTTCCTTGGCCATCCCCCCTCTACCAGGCTGATTCTTCTTTGAAGAGAGGCAGCAAGGACTGAAATGTGAACAAAAATAAACCTCTTCTCCTTTAAGTTGTGGATATCAGGTATTGTGTCTCAACAATGAGAAAGTGACTAAGATGGAGTTTGTGTTACTGGAGAACTTAGGCTATTACTGTGACTTAACTGACAATGTGATTTAGAAGTCTTTGGGAATAAATGGTTCCCAGGGGAGTTTGGAAAGTTTTTGAGATGAAGGACTAGAAATGTCCTAGATTACTGTAAGTGGAGCTTGGTGGGAGATCTTGATTGGAGCTCAGAAGATCAGAATACTGACAGAAATGCAAATGGTAAAGACAAGGCTCAGAAAGTCTCATTTGTGAAAAAGAAAATCATTGGCATTTTGCTACAGACTGTATATTATGCTGTGGCAGAACATCTGTCTGCACTTTGCTCATGTCCAGTGACTTTTCAGGAAACTATTATCATAGGAGGTGGACTAATTATTCAATTTCCAGAAAGCCCAATGTTGTGGCTGTGGCATAAGTAATGCTGACAGTTTTTAGCAAGATTTATGTTGAGAATGAAGAACAATTAGCACAGCTGAGTGATTTAAAAAATTTTGAGTTTTAGTAAGAAGTTCATAAAAAGACGTAGCCTGTAAAGATTTAGCAAAGAAGAGCTTGGTTGTTAAAAATATTAGCATTAAAAATACACTACGTGCTTCACGTCAGTCCAATGGAAAGGATGTTTTTCACGGGCAAAAAGTGGAAGACTTTTCTTTGAGAAGAGAGCCTTAGAGCACACATCTCTAAAGGCCCAGCTAGTGAATGAGGTGACTAGATTTGTTTCACAGAATTTAGCCATCCAGGTACTTGGAGACTTCTATAGACATGATTCAGCTCATGGCAGAACTTGGCATCATGCACACGGTCTTGGTTTTACATGCATGCAGAATGAAAGAGTTGTGAGGTCAGGAAGACTTCCACCCAGATTTCAAAAGGAAGTTTGAGAACCAGATGTGTGCCCCTGAGAAATAGTGTGTGAAGCAATGACAATGAAGCCAAAAATTCAGTGGAGACCCTAGAAAGCTGGAAAGGCCAAGAACATGGAACATCTGAGAAAAGACAAAGATAGTATGAGTGAAGCTACCCCAAGAGAGAGGCCATGAGAACTTCAGTTGGCAACACTATAATGCCAAGGCTGTCTGAACACTTTGGGATTTGTGTCTTCACCCTGGATGATGCAAAGCTGTAGGATTTGATGTTTGTCATTTTGGGTTTTAGTCTTACTTTGGTCCCACTGCTTTCTATTATTCTGTCTCTAACTTTTAGAATGTGAATGTTTCTCCTGGGTCATTGTACATTGGGAGTATTTAACTTTTTTATTTTTATTGGGTCTTGCAGGTAACAGCTTGTCTTGAATCTCAGCAGGGACTTTGGCCTTGGACATCTTAGCAATGCTGAAACTGATAAGACTTTGCCAACATTTAAAGAAGAACTAGACTCATTTTACATAAAAAAGATGCACTAGACTCTTGGGGCCAGAGGTGGAATGTTATTGTTTACATTTAGAAGTTCACTGAGAGACACATGTGCTCATGAGTGGAGCTTTGAGAAGAAGATTGGGCAATGCAGGCCCTGTATCTGACTTGCTATCAGGAGGCAGGGACTGGTGGGGGGGCCGTCACTGGGGCAGGACTTGAGGGTGTGTCCCCTCCCCTGTTCCCTTTCACTGTTCACCCCTGGCTGCCCTGACATGATCAGCTTTCCTCCCAGTAGGCCCTTCCGCCGTGCCATCCTGCCTTGGGCCAGCTGGCTAAGAATGAACTCTCTAAAGAGTGTGACCCAAAAACAACCTCTTCTCCATTAAGTTGTGGGTGTTGAATATTGTGCCTCTGAGATGAGAAAAGTGACCAAGACATCTACTGTTTTAAAACATATCATAAATAGGTCAAAGGATTTTGAGGTAGTTTTTAAATAAGTGTATTGTACTGCTTAGAGATTTTGAGATGTGTCTGCAAGAAAATATTTTTAAACAGCATATTTTTAATCTGTATGTGGATTTCATTCAAGTAATTATTCAACATCAACCCAGAGGCTATGAAAAAAAAATAAAAACAAAAAACAAATACCAGAACCTATAATAATTTTGTCAGTACATAAAATAACTCATTTAAGCTAATCCCTCATTTATATTAATTGAATATCTAATTCTAAAACAAAACCAACAAGTGAAAGCCTAAAGTCAAGGCCAGGACACTAAGCCAGTGGTGTAAAGAGTACAATACATCTGTCAGATGCCCTTCTCACCCTCGTTGCTGCAGGTCTGCCTAGTAAAAGCAGAGCCTCTCGGACCAGTTTGTTCTGGCTGGACTGTCAGTGATTTTAATATAATGATATGCATGTCAGAAACTTGACAAACTTTCTTTTTCTAGAACTTTAGTTACTCTTAGAAATTTTATATTTTTTCTATAATTTTCCTCTTCATTTAAGAAATGTGATTGTATTTGCAAATGATAAATAGGAAAATTTGTGGGTACAATGAAGAAAATTTTATTTAATTGGCCTATTAATCTATTCCAAACATGCATTCTGACTGTCTTTAAAAAGCGTTTCGTTGCCTGTCAAGAGAATTTTTAAAGAACCTAAAGAATTGCACCTCAAATGACCTGAAGTCTAGATGGAGTGGGAAATAAGCAGAGAAAGGTTTTATGCAGTAAAATTGCATAAGAATAGGTAAGAATTTGTGAATGTTCAGTTTATGCTTTGAAAAGTTTTGGGGCTATGTAGTCGCGTTGACAGTGTCAAAATCAGTCTTGACTATGAGCTATGGAACTGTGGGATGGTTGGTAAACATTAATCGTTTTTCACGTGGGCCAACTCTGCTCCTCTTTTGTGTCCGTAATTCGCAGGGGTTGCACTCCCGGAGCCCCCGAGAACCGTGGGAAACTCTGATTTCAGAGATGGTCGGAAAATGCCTGCAAGTGCCTATTTTTATAGTGCAAACCCCGAATGTGCTGTCTCCAGCAGTTGTGCGATGTAATTTAATGAAATGCTGTATTGATAACGCCTCAGAAAGTGCGGGGCATCTTGATGGCGCCTTGGGGCTCTTGGGCTTTGAGAACAAAACCGAGACCTGGAGACAGCTTCTAAGAGCCTGTTAGCACGGGGGTTAGAGGGCAGCGGCCCATCAGCAGCGAGGAGAACTGAATAATGCGCTCCGATTGGCTACTTGCAAACCTCCAGCCAAAAAGATTGGGGAGGATATTTGCAGAGTCCTCGAAATTGTGAGGGTTTCCCAAACAATTATTAGTTAGGGTCCAAGGAAAAATCGGGGAATGTCTGAGGCCTTGCACTCTGAACAGCGTCTTTGCGGGGGTATGCTGTAGTCCTGCATCTTAGTAAGCTGGTAACCATAGGCAACGGGATGTGTGAATGAGCAGGTCTAGGCAGTGGACGAATGCTCTGGTATTTCTAAATCTAATGGCTTGTTTTCTCTCTCTCTCTCTCTCTCTCTCTCTCTCTCTCTCTCTCTCTATATATATATATATATATGGCACTACTATGATTCAAATCATAGCCACTTGAAAATCTTGATTGTATGAGGTGTGTTAGATCAACATAGTGAATAATTAAATTTTAAAATTGCATTGCAGGCAAAGACCATTTGCCACTAATCTCAATATTCCCACCCTAGATGGGAACACACTTATCCCATCATTCCTGCCACTTTCTGAAGAAGTTCTGAAGTCTTTTTTTATTTTTTCATGGTTTTATTTTGTCATGGTTGCCTGTGTCCTGAATCAATGTAAAACATTTACTTTTCGTGGTGATGTTGACTGGGGAAGAGCCGGAAGCTGCACCGTGCCAGACCTGCTGGAGGTGGTGGGAGAGGATGTGAATGGTTTTATCAGCTTGCCTTTCCTGTGGATGGCACTTGGCATCAGCACTTGAAATGCTTTTGGTCACAGCTCATGAAGACACTCACAAAAGAAGACTTCAAGAACTGCTTCAGAAAGCGATAACAGTGATGGGATAAATTAGTTCAATGTGAGGGAGAGTATTGGTGAAAAATTAGTGGCAATATGTCTTTCACTGTAATAGTTTTAATTTAATCACTCTATATTTGATCACACTTCATGAACACATATGTACAATTGTAGCTAGTATTTAGAAAACAGACCAGGTGAAAGAGGGTGGTGAGAGTAAGTCCTGATTATAGTTACTTTTAAGCTAATCTTCAACTTTTTGTGACATTTGTAATGTGAATCATTTCAATCACTTTTTTCTTTTCAAGTCAGGGTTATTTGAGTCATAACTCATAACTCTGTCCCTTCTCCCCAAACAAATCTGATTAGCACAAGCAAATGACTCCTGATTAGGATAGATTTTATTTTGTTCTTAAAATTATGACTTGAAAAAAATACACACACATTTAAAGTTTAATTTGGAAAATAATCAATGGCAGAAAAACCAGTGACACATTGAGGCCATACTCTTAAACTCTTCAGACATATACAAGACACACGTGTAAATACCGAACAGTTTCTCTGGTGTGAAAAACTAAATGTGTAAATAAGGATCAAAATGTATAATTGATACAGTGAAATAGGAAGAAAAGGTCTACAGGGGAAGGGGAAGTGGGAGGGGTAGGGGAAAGGAAAGAAGGGAAAAGAAAAAATATGAGAAAAGGAAAAAAAAAATGGAAACAAAGTCCCTGTAAATAGGCAAGGGTGGAGGGGGTGAAGGGAGGGCAGGGGAAGGGGGGAAAAAAAAGAAGTAAGATACATCATGTAAAGGTACAAGATCCCAATGATGAATGTAACTGTATTGTATACCTAAATAATATAAATAAACTTTTTATTTTTGGTACTGGGATAGAACTCGGGACCTTGTGCTTGCAAGGCAGGCGCTCAGGCACTGAGCTAAATCCCTGGCCCATGTACCAATAAACTTAATTAAAAAAAAGAAAAGAAAAACCAGTGACAAACAACTCAACTCAAATACTTGCCATAAATCAAAATCAAAACTAATAAAATAAATGGAATTGATGCAGTAAAACATGAAGAGGACATACATAGAAAGACAAATATAAAAAATTACACATTAAGATGATATTGGTGAGTCCAAATGTAAACCTTTAACATAAATATTAATCAGGACAATATCCAAATAAAAATGATTTTAGTTTGGGTGAAAAGAATACCAAAATCGCTAGGATATTCTCTTCATATGAAAGTCATGTAAACTATAAGTTTAAGATGAGTACAATGTGCATTTACCTTCTCAAAGATGTATATTTCTATTGCATGCACTGAGGAGTACAAAATTTCTTCTAAAAGAAATTTCTTATATTAGATTTATACATGGAAACACATAATAAACCTTAATTTTTGTAAGAAAACATTGGACTGTGGAAAGGGTAAAGTACATCGTGTCTGGAAGCAAGCACAAGTCCTTTTGATGTGAAACTCCCAGAACACCAGCCGATGCTTCTTGGGCAGAGGCAACTGGAGCCCTGAAAGACTTTCAACATTTACAAAATACAAGAACACAACTTGCGTTAACCTCTTGGAAAAATTACAAATTTTCTCTTAAGTTCTCCAGAATACTAAGAATTAAATCACAATAAACAGTGAAGAATACAGTGAAGACTCAACTGTGAGTGTATCTCGGCCAACTCAGAATTTCCCTGTCACCTTAACGATTGTGAGCACACACACTGGAGTCAGAGTTACCTCTGTTTTGTGATTCTAACTCCTGTGCTATGCTGACTGATTAGTAATGGTCACCTAATCAATTCAGGCAAGATATGGTGTTTGAGCAGGAACTGCCAGAAGGAAAACCAAGCCCTCTCTTGTACAGAAAATAATGAAACAGACTCAGATTTGTGCCTAGCAAACCCTCATCTGTTTTAGAGGAAACCAGGGATAGTATGAAGGAAAACAGGAAATCCAGAAAAAAAGAAGAGGAGGAGGAGAAGGAGGAAGAGAGAAGGAAGAGGAAGAGGAGGAAAGGAGGAGATGGGATTTAAACAGTCAAGGTTACTGTACTATGTTCTAAGTCCCTCCAGAAAGCAGGCCGTGGCAGCGTATGCCTTCTAATCCCAGCACCCTGGAAGGATTGCAAATTTGAGCCCAGCCTGGGCAACTTAGAGAGTTAGTCCCTGTTTGAAAATAAAGCATTAAAAGACCCAAGGCTGTATGACAGTGTGAAGGCCCTTGTTAAATCCCGGTACCATACACAAACAAAAAAATTTCCTCAAGTCTTAGCAATAGCCTTGTATTACCAACAAATATGTGAAACTCCATAACATCCTATGGATAAATTCCCTCCTTCTTTCCAAGATGGAGTTTTGTTGTCACTTGCATCCAGAGAGTCTTAACAGTACAGGTGTTGCAAAGCGAGACTCTAATTTATGGAACTGGCTGGGAAGAGGTGGGCAAAGGACAGTGACCGTGTACAGCTGCTTTATGCTGACGGAAGCCTAGTGAAGGGTTGGGCTCCACAGTAAGAGGCACCACCGGCCTCCTTCTAATAGTGATAAAGAAAATAGAGCAGACTAGTCTACCTGGGGAAACAAGACGTCTATTGTTCAGCATGAGACTGCACAGCGAAAACAAGTTCAATGTACCGTGTTACTCAAAGCTCATGTTTTTCCTTTTCTAAGTTTAGCCATATTAAAAATGACAGCCCTCAGAAATTCTTTATCAAGAGATTTCCAATATCACCTTTCTAAAAAAAAAATAACTAAACTAAAAAAAAGAGAAAAGAAAAAATTAAGACTAATGCAAAAGAGAAAAAGAAGAGAAGAAAGTATAAAAAAAGTTTAGAAAATATGCAAGAAAAAACAGTGACTTAAATAGAATTTCACACAATTAGTGACTGGAACTCTTGTTATAGATCATGCATAAGGTCTAAACTTTTGACCATTTATTTAAAACTTTTTTAAGCCTTATTTCTTTTTTCTTTTTTTTTGGGTGCCGGGGATCGAACTCAGATCCTTCCGCTTGTGCAGCAGGTGGCGAAACCACTGAACCAAATCCCCGGCCCTCCTTATTTCTTTTTTAAGAACACTAACACCACTAACTTTTATTACAGGCCACTTTGAGATAAACTCAAATTGTTTTAGAATCTATAGACAACTGAAGATTGCTATTACATTGGAAACATATTTGTTTTTTAAAAGCTGTTAATATTGTGGAATAGTTAGATCAAGCTAATTAACAACTGCCAGGTCACAAACGATTTAACCATTCCACAATGTACACCTATATCAAAATATAGCATGATGCTCCAGACATATACAATAATTTTTGTCATTTGACAATTTTAAAAGAATTTTTAAATGTCTTTAAAAGCTACTAACAGTGCCAGAAAATTCATGTAAATTGATACTAGAATCCCTAAGACTTAAAATTTTATCCAAAAATGTTCAAAACATTTTTTCTTGGTACTGCGGATCGAACTCAGGACCTTGTGCTTGCAAGGCAGGCAGTAACACATTGAGCTAAATCCTCAGCCCTCAAAACATTTTTTATAGAGATATGTTTTACACCATTGAAATTTGCTTGGTTGCAAGAATTTTCCCATTAAAGAAAGCCATTTGAATCATCATATATACTGGTTCTAATTCTATTATTTCTCCTAACTTCCCTTCTAATTCTAAAATAATTTATAGCCATTTTTGACTAATTATAAATGGTAGAAAGTATTTATATATACCTAAATTCATGTATTTATACATAAAATAATGATTTACAACTATAGCAATCTTAGAAAATAGTGAAGTACTTTATAGATTAAAATATTTCATTCTCAGTTTTACTGACATCAGCACAGATAATGAAACAGTTACTCCTTGTTAGGGAAAACCAATAAGGTTGCAAAGTGTGATAGACACTTTGACTTTGCTAAAACTTAGGCTGGCCGAGCAGGAGGTGTCCATCTGGGTGAGGCTGGGCCTGGAGCTTTTCCCTCACGTTCTGGGGCATGTAGGGGAAGGGCAGCAGTTGTGCCCTCGTGCGCTGGGGGTGTTAGACTATTTCCCAAGCTGAGAAATGCTGAGGACAGAGAAATTTTGGAGAGAGAGTTGCCATGTCGATATATAGGGTTACTTAATTGTTTGAAATATTTGGGAGGGGTCACAGTTATGGTCACTGTCACCCAGTTTACTGTGTACCTACCAGGCACAATCACATGCGAAGTAAGGGTTTCCTAGCACTGAGCAACATATTCAGCCCCGTCCTCAGCCCCTTGCGAGACAAGTTTTTCTAAATATATAACTTACGTTCATCTTGTAACATACCAAGGTTTGTGGCTCTGTTCCATATTGCTCTATTTGTTCAAATAGTTTATACTCACAAGAGGGATGAAACAAAAATGGAAGCACTTCATAAACTCTTCATACACAATCTTCTTGGTGGTAGTCAGCAGGAAAAGTAAAGAATAATTATTTCTAAGTCAATTAATTGCATTCACCAAATCTTGGCTGTAAAGCTGCAACATGCAACTTTAGCCATAAGCGTTGGTTCACTTTTGTTCACTGTGAACCAATACATGAGATAAATGAGGTGGACTGCATCATGAGGTGTGAACTGGACTGGATAGGAAACGCCTGCCAGAGGAGGAAAGACAGTTCTGGGGTACCTGTCGGGTGTTTCCAGAGATGACCGGCACACAGAGCAGTGAACCACCTCCATGGGGGCCACACCCTGCAGACTTGTAGTCAGGCAGAGCAGAAAGGGGAGGACAAAGTTGAGTGCATTTTGAAGAACTCCAGTGGGTGCTCTTCTGCGGGCACCGCCGGTGGAATCAGTGGCAGTCCCTTAGCCTGTCGGGGCAGACTCATACCAGCAGCTCTGCAGGAAGCTTGCAGGCCAGCCTTGGACTGGTGCTGTATCCTTGGCACTGCTCATTCGTTCCAGGATTTCTGCTTCCTGAACAGAGTAGCTACGGGGGCTCTGGCTCCCCAGTGCATAGAGAGCTCTTGTGGACTCTGACGCTTCTCGTCCTGTTAGCCTACCTAACAAATCCCCCTGCATAATTACGTACATATATATGTATGTATTCTATATAATATGCATATGTCTATCAATTCTGTTTCTCAAGGAACCCTAACCAGTTCAAACAACCTAAAAGAGGACAGTTTATTTTGGTTCATGGTTCATCTCACACCAGAAAGAATGTCAATCATCAAGAAATCAAATAATAACAAATGTTAGAGTGGCTGAGGTGAAAAGGGTCCCTTTTACATTGTTGGTGGGAGTGTAAACTAGTACAATTATGGTGGAATCAGCACAGAGATTTCTCAAAGAACTAAAACAGGAAGTTGCATTTGAGCCAGTTATTCCCCCTCTAGGGGAGATAAAGACATAATTTAATAGCAATACATGTATACCAATGCTTCTTGCAGCACAGTTTATAACAGTTCAATTCTGGAAGCAGCCTGCATATCTAACAACAGATGAATAGATAAAGAAAATGTGATATCTCTACAGGATGGGATACTCCTTGGGTAAATCTGAGACGTTTACAGGAACATGGGTATATCAGGAAAATACAAAGTGAAATAAATCAGACACACAAGCTCAAACACCTGTGTTATCTCTCATTTGAGTAAGGCAAAGGACAAAGAAAGAGCAAAATAAAGGATTGATAGACAGAAATAAGGAGATGGATGATTTGCAAATGGGAAGGGGTCCCAGAGACCAATGACTAAGGAGAGGGAGGGGAAATAGAAAGATTGAAGATGCGTCGTGTGCATGCACCAAACACCCACAATGAATTCATGACATTAAATGTCCTAAACCTAAATTAATAGTAGCAGAGGTAATTATAATAAAATTAACAATGGAAAGGCGTTCAGGGACTGAGGGAGGGAGGTTCAGCGGAGGGGAAGGAGGCTGAAGAGAGTCGAGATGGGTTCTGCACGCGTGTGTGCTCTGTAAGATGCGCGTCAACTTCCTGTAAGGCAAACCTGTGCTAATGAAACAAAACTTGAAAATACGAACCCAACCCTACTCACTAAGACGG
The DNA here is from genome assembly GCF_000247695.1 of Heterocephalus glaber. The sequence continues at coordinate 5,388,590 of NW_004624838.1, read as the reverse complement.
AGCCCCCCAGCTTAACTGCCTCCCAGACACCCACCCACCTCTTCACAGCTCCACACTGAGTCTCGAGTCCCAACATGGATTTTGGAGAGACATCTACATTCAAACCGCAGCAAATCTTCCGTATTGTCGTTCCCCGGGTGTTCCCCTCAGTAGCTTCTACTAGCACCTGTCTGTCTGAGCCAGTGGTTACCTGGACAAAAATCAAAATGCTTAAAGTCAGAAGGAAGGGGCTGGCCCCTCTCCTAGCTGAGCCTGCACTGTCCTCTCAAGTCACCACACTTCTTTGCCCCTCAGCAGTCCCAGTAGACTCGAAAAAGAAAATCGGATCCTGTCAGCCGTCGTATAAAGGCCTTCGATATGATCTTGTCGAGCTTGGTAGCAGAGTAAACTTCAAACTCTGTCACAGGGCTGTCAGATGTTGCTGCCCCTGCTCCCCTCCCGAGCTGCCTTCAGCTCCGCCTCCCTTGTTCACACGAGGTGTGCCGCCACAGGCCCCTCACGCATGCTACCCAGTTTGAAGGTGTGGCCGCTCCGTGAAGGGACAGCTTGGGACTGAGGTCCACCACGTGTGCTCAGCGGTCTCCTTTCCCAAAGCTCTTGTCCCGTATATTCTTGAAGGCTGCTGTGAGTCACCGTCGATGTGTTTCTGTGTCCTGAGCCCTCTCTGTTTCAGAATCTCCATAAACGTCAATGTGAAGGTTTAAAGACTTCTGTGAAGGTTTCTTCTTTCACCAAGACACAGCGCTGCTTAAGGTCTGATTTCAACCCACTGCCGCTGTGGGGTCAAGTCCACCTTCTCAGCAGGTTTCCAGCACACAAATTCTCCCTCCACACAGTAGGAAGAGGTTGGCACTGAGGAAACCACGTGATCTGTGGTTCTCATGATTCTTTTCCCAACTGTGTAGAAAACAGAAAAGTTCAAGGTGAATGGTGTAGAACCACTCATTTTTTCAACTGTATAAGTTCATAAACCATTCCTCCCCATTTTATGTCCATAATGCAGATAGAAAGGAACACAATCATTCATAACAGGAATACACTTATGGATACATTTCTTTGTTTTAAAAATGTGAATAAGGTTCTTTTTTCACATAGTCTATTTATTTCTTTTAAAAATAGTTATACTTAACTTATTAATTTAAAAATAAAGTTTAGAGAAATTGTGTCAATTTAATAAAAAATGACAAATAGTTGGAAGCATATTAAAAAAGCAAGACACAGATTTGTGTCTTACATATAAAAATTATGCCCAAGGCATTATGTTATTATACATTAGACTTTTCTGTAATTTTTCTCATTAATCTCTTTTACGATGGTAAAAGCACAATATATTGTATATTTACTGTAACATCTTCAACATTTTCCCACGTGTGATAATTTTGTGCATGTATGTGTATCTTCCCAACATATTATAGTCTTTGAGTGCAAGGACATAATGAACACTAAAATTTTTGTTGAATTTTCACATAGTATCTTAGAGAAATTTATATTTCATCTATAAAATATTATTCATGTTTTTATTGAGCCTATTTCACAGAAAAATATTCCATAATTAAGAATGATACTAACTGCATGGTTTCTTAGTACTTTACTTATACACAAACATATAGTAAACTGAGTCTTTAAAACTAAGTCTACCAGATGCTAAATGTCTCATTAAAATGTCAAATATAGTACTAGATGTCCCAGAAAATTGTCTATACAGGTGAAAATACTTGATGAAGAATTTGGCTAACAATGAGAAGCCGTGTGCTGTCTGTGGGAATTAATATATTTCAAATTTTCTAGGCTTTCTTCCCCTTCAGGAAGGTTTTTGAAGGTATTTCTAGGGCTCGTGTTGGTGCTAAAGTTTATCTCCCCCTCTGCCACTGCTCATGCTTCCAACCTAGGACAGAAGAATGAGAGTGAAACTATTTTTTTCTTTTTTGAAAGAAGGTTTATATCCATATTAAGTAAAATCTTCAATTGCATAGTGTACTTATTCATTGAAATCATTAATGCTTAAATATGAAGGGGCAAGATTAATATTAACAAAGGTGGCATGCTCAGGTGTGGTGGTGCATGGCTGTCATCCCAGCACTGGGGAGGCTGAGGCAGGAGGATTTCTGGGAGCTTCCACCTAGCCTGGGCTACACAGTGAGTTCAAGGCCAGCCTGAGATACATGGGGAGTTCTTGTCTCAAAAGAATGGTGTCACAAATTTTAATTTTAAAAAGTTTACGGACTCATATTCACCAAAGAATATCTTAGCTATCATAAATTGAAGACACTATGAAAATCTTGTTTATATGAACAAATAGAAAAAATATTTCACTTCTTTAATGAGATAGAACTTGTTCTCATACAGAGTTAATACAGGCCAAGTCTACTGCCTCAACTTATTTTGTAACCATAAATAAATGAGCATTTAAAGTCATAATTATTTTTCACTTTTCTCATTTAAAGAAGATATGAAATATTCCCACTGCTTAACTGACTTTTCTGTTTCCCGAACCAGCTTTCTCTCACCTGCCCATGAATCAAAGTTCCCCGGCCTGCACATGTGGTGGGCAGAGGAACAGACTACAGCGGCCCCCTCTGCTAGGATGTGCCACATCCACGTGCCTGAGCACAGTGAGAAGATGGCTGTGCTCACGACTGTGGTTGCTGAGCTAGGATGGGCACCGTGGCCAGAGTTCCTTCCGGTACTGGCTCGTCTTCCTTCGCATGAGCTGTCACCCTACCATTCACCCACTTCACTGGGTTAATACACAAAAATTAAAACAGGAAAACAGTTAAAGCCAAAAGTAAACTTTTTAGAAAATCGTATTTATTAATGTGATAAACCAGTACAGTCATGTGAACGCAAGGGTTTACATTACAAAGTTGTTGCTAAATGGTCAATAACAGTATTTCTCAGGAAATTTAAAACAACACAATATTTTTTTCAGTTTTTATTTCAACAGCCTTCTCTTCTTTTTGAACTCAGGCTTGTCATAAATTAAATCATAAAATAAAATGAGTATGTTCCTGTATTGGACAAAAAACACTAGCTTTTGAGCTGTCAGTACCTCCAGAGAGGGATGATAGTGTAACTGGGAGTGACTTGCAGTGTCCAGCAAGGGTAAGGGGATGAAATATCCCTCACCATTTACTATTTAAGTTTTCTTACCTTTGTTCTGCAGCCACTCGATATCATAAATATCACCTCTGACAATTTTGAAATAGGGCTCATTGTTCCTTATCCATAATAAAGATTTATAGATGATAAAATAGCTATGATTGCAGTTCTCTAATATGTTTCTCTGGATCCATTAGGAGGAGAGTCTGTCTGGATCCTCAGCAGGTAGGAACAAGGTTAGTAATCCATCCTCAGCGTAGGAATTACTGCCTCAGGTCAGCAAAACTTTGCAGAGAGCTGACAGTGAATGGCTACGTATGAATTCATTCCTTACTTTTGGGGGAAATCATTTTGATCTTTAACTTTATTTTTGTATATGATTGTTTGGAATATAAAATAGCCCCATCAAGACCCCAGCAGTACTTTGAACGTGCATGGATTCCTATTAATGTGTAGTGCTGGGGATTTTTCTGCACATTCCTTGTATGTGTGGAATAAAGGTACTTGATATTCAGAACTGGATGTGCTGTTAATTCCTCATGCAATGCTCTGGACAAGTTCTGTGCCCCCCCTGGCTTTGTGCTGTCTTTGGAAGCAGCACGAAGCCAGGGGCCTGGATAGCGGCTCTACCTAAAATAACCCACAGCCTCTCTTGTGGGTGCCTCAAAAGGAAAGGATTTCGAGAAGGTTGAAATAGGTTCTTGATTCTGAAGTATTGACGTTGCCTTTATGATGGGAATTATTTAATGAATTGACATAAGAAGTTTAGGACTCTTTGTAATGTGACCATTTGGAAATGTTTTCACCTCCATGCTGTTTGGGTGCCATTTAGACTCCAACACAGATGGGTGATTTATTTAGACCTAAGCTCTCGCTGACTGCAAGTTTCTGTCACGAATGCTGTTTACAAGGACAAGGTCCACCTGGCCAGCAATAGAGCTAGTCCCCAGCAGGGACCTTTTCCTTGTTGTGAGAGCAAAGGAAACGGGCTGTTTGCTCAGCTCCAGGAGACCTAACACTCAGTCTATTTCTGGCCGAGTGAGCAGGTCCTGTACCTATTTCTTCTGCAAATGTCATAAGAATCTGTGTGTACCTCAAGTTTTGTTTGTTTGTTTTTCTACTTTGTAATATACCAAAGTAAGAAATTTTCTCTATGGTAAAACGTTCACATTTATTTTATTAATCCTTAATTTCTTATCCATAAAATCATTTTGAGCACTCATTCTATCAGCTCTTGACTCATCAAATACATTTGCATAATTACATCATTGCTACAGGGTGAAATACGAACTTCTTTAGTTTGTGCAAAGATTATCATAATAGAGATATATGTGTTTAAAGACTCAGCAAAAAATAGATTTTTTATGAAAGCAGGATATAATAATTTCTTACAGAAAATGAGCAATCTTACAGAAAGTGTGTAATCATCATAATGTGTACCATTTTAGCACATTATCTCCCAGATCCTATGCTGGATGTTTTATATTCATTAGGTTGTTTCATTTTTATAATAAATGTATAGGGTACTATTATCCATAAGAAATTTTAAAAATTCTAACTTTTAATGAAATACAACAACTTGTCATCATATAGAGTTTATATAGGCCAAGTCCAACAGCTCAAATTATTTTGGAACAATAAATGAATAAACATTAACACTATTCACACGTAAGTGATAGGTCATCTTATGCTGTTAGAACACACTTAGTGCCATCTAACATCTCAGTGAAAGAATTTATTACACACTCCAGAGAGGCTTCTCACAGTTCCACGTCTTTGGAGCCAACTACACCAATTCCTATAATAAAGGGAATGGGCTTTCTGATTTTAAGACTCATTATCACATCCAGAGGAAAATGTTAGAGTCAGATAATGTTTTATAATTTGGACCTTTTATAAATACAAAAAAACTGACGTATTCCAATTTCTGAGGCACTGGACCACCAACATACACCTGCTATGTGAAGTAGCTTTCTGAATGAGTGTGCATCTGTACGTGTGCACACGTGCATTCCCTGCTGCAAGTGTCCCTCTTAAAGCCATAGCTTTGCCACTTTTAAATTTTGAAGGGAAGACAGGCATTTTTGACTTGACTTCTACATGTTCGAATATGAAAATGCCTGGCATAATAGGTCTGGGACAGAAGTGGAATGTGCAGGTGGTATGCCTTTAAATTCAAATAATAGAAGTGCAAGACATCAAGAGAGATCTATTGCTTTTGGCTTGTGTTGACCGTAGTTCTTCTGGGCTCCACCGGAGATGCCCTTTCTACCTTATCATCTGCTATGCACCCAGGTTTTAACTTCAGCACATCAAAAACCAAAGACAAGTGAATCTGATCTAACAATACTGTCTTTGTTTGATAGTGAGTTGTGCCCTTGTACTTTTGAGAACTTAGACTGAATGAAGTTTCTTCTATAAAACCTTGTACTCAGCATAACAAGTAATAGGGATCCATGAGAAGTGACCAGCTCAACTGACTAGATTGAGGTATTCATTCCCTCAGCAATAGGTTTATCCTTGAGGAAATGGTTATGTTATCATTATTTGTCCCTGAAACGAAGGAAACAAACAAGGTAATTACCGTGATTGTCCATTATAAACAAGATCTACTTGCCACAACACCAGCAAATGTTTAAGAGCAGAAATAAATCTTGTTTAAAGCTCACATAAGAATACAGTGTGACTATCCAGCCCCAACTCCTCTACAACTTGGAAGTGAACTCATCATGTCCTGAATATCTGCCTGAATATCTGTTTATTAAACATAAACTTACTGCGCCCTTTACCAACATCCCTTTCGGGTCATCTAGAAGATTTTGATTCGCTAAAGAACTGAGCAGAAAGCTCTTTTTATCTTGGACAAGGGAGTAGCCACTTTTCTGAGGCAAAATTGTAATAGAACCCAGATGTTCAGGTTTCTTTGGCTTGGTTTGATTGCTGTTGCTCCTCTGGTTGATTCTCACAAAGGTCCCGAAGTTGTAATCTAAGGACCTTTATACTTCTTGGCGTAGGAGTTTAATGTCTCCAAAAAATGGCAAAGGCATTTTGGATTGGAGTCAAAGAGCAGTTATTTTACAGTTATTACTACAAATACTGTAAGGTAAACCCTTGCAGTATAACGGTAACTGAGAAAGGTATGGCACCCGAGACTATGGAGTAGCCTAGGGGAAGAGCAATAAGCAATCAGTTAATGTGGTTGTAAGGCACCGGGGATGAGGGTCAGAAATCCTGGATAAAAACTTGAATCCACCGTAATGAATACATTAAGAGAACAGATTGTAATGGTCATAATCTCTCTAGACTCCTAATAGGTAGATTCTTCTAAAAATAAATTGGAAACCATCCATTTAACTCTACAGTTAGCATTGTTCAGTTTTCCCTTTTGCACAGAGACTAGTGATGGCTAGCCAATGTTGTGCTGTCAGCTATATGTTCTGGGATTTGAATTCAGAAATTCTTCAAAATCTTGAACTTCTGTATTGTTATTTTCAATATTTTCCCCAGAAGTAAGGTAAGACAGTGACTATTCTATTATGATGCAAATTGGATTTGGTGAGCAATAAATTTCATTGTGTATTCAGTGAACTGAAAGAATGACAACTTCCTAAATTTAATTTCAACTCTCCTGAGTTTCAATGAGCATTTTACTACCACCTAGTGTTTTCTATAGTATGGAAAATGGATGTTGATGACCTCAAAGCAAATAATAATTTGGGAAGTAAATTATTCTCAGGTTTCAAATATTTTATTCCATTACAAATAAACTAAACTTAAATTCAAAGCAAGTATTTTATATTCATTTCATTAATACGTAAATAACCATGTTTAATTAAGCTGTGACCTAAGTGCTGACTTAAAGCTTCAAATGGCCTAAAATGCTCCAGAAACCCAAGTGATAAAATCTTGAGAATTCATTGATATGAATTATTCATTGATCAAGAAGCAAAATGAGGAATTTTAAGAATAAAAAGGTTCGCATCACTTAAAGTGGGGTCTGCAGTAGAAAACTTTAATAAGTCATAAGAAATATCTCTTAGATGCTAGTGAATTAAAACTATTGCTGCCCAGAGGGCCTGAGCATCTGAACATCTCCTGTTACTCAGGAGCTACTTTGCAAGTTACTGCCTCAGAAATGATAGAGTGACTATCAGCATAGCTCAAAATATTTAAATGTTCATTTTAATTTCAGGAATTTATAAACCATTCTATGTTGACAAATCAAAATGAAAGTGCATTATAACCATGGATATTATCATAGATATTTTCCCAGGATCAGTATTTTATTTCCATTTTTAACTTCTATTTATTCCCACATTTTCATCAATTTTGTGCTGTCGCCAAAATGGAGAGAAAATGCGCAGCACCGTCGCACCATACACTGTGACATTCACTGACAGTGGAGTGCCAGTAAGAAAATATTGAAATTAATTTCTTAAGAATATGCTTCTACTTAAGACCAATTTAACCTTATCAAAAAATCTTTGTTTCTAAATAAAGAAGCAAAAATTCAATTAAGAACAGAGGCCTAAATGTGAATACCATTTACATGATTAAGCCATGATAGCACACTGCTCTGCATTTAATTCCCACACACAGTATTGAACCAAATGCAAAACTGGTACTTTGGTGACATTAAATATCCATAGCTTTGAAATGTGCTGTCATTTAATTACTACCAAAGCCATGTGCCTCTGAGTTTTCTGTTCATCTGTCCTATGAGGTTTTTAATATAGTGCTATGACAAGGACATGAAAGTGATATAAAACTGTGAAAAAGAATGCAAGAATTAAAATTCACATGCATACTATTGCAGAGCTGGCTACATTATCAGAAATGAAAACAATCTTTGTACTCTGGAACGTGCTACTCAGAACTCATGTCCAAAATTGAATTGTTAGCAATATGACAGGTTCTGAACCATGAGAACAATCAACAACACATTTAAATCATTAACATCACTCTTCTACTCAAAACAGAAAGGAATGCATGATTAAACAGATAACTATGTCAAGAATTAACCAAGTCAGAATAATTTTCATTCTGGTTCTCCTCTTTCTCTCTAGATTTAAAGCTGAACATTGTTAAGCTGCTCTTTTCTACTCCAGACAGCAAAGAACAAATGTACATAAGCAAAAATGACTGAAGTGGAGAACGCTGTTTCCCTTGTCAGCATGATGCAGCAATGAAAGAAGCAAAGGAAAGATAATTCAGCCTGTTGGCCAGATTGCTTTCTTTCTATTAACAGCTAGAAAACTTCGCGACAATGTTTTCTGCCAAAATTTCCACCCCTACAATTTATGCCTTCAGAACATGTGCTCTGTGGCTGGTGGCACTGATGGAAATTTCCTTTTATAGTTTAACAATAAAAATGAAGATCCGTGCCCAACCAATAAAGAAAACGCTGAGAAAGTAAATTCTCTGAAGTCATCACACGAAGAAACCGTTCATGAGGTTGGCCTGTCCCCTTTAGCCCACCTGCCCTCCCAGCGAGCGGGCCCAGGGTCCAGCCTGGGAAAGCTGTTTCTAAAAGTTTCATGAGCAGCGTAAAGTGAGACAAGAGTAGGCTCTCACAGATTACCCACATTTTGTTTCTTAGACTGTAGAAGCTGATGTACCAGGCAGGTTGTACCGAGAAAGTTACGCTCACTTAAAAAAAAAAAAAAGAAAAATTCCATTGAAACAAATTCCACATATATCTTGTTTGGTAATCACAAAGGACATCGGACTTGCTACTGTTGGTCATTGGCCATCATTTATGGATGGAAATTTCCCATGTACAGCAAGAAAGCAAAGAATCCACCAAGAGCTGCGAACACTTGGGAGATTCTAAACACATCTGTAAGTTCCAGCCAGGACAATAAAGTTGCTCAGGCCTTTTTTTAAAAAAATCTTTTTCATTCGGGAAGAGGAGAGTAGTTTTTAATCATAGACTGGATATTTTTGTAGCTCACTTGTATCCCTCTTTTCAGCTGAACTGATAAACTGGTACAGATTTAAAAGATTTCTGAATGGCGACACAGAATTAAATAGTAGGAATGCACTCCAGCCTATTTCACTGTCCCCTAACCACAAGCATTCACTGTCAGCACTTTGCTTGTATAAAAATACTAGTGTAACAGCTCACTTAGCCATTGGCATCATGAGGGGACCCTTACCCCTGCACCCCCGCAGTTGTGGGTATCTCTCTCCATGGACAGGGGTAAAATGCAACTCCATCTTTAACTGAACATGTGCTTCTCCAATTAGTAGAAAGTCTGAGTGTTTTCCACATGTTTCTGGCCATTGTGCTGTGCCCCTTGATAATTTTATGTCTTTTTAACTATCTTCATTTGCCCTGCTGAGACTAACTCTTCAAATCCTGTCCTAATCGTCTAACCAGAGTGCTCTCTCTCTCTCTCTCCCTCTCTCTGCCTCTCATTGTGCTGTTAATTTCACATGCTTGCTAAAGCTCACTCTGTGGATATACATCCTTTCTCACGTGTCCCCTATTATGGGTGGTCAGTTCATTTTGTTTTATTATAATTTATATCATCTGGACAGTTTTAACTGTTGGAACAGAGATTTTTTTCTTGGAAAATTATGCTGTTGAATGGCAATACTGATGATTGCAATGACACAAAATTTTGTATCATGAAAACTTGTAAGGTATTTTCATTTATTTATTCATTTGATCCTTTTACTTATACAGTGACATGGAAACTGCATGTGAATTTTAAAGAGGAAAACAGTCAGAAAACATTTACCTAACATGCCTAACCTCAAATTCTTACATGTTGGAATAAACTTGAACCTGGGCATCTTAATGTGAGAGGCTATTTTTAATATTTCTATCAAACAGTTTCCAACGTGCCTATAGCCTCTTTGTGGTAAATTATTCTATTCAACTTTTCTACTGTAGTGCTATTTTATATTTTACTGAAAAACCATCATTTCTCCTAGAATTTACATTTATTTTCATAGTGAGGCAATACTCTTCTAAAATTCTTTTACTTTTGTTCTTGAGCTATACCTACTTTCTTATTTCTAATCTTATAAAAATTTGATAACAGTTTTCTTGTTAGTTGGTGAAACTTGTGAAAACTGTTTTACAAGGAACTTTCGATATTAATTAGGCAGTTATCATACAGTTTTTACATTTATTTATTCTATTTTTATTTCATATTTCACTATTTTTGTCGTTATTAATTTAATCTCATTCAAGTGCCTCTTACTTGTCTTATAATTTGTGGTTTCTGTAGTTGGCACATGTGTGATTGTAAAACACACCATTTTGTAAGCTATGATTTCTCTCACTCTTTGATACCAATGCTGATTTTAATCTTAAATACCATAGTTTTCCCTTGAAAATCCGTTTTGGCTATCATACTTTTAGTAGGTTTCATATACATAAAAACACCTATTGTAGGGTTTTAGTACATCTCTTGCACATTATGGTTTTTATTATTAAACCAGTTTTACAGCCTGTTTTCCAAAATGGAATATCTATTAAATTCATATTTTGTATAAAAACTTGAACAATTTTAAGAAATTCATGTCATTTTATTCTAAGTACTTGTTTCACATTTTTCTTTATTTCTTCCCAATTTTATCATTGCTGATTTGATTGTGCATTTTGATTTTACTTTTGTTAAATTGAAAGCTATATTTCATAATTTATACTACAAGTTCTTTATTTCTCTGCTATTATATCAAAACCACATATCTCCTTACTGAGGTGGCCTATTCTCTTACTGATCTTCCTTCCATAGTAAAATGTAACACAGTTATGTGCCAAATGACAGTGTTTTGATTGTAAAACCTGCCCAGGTGTCTATGGTCCTATATATCCTAGTGAGGTTGTAGCTCTCTCAGTTTGTGTGCCCATAAGCATGACCCTCTATCATGTTCACAAACAATTAAATCCTCTAACAATACATTTCTCAGAATATATATCCATTATTAAGTAATACATATCTGTTTTTAAAACATTTCCTCTTCTCTACTGCCTCCACAATTTTAGGAGAAAATTTTGAAAACCTTAAAGAAGTAAATCCTTGTTCCATTTACCCCTTTTAGTGAGACTATTAATTTTCAGTTCTGAATCATTATTGAAGTTTTCACTTTGCAATGGGTCTCTTATTTTTAGTCTTTGTGTGATATATTCCTAATCATCCTGTTGTTATCCATTTAGACTTAACTATGCAGAGTATAAGGTTTATTCTGGATAATATGCTCTTTATTCTTCATCTTGCCACTACAGATGGGCTATATTTTCTTCCCTTTGGTGTATTGTGTGGTCTCAGTTTCATCTCCTCTTTTGCTTCCTTCTATTTATTATAATATTATATAATAAAGTTTTTCAGCAAACAAATCACATTGTAATCTTTCAAAGAAGTGAAACTACTAAGTTATTTTGCTTACATGAGAAAACTAATTCTGAAGTTCCTAAGGGGACCTCTGTCTAAAGACAGAGGCGGCAGCTCAATATCCACACAGGAGCAAATCTGAAGATCACACTATGCCACTCTCTACCTCTACGTTGTAACCAAAGGTGCAAAGGTCAGGATGATGTGGTATTGGGAAAAGGATAACTAGATCAACTGAAAGTAATGCAAAACCCAGATGTAGGACCACATAACAGAGTCAGCCGAACTTTGGCAAAGAAACAGAGGACAAGAAACAAATGGAAAGATGACTGTTCTCAACAAATGGTAATGGAACAATTGGACATCCACACACAAAAATATGAATCTTCATGCAGACCTCCCACTGTCACAAAAGTTTACTGAAAATGGTTTTGAGACCTAAATGTAAAATGAACAACTATACAACTCCAATGATAAGACAACATAGGAGGAAATCTAGATGACTTTGCATTTGGTGATGGCATTTTAGTTTTAGCATCAAAGATATGATCTCTGAAAAAACAACTGATGATCTGAACCTCATTAACTTTTAACAGTTACGTCTGTGAAAGACACTGTCAGATGAATGAAAAGCCAAGCCACAGGTTGGGAGAAAATATTTGGAAAAGATGTATCTGAAAAAAGCCTGTTGTCAAAATATATAAAGAACTCCTCAATTTCAATAGAAAGAACACAAACAGAAGCAATGAGAAAGTGGGCAAAAGACTGTAGGAGACACATCTGATCAAAGAAGAAAAGAAGTGGCAAGCCAGCATGTGAAAGGTGCTATGAGAGCAAAGCAAATTCACAACAAAGTAATAACACACACCCACAAATCAGAATCTGAACAACACCAAAAACTGGCAACAGGAGCTGTCCTTCAGTGCTGGTGGGAAAACAAAACGGAACAGGGAGTTCGATGGTTCCTTATGAAATGGAGCAAACGTGTACTTGCCATATAATTCAACACTTGTGTTCCCTGGTATTTACCCAAGTTGAAGTCTTAAGTCCACACAAAAACTTACATGCAGATATAACTGCTTTATTCATAGTTGCCACAATTAAAACAACCCAATTTTCAGTAGGTAAAAGGACTCAAAACAAATACTTATGGTACATTCAGACACTGGAATATTTTCAGCACTATAAATAAGGGAGCACTCAAGTCATGAAAAGTCATGGAAGAACTTTAAAATATATATTATTGAGTTGAAAGAAGCCGATCTGAAAATGTTGTATGATTCCAACTACTGTGTACCTGACATTCCTGCTCACAAGGAGATAGACACAACAGATAATATTCTTGTGGATGCGCCCTCTTTGGCTCTTACCAAACTCTCTCAAGGCCTCTGCATTTTTTTCTACAGTTGAGGAATGGAAGGGACAAGATCACAGAATGAAAAACCACAGCTCTGCCAAGCAGTGTAGCTGAATTCACCGTATCTCATCATGAGCCTTGACTCCTTATCTCCACACCATGACTTACGCTGGAGAGACTTGTGCACGTTAGAGAACGACATGACATCCCGCTTTGCCAAGTAGCTACATACGGATTCATCCCTTATACAATTCTTGCCAGTGCAGTTCATTAAGGCTCAGCAGGAGTGAGAAGTATCATGCTTTTCTTTGTAGAGAATGGAAAGGATACTTGAAAAAATTCATATTAGAAAACAGCACCAATAAGATTCTTCAATTCTGGGCTCATTCTACAACAGAGGAGTTTCAGAAAGGAGTGTGCCTGGAAGGACAGGGTCCACGAGCTGATTCTTCCCGTGCTGTCCATGCCCTTGTGGCATTTAAATGTCTGTGAGAATCTCCAGGAGAGGGGAAGCTGGTTGAAATGCTGCAGACCAGCCCGGGCCCAAAAGGCCTCAAGTATGCTTCGCAATAAGGCCTCTGCCCTTTTAATCTGACTCAGATGGGACCCACTGTTCCACATTCGGTACATTCAAGTCCTACCACAGCAAGCTTTCACATCAGTCTAGACTACTTAATATAACCTCACTAGCATTCTGAATAGATTTGGAAACCCACTGGGGAAAAATTAGCTCCTTAAAACAAACAAAGTCTAAGAACACTTCATAATCTCTATCTTGGAATTCAAAAGACAGAAGGAAAGGCTAGAATTTGAGAAGAGAAATAAAACTTACTCCTCTTCATATGACAACATAAGAGAACCAACATGGAAACGCAAATATATTCGAGTGAAAGGACACATTGGTGAGGGATGGTTTGCAGGGTATTGTATAAAAAAATCAGTAACATTTATTGCATAGACTTGATTACTGTTATAGATAATCAAATCCTGTGTAGATGAATGCCAAGTTTCACTAGTTTCATAACTCCTGAATGCTTTTCATAGCCCATTCTTCTTTCTAGGAATTTTCTCCTTCCTGAACTATATCTGAACTGTATCTCTTGGTTATACTTCCCCAAAGGCCTGGAGAATGGTATGTTTTCTCTATCCCAGATTTAAAATGGTCTCTCAGTGTCAGCATTCAAATATGCTGCCCTGAAAATGTGCTAAAGTGCTATAACCCCAGCTATCCAGTAAGCTGAGGCAGGAGCATCCACAAACTCAAGGCCAACCTGGGCAACTGAGTAAGACCCTGCTTCCAAACAAAGACAAAAAGAGTTAGGGAGGTCGCTCGGTGGTGGAGGGCTTGCCTCATCTGCGCAGGATCTGGGTAAGTAAGCAGAACGTTCCCTTCGTTCTTGGGTTCAGCTTGTTGAGTGTTAGTGTGAGCATTGCTTGATTTTTTATTGCTTTGAATTTGAAAGTATCGCAGCATCATTCTCTGGTGCTTTGCTTTGCTGCTGAGGATTCTGCTGTGTTGTAACTGCTGTCCCTTTGTACTCCACCTGCTTCCCTTCTTTTTGGTACCAGGGATTGAACTCAGGACCTTGCGCTTTCAAGGCAGGCAGAGGAACCACTGAGCTCAATCCCTGGCCCTACATTTTATTTTAAAAGCTCTTTTAGTGTTCTGTAAATGCATATGTCTAAATATGGATTTATGTATATTTGTCTAGTTTTAATCTTTTCTTTTTTAAAATCTGATGATTCTGATGAATTCATTGTCTTTAATGAATTTGGAAAAATTATCTATTACTTTCAAACTCTGTATCTTCTTTTTGTGGCTCCTCTCTGTTATGATGTTAGCCATCTAGATAGTATATTATTTTGTCACCTTTTTTCTTTTATTGTGTTTCATGTTTTCTTTTATCTCTTTGTTCCACTATATGAACAATTTCCACAAATCACTAATTCATTCTTCTAAGCCTTTCTTTAGATGATTTTTATCTCATTACCTCTGTCCACTGCCATTGCTGTTTTACTAACTTTTTCATTGGTAAAAGTTATTTCCTATAACACACTCCTGCGACTTTTTCTTTGTCATCATTTCCTTGAGATAATTCTTCAGATCTACATTTGTCACTTTAGAATAGTTTTACATTTCTTTCTGCCTGGAATCATTACCTGTAGACCATTTTGGGTTTGTTCTTCATTTCTTAATTTGTGACCATGTGTGTCATGTGAAATCAAAGATACGAATTGTCACGAGAGAAATTTTCATGCCACCACAGCCTGTTATCATTTTTCTATACATTAGTCAGATGTTATTTTTCTCTAGCCATCCCTTGTAGTATCTCTGCAGCTTCTGGATGGATGCTCTGCATTGTACGTGGGGTTTCTGGTTACGCCCTCTCACGCTATGACTCTTCCGCATGCTCTTCTTTCTTACTTGGACGGTAAACATGCAAGCATCGCACTGTAGATCTTTTGTAATGCTGTCTAACCCTACCCCCCCACCAGGGGGCAGCATTAACATCAGCCCCAGGCTTCTACTTTGGATGGTAGTTTCCCTCTTTGTCATCAAGATCATTCTTTTTCTCAACTCAGCTATAAAATTAAAATTACTCTAAAATATTTTTTATTCACTTGGTGCATTTAAATTGGGAGAAATGCCATTTTTTCTTATTGCTTGTCTTTTACAATTTTTGCCAGAATTCAGACTCCCCTTATTTAGATTGTCAGAGGAGACAAACACATGCACAGTCAGCCAAGTAGGACATCGTTTAGGGTGAATATGTGTGTCAGGCATTGACTTCTGAGAGGGGAAGCATGCTTCTGACTCCAGAGAAACAGCAAAAGGAGGCTTTTTTCCTTCAACAACTGGCATGGATAGGAAGTGTGTATTATGGTCACCTTCAGACCAGAGAATCAGTCAATCAGCTCACACACTTATTGAGCGTTTGACTTCAAATAAATCCCAACTTTAGGAACAGTGTTCATGAATTCCTAATACATCACCCATCTTGCAATTTGTACATAAATTCATAGAACAAAGACTTTACACATGATATTTTCTCATGGACATGTTTGCTTTTTTGTCTTAATTTGAATGAACTTACATGGTACCTAGCACAGACTCCAAATTCACAGTAACATATTCATGTTTTTGAAACTATTATTTACAAGCCACAAATCAGAAAATATTTAACACAAAATCTCTTCATACAAGTTTTACTATTTTGCTTTAATCTAGCAAAAAAGAGAAAAATTCAGGGTCAGTGTGTAGCATAGGTCATACAAAAAATAGAAATAGGGTTTCAAATAACTGCTAACAAGCAAATTAGCTACCGAATGGAATGGCAGCAGATCAATAATGACACTAAAACTACAGAGTTCTTGCTGATCTCATATTGTCTGTGAATGCAAACTGTAAAAGAGGTCCCCACAGGCCTCCAACAATAACCTACAAAGAATGAGACACAAAGGGTATCGAGCATAAAGATAGTTCAATTTCCCAAGACAGCCAGCCTTGTCACATCTGACCACCTATTAGTCACAAACTCATACAACTAAGAATTCTCTGGCCTCCAGAGATTGCCTGTCATCTTGAAGGAGATAATACCAGTGAGAGGCACTGGGTTCTTCTGTAACATGTTTAGTTTATTGTTTTCAATAGATCAAGCTATTTATGACGTTGCCATCACATATAAATAAGGAGTTATACTCAGACTGGAAAATGACATTAATGTGCCAATAAATGGAAAGGAAAAGGTAAACAAAATAAATGTGAAGGTGCAGTAACATACCAACAATTATATCCTCCTATCATTTCACATATCTTCACATTATTTACAATTACCCCAAAAGTACGATCAAATAACAAAATGCTGTAAGGAATCTAAATGTTTAGACCTTATAGAGTAACCAAAAACTAGCTGGCCCCATCTCTTTATTTGATGGAAGTAGAAAATGAGGCTCCGTGGATGTCACTGAGGTGGGTAGTGTCCATCACACAGTAGGTTGATGGTATGGAGACCTGGACTCTCAATCCTGAGGTGTTTCCCATAACTGCGCAGTGCCCCCAGACAGCAAGAGGAAAAACAAGAGACTCCCCTTTGCTCATCATCAGCCCAGCTGAGTACTGAGCAGCCAGATACGCCAAGTGGGAGCCAGTTGCTGGAGTTTTAAAGATGATGCCTCTCCTGAAGAATTGCAGAGTCTAATGGGAGAATGCAGACAGGTATTTCAGTTGGAAAACAGTTGCTGGGTTCTGTGACAGCAGTGTGATGAGACATCTAACTGGTACGTGGGAAAGATTTGAGAAAGGATTTCTAGATGAGGAAATTTTTTAGTTAAGTTTGAAAACTAAAAGGAGAGAGCTAGATGGGAACCACAGAGGTTAACAGCACTCCCAGAAGAGACAAGGGAAAGAAATAGATGGGGAACTGGAGGTGAAGCATGGACAAGTGTGGACAATGAAAGGAAGCACAGGTTACGCTTGACACTCCCAGGTTGTTTCTCTCTAAGGTATGAAAATAGCCGCATAACCTAAAATAGCACTGTGTAAGAAGTGTGACGGGTAGACTGAAAATTGGTGAAAGTAAAAGCCAAAAGAAAGTATCAAAAGTTAATGGAGGTGCCTGAGGCATTGGCCATGGGGGGGCGCTGGGAAGGAGGGGAGGACGGACTCTGAGTGAGAGGCCTGCGATGACATCGCTTTCTGTGCTGGTTTCCCTGAACGTACAGAAACACAGTTAAAGGAAATGTGCCACAGGGAGAAAAGAGGGTATGCCAGTTAATTACGGGCATGCTGCACTTGAGCTGGCAAGGTGCAAACATTTAGGTCCTGATAGTACAAATAGATACTAAAGTTTGATGGTCCTCAGTGCCTAGGAGGACTTGCAGGCCCACATCTACTTGTGAATTAGGAAAATATACAAAGTTAGGAAAATAAAGGTTCAAGACATGGACTCCAAAACACCCAGACTCTTAGGAGAAAGCAGAGGAAAGAGGGCTCAGAACTCTGGAGTGACTGGAGAACAGGACAAAGATAAAAAGGTTAGTGTCTTGGGAACCAAAGCCAAAGAGAGTTTTTTAAGAAAGGAAGCAGCCACTGACCTTGATGCTATAGAAAGGTTAACTAAGAGAATGCAAATGTCTCCAATCAGCTAGTTTAATTAGAAAGTCACCTACGACCTTAACAAGATGACTGTCAGGAAAGGTGGTGTCTCACTTCTAGTTGTGTCCTAGACCCCACCCTGATATTTAGAGTACACAGTAATCAAACAACTGAATAGCAGTCCTACTTCTGCTTGTTGATGTGCGTGAGTCGAGGCAGTGACCCAGGTGAACTTGACTTTCTCGCTCTGGGACATGAGGTTAATACTGACAAATAGCACAACACTTAGGGGCTGCTTTAGCTATGGCATGTGGACACGTGCGAACTGTGAGTAAGTCTGCCTTCTAGCCCTCACATGCGTCCCTCTTTTTCCTCAGTGTAAGTACAAACACACATGCACATGTGTGTGCACGTCACACCTTAACAGGTCTGAGCACGGGCCGTGTGCAGGCCAGGTAAGCGCTCTGCCACTGGGCTGCATGCCCAAGTCTCAAGATCTTTCTATTTCTCAGTTTTCACTAGTTTATTTTCTTTCCACTTAAAACACAGACAAAAACCCCACAAACTATTAATATAACTTTAGTTCTACTTCCCTTTAACTCTTCTTCCACATAGTCCTCTTCCAAGTTTTAGAGTGAAGATCCTAATCACCTGATGTTTTCACACCCACCTCCACCCAAACTACATTCCCTTGGAACTCCGGAGAGGGCAGGAGCACTGGAGGTGCCTGTTGGATTAATGAATGAGTGTTTATAAGTTCATTTTATAAACACTTCAGTAAACTATATCTTGATCACAAAATCAATAAGCTAAGCCATGCATTTGGTTTATACAAATGCAAGACAAAATGGCTTATTATATCAATATCAGTAAATTTAGGTGTCAGCAATAGCAGAACAAAGATCATCCCCATAAGGGCCCAGTATTTTACACTTTGCTAGTTACATTGATTTGGTTCAGATGCAGGCTGGTGCTGGGTGAGGAAGAGACATAAAGACTTAGGTGAAGTGACAGAACAGCAAAGGGAAAAGAGAAGTTTGTTATTTCACCTTTCACCAAATCATTGTCAGTCTTCTTTATTGTTATTATTCATCAATATAGATTGAGCTACCTTCATGTGTGCTGTACCTTTTAATCATTACATTGCTTACTAAAATTATTTATGCTTTTAGAAGATGATATAACAAATGACTTAGCTTTCAATAAAACATAAGGCTGACTAGTTTCCAGAATCCTATTTGAGTGCCATGTTTGTTTTATTTACTTCAATATACTGCAAGTTTTCATCTCTATCAAGAGGAAATGTGGGGCATGCATTGTAAGAAGCTTAAAGAAATTTTTGTAGGCTTCATGGGCCAAATTCCTCCTGACTCACCCCAAAAGCCACTTTTTTAAACACACATCCCTGCGCTCTTCTTACTATTCCTAGGTCAGGTAATTCATACATTTGCATGTGCAGTGGTTTGAGAAGAAATGCCCCCTGTACCAATAGTTCTTCCACCAGTTTAACTGGCAAAATAAGTTCACAGCATGTAAGTTATCCTCATGAGAGAATAATCAAAATGCAATTGGATCGATTGACTGAATCATTTACCCATTCAGTATTGAGTGCCTATCTGGAGCTCATACAATCTAACTGACTAGACAAGACTCCACTCTGGAAAAATTACGTGGTTCACAGTGATGCACATTTAGAGAGAAAAGAGAGCTATATAAAGGTGGGTATGAGGGCAGGGGATTTAGCTCAATGTTTCACCACCTGTCTCGCAAGCTCAAGGACCCGAGTTCAATCCCCGGTACCAAAAAAAAAAAAGTGGGTATGGTCCAGGAAATATGGTCACTATCACTATAGGGAATGAATTAAAGGGAATTCTAAAGCACATTAGATCAGTCCAGGGAGAAATTGTAATGGATACAGAGCTGGCACAGGGTCCTGATACATGGGTAGCACTTGAATGTCCATGGGCTGGAGGAAGCCATTCTTGGTGGAAAGACACTGTGGATGTGTGCATAGCTCAGAATGAGCCAGTATGGACAGCATAGCCACATTCTGTTGTAATGAGAAATGATGCTGAATATATGGACATATTGTGAAAAATCATGTCCAAACATCTCTGTGAGATGTAGACAGAGGCTAGAGGCCTTTTAAGTATGTAATGAATGTTGAAGTTCATTAGGAAGTTTAATGTTTTTATACATCCAGTTTTTATAGAATGAAGAGAAAGAATATCAAAGTCATCTGATAAGAGTAAAACTTTAAACAAAAAAAATTTTCAAACCTTCTTAAAATGCATCACTCCTCACAGCCCTGTACCGATAAAAGCTCCCAGGCACGCCTTGCACCTGTAGAGTTATGATGCTATACAAGGAAGTAAACAATTCCTGAGGGCTTCTGGGCAGCAACAGCCCTGCACACACACTGCTCTGCTCCTGTGAGAAGGGGAAGGGAGGCTTCGAAAAGACACAAGTAAGCTCTCTTTTACCGCCTTCTTCCGTCACCAGGCATCGTGCTAGGCACCCTGTAGTTGCTCAGTAAATACATCACAGGCAGAGTCCGTCTGCACCTAACAGTTACCATCACTATTTCATGAACAAGAAGGCCGAAACTTTTGCTGCATTTAAATGCATGCTTACTTGACGTTAAACCTTACCCTCTTTATTTGGGAGGGCAAATGAGAGGCAGATGCAAATGAAGATTATGCATCCACAGCTCCTGTTTCCTTCAACAGTCTAAGCCTGCCTTAGATTGGGACTCAAGGACGGAATTCAGCATAGCCCATCTCTCTCTGTGGGGAAGAAAAAATGATTCACCATTTCTCTCCAAATCCATTTCTTTCCTGAAGTGTTTATTCAAAAGAAGTATGGCTCAGGAAAAAGCGGAAAGGAGAATTGATGTGTCTTCAGAATGATTTGGGTTCTTCTTCTGTGTTCTCTGTTGGGTTCTCACTGAACCCTGGATTCCTGACTGCACTTCTGAAGAGCTTCAATTTGGGGACTGAGGGAAGAAAAAGGAGAAAGTGCCTGCCCTCTCCTTTAGAGTAATAGTGTCATCTTAGCCACACACTGAGATACAAAGTTAGTGTGTGTTTCATGTTAGCCAGGTGAAGTGAGATTTTAAAGCTGCTTATTCTTTTACAGTGGCAGAAGCATCAATCAAAATTTCTTGTTTAGGTGGTTTTCTTGTATTTTTCTACTCCTAAAATAATCCTAAATGCAATCCAGAAAGGTACAAGATAAATTTAGCAGTTGATTACGGTTCATAAAAACTTGATAATACAATCATTTATACAGAGTTGAGGGAGGGAGAGAGAGAGAAGGGGAGAGAGAGAGAGAGAGAGAGAGAGAGAGGGAGAGGGAGAGTCTGCAGATATTGTTAAGGTGGCCACAGAATGAGCACCAGCAGCAATGCAAATGCAAATCCTCCCCTAGCCCTCTACTGACTCTGAGGTTTTCCGTGGCTGAGCTGCTCTGCAGTCTGTCTGCTGTGGTTCTTTCAGTCGTTCTAAGTGTTTTTATGGCCAAATCCACCGGGGTCTTTTTCCAAACCATAGTCCTTAGTCGTCTATGTCAATGAGCAGTTTGGGGCTCTAGACCTCAACAGAGATTCATCACTAAGGGTGTCAGCTATGTTCTAATAAAAGCAAAAAATTCACTGCATTGAGGAGAATAATACGGTGATTACTTTTATTTAGTCCATGGAGAAATTATTGTCATACTAATGATAATGGAAGTTTGTCCACAAATGGATAGAAAGAGTGTAAGATTTAATCAAATAATCTCATAGGATCCTATACCTTTCTTTTACAGCATTTTCCAAGTTGTTGTGTATTTTTCATTGAGTGCCTGCATTTTCTTCCCTTAGCTGAATAAGGTAGTCTTACTTCTTTCTGACCATCACATTGTGCTGCTATATAGTGCCTGGCAAGTATCGGGCAAGTGCCCAATAGCTGTGAGAATAAATGAATGACTACTGAATGCACACTGGGATTTTAGCACTTGGCTGGGGCCCATGCAAAACAACACCAGACAACCTACTGCCTCCCAGGAAGATGCTGCACATGTTCAGATGAGTACAAGCTATTTGAAAAACTTCACAGTTTTGTGGTTGTTTATTTGGGACTCATAGTTAAAGAAAACTTTGGAATTTTTTCAGTTAGTGGAATACATCAAATAATCCATATTATTATCTCAGTGGTCTGCTGAAGACAAATCTGAGGGAGTTGCTTACTTTTGAGATTTTACAGATATAGCAATTCAGTTTCCCTTTGGATCTTATCGAGCAGTGGCCATAACTGTAAGCTTCTTGAGGTCAGTGATCTCAAGCTCTCCAAGTAGCCACATGGCATTGTCTCCTTCATTTATACATGGAGAGTCCGTGAAATGAATGTAAAGACAATTCCCAGTACCTGACAAGTCTGTGCTGCACATCAAAGCTTATTCTTGCGCTGATAGCTCTGAACATTCAAATGATGTGTATTTTTTGTGAAGCAAATATTCTTTTATAACTGAAGTGAAGGAGACTACACATTACAGCAGATGCTAGGGGGCTACAGGAATAACATCTAAGTATATCTGTGAGCACAAGCTCATGGTCCGTTTTCCCACTGCTGCTATGCAGAAGACAAATTCACAGAGAAACAATAAGGAGGAAGGCCATCAGGGATACCTATAGATTCTGGGAAAAGAAGTAAATGGAGAAACATGTTCCAGAAAAGGAAGACAAACAGGAGAGAAACCAATACTAGAAGAATAATCAACACAGAATGAAAAACATTTGCCCATTTTCTGCCCCTATGAAATGATTTCATTTGTAGTTCCTTGGTTGAATTATTTCTTTGCTCTTGTCCCACATTAGCAATCCCTTTCCTTCATGAAGACTGTTATGCTTTATGTCTCAGGCCTCATGTGCAATAGATGGATCTTTTGGAAGGTGACTGGATCAGGAGTATGTGATACTCATCACTGGATTAGTCCACTGATGAGTTTATATCTAGGTGTGATGACGGGAGGTGAGGCCTGCTGGGAAGGGGTGGGTCATGGTGGGCGTGGCCTGGAAGGGTATATACATGTATCTCTCCTTCTCCCTTGATCCCTGCATGTTTCTTGCTGCCGTGGCACAACTGTTTTTCCTCAGCTATACTACCTGCCTTTGAGCTGGCTGATTATGAACTGGAACCTCTACAAACTGAGCTGGAATAAACCTCTCCTCCTTTAAGATGTGACTGTCTGGTATTTGTCCCAGGGAAGAGAAAGAGACTAAGACAAGAACAAGGGATAAATTGTAAACTGTACGAGAGAGTGGTACCTGATAATAAATGTAGTCTTGTCCAACTACAGTACTCAAAACTTAGCCTCCTCAAACCTGCTTTTTCATTGGCAAGTATATACCAGCTGTCTACCATGTTACAGTTGCCCTCCACTTACTGATAAACTAAACAAAAGCTCTGCACTCAGACAGCTTAGCAAATGTGATCCATGGCAGCGAATGTGTACTCCATGTAGATTCTTTTACTTAACGTTTTAACTCTTTGGGGTGTGCACTGACAGCATTCACATTTACAGATGAGGAAATGGACCAGTTGACAGCTAATGCAACTTGCAAAGATTACATAACTTGTAAATGTCATAGTCTCAAAGTGAACCAAATACACTTCTAGAGTTTTCTTCTTAAACTCTATATTCCTCCTCACACATTTGAGAATGAGAGCAAATGCAAATTCATCATTATGACTACACTCGGGGCATCAGACTCTTCATTTAGAGCTCTGTAGCTTCCTTCTTTAAGAATGATGTCTGAAATTGTGATGTAAGGCCAAGTTCCTCAGCAAAGATACTCTTAGAAAATCACTGCCATCTAGCCAAGTAAACTGTGGGATTTATAGATAATGGTGTCATACTTTGCTATAAAGAAGGAAAAAATTGTCAAGTGTAGGGAAATGAATCCGCCTTAAGACCATAATGCTAAGTAAAAATAAATCATACCATTATCCTTAAATATCATGATTTTTCTTATATGAGAAACTGAGAGTATAAATACATTGCAGGACAAAATAAAAGATAGAGTGAGAAACAGGGAGATAGGTCTTTTGCAAATGCAAAGGGGATCAAGACAAGGAGAGGTTAGTGTGGAGGAGATCCGAAAAGAGTGAAGATGCGTAATGTGCATGCGCCAACTCCCCATGGCGGATGCAGTCGTTATGCACTGCAAACGCGCACTGATACACACGCAGACACACGCAGACATGCACCACAGAGGAATTCTTACCTTAAAGGAACATAAGAGGAGCATGCTTTATCAACACCATGGTTATCAACTGATTAGAGAAACTAAATGACAAGAACGTTTATGACCAGCTATTTAAGGCACTGTAAAACATGGAGAGAAATGAAAATATAAATGTTTAAATTACACTGGCAACTTGTTATAACAGAGCGATAGATGAGTTAGCACCATCATTTGCTAATATTAATAATATGCTTCAGGCCTACAAACGTACATTTTATCTAAATACAGCAAATTTTGAAAATTGCTATAATACCTAAAACTAAGAATTTAACTTGGTTGTGGAATATCATTGAGTTTCTTGAAATAAAAGCCACTGTTCTGACTTTTCCTTTCCCTCATCAGAGACCGTCAGTCCCCTCGGCACTGCCTCTTACATGACAGCATTTTTCTGGAACTGGTCCCTGCCTCTGAGACATTTTCTTACTGATTTCCAGGATTCTTCCAGTCCTCTCTGAACTCTTTCCCTGAAGGACAAGGCACCATCACCAGCAGCCTTCTCCCAGCCAGCTTTCTCTGCCTCCGTCAGCACGTGAAGATTTATGTCCCTGCAAAGGAAAATCAGCCACATTTTCCCCCAACACAAATACCTGGAATGCATTTGAAATTGTCCCATCAAAACACCTGGCCAACAAAATAAAAATGGCAAGCAAGGTAGGTCATATCAAACAAAAGGAAACTTCATCTCCCTAGCACTTGTGTTTCAGGAATGAAAGAGGAAAAGCAAGGCTTATTGCAAACGAGACAGAAAAGCATGTTTAAAAATTATTTACATGCCACAAATCATCTCTTGAAAGGTATATGTATATCTTTTGCATTTTCTAAGCAGCCACAAGTTTCTCTTTCCTTGCAAAACAGTCATCAGAAAGCAAAGCTGACACAATTCAAACTGGCCTTGGTGTGGACAGAGCCTTAGTCTAGTTTGGGCTAGGGTTGGACCCCAGGGACGTTATCTCAGATGCCTTGAGAATGAAACAGAATTAGCAATTCCACAGATCTCCTCCACTAGAATTGCATTAAAAATAATTTAGCATACTTGTTACATATACTTTAATCATATTATCCCGTAAGTAACCAGCCACTGATCTCGGAGGTCAGGGTGTAATTACACCAAAGCACAGGGGGATACAGCCCTAGACACTGGAATGCGATGTTGCCATTGCAGTCCCCTCTTCCTTTCTCTCCCATGCAGCTCATACCTCTCTGTAGAAACTGTGAGTGACAAGTCTTTGAGGACAGGCACCACAGAGCTGATGCATTGCTCAAAATACAGCACTGAGGTGTTGCCATCACATAGGAGGATGACAGCACCACTAAAGCAGCTCCCCTGTTATGTTTTAAAATCTCTAATGCATTTCCAGGAGAGCACTTGGAAGTATTCATCCCACCAAGGGGAGAAGACTATTAATTGGCGATGTACATGTGCGTTTAACTTAAGGCCTTTGCGGCAGATGCAGAAACAAATGTATAGTACAACCTTTCAGTGCATTTGATTCTGTTTCCAAACCAAACTGCATTTCATCTTCACAGTTTTTTTCACAGGCTTTCTGCTTCTAGAGCATGAAAAAGGAAAATATCTTTTTTGTTAACTATTTTGGTATATATTATTGAACTTTATATCCAGTTAGCAAGAAAATGATGTGGCCACTCTAGTATCCGTGAAATGAATCCCACATGTCCCTTCATGGTATAAGAGCTCTTATCCTTGCATGCAGCAAGGGAGACATGAGGAGCTAGAAAGTGTGGCTCAGTGGACTGTCTTGATCTTTCTGCTTCTGCATTCACACTGCCCGGGAGACCTGGGAGCACAGATCTACTAAGGAGAAGGGATGAGGTCTCCGGCTCAGGTTTGGCAAGACCCCTTCTCTGAATCTGCTCTACCTTCCAACTAACATAATGAATGTTCAGTCATGCCTTCTGGCCTAAAGATGGAAGCAGCTATGTTCCTAGCTCCCAAAACTTAGTAAAAAGAAAACAAGAAAAAGACCCTACCATTTTCTTACTGACTTTTATGCCCAAGAATCCCAAGCATTCACACTGTGGCATCTGATAAAGGATCGGGTACCTAAGACCTCTCACCTCTGCCTGCTGATAACTCCACGAACACCTCCATCATACCCGACTCATAAATATCTGGTCTCCCAGACCCCAAGGTGGTGGGGGCTTTCCAAATCAAATACAATTAAAATCTTATGTTACTTAAAATATATGCCTTCTTTTTTGTTTCTTCTTTTTTTAAGGCCATAGGTAGATAACACATAAATAAAAGACTACACAGATACATGATCCTTTAAATTTTTTAAAAAGACAAAATCCAGATGTTAGTTGGGAGAGATCGTAAAACATTTTTAAGATCTTGAGTAGAAGCAACTTCTAGGGATTTTTCTTCTCAAACAAGAGGAATATCTCACCCAATCAGAAAATCATGTTATTCTGCAGTTACTCCTTCTTCTTTCTCTACTAAGCCAATGGCCTTAATGATAGAAAAGACAATAGGCAACCCTGTACCTTCTCTGGAAACATATTTTAATTGGGTGTTTATGTCCCCTTCACATGAGTTAAGGGTATACACAATGAGCATCACCATATTCCATAAAGTAAAGAAGTAGAGTAGGTTGTTGTCTGGGACACCTTTCAATCCCATTTTGTCTTTGCTTTTTGCTCTTTTGAGGATCTGACAGCTTGTTACCCAGTGAGATCTCTATTTTTGGCTGTCCAGTTTCAGCTTGAGTAATCTCAAAGGTTTCAGCTGCCATGAATCACTGTTTGCCAGAGTTGTCAGTCAGCATCACCCAGACGTGAGGGGAGAGAGCACTCCTGAGCACCTTGGGGCTGCATGTCTGCAAGGGTCACCAGTGGCTGTTGTGACTTCAAGACACAGGTGCCATGCTTAGATTCATAAGTAACAAAACACTGGCTGCTGAGATCACTCTTCTCAGTTTCCTCAGCATTTTCATCTGCTCTTTCTTTGCTTCTCACCTCAGAGAGTCTGTTTCTATGGCTACATTTTGAAGTTGTATACTTGATAAAATGCTTACCCAGTCATTGTCTCAATTTGATCCTAAGTTAATCCTTTTTACTAGATCTCTTCGTGTATAAACAGAATCAAGCTTCAACCATTTAGGAGAGATAATTCTGTGCTCCACACATCCCCTCCGCACACCTGGCCTCAGCTATTCCAGCAGCTCCGACTTGGTCTCAGTTTCCAGCTTTGCCCCACAGGCTACAGCTTTCCTGCAGCTCACAGGAGCCTTCCACCGCTCTGAGCTCGGTGCCTCCACGCACTGCAAACCCTTCAGGTAACCTTGCCTGACTCTTGTTCTCAGTCTGAGTCAAGTCCTCCACTTTGTGCCTTTCAGGAAATCGTGCACACCTTTATTAGATGACACTATGATAGTCTCACGGGGTTCTGTCTCCCACTGAACTTCCAGGACTCATTTGCAGTATACCAGCTGCTTTGTACACATGAGGCCTAACAGACCCGGGTGCTGAATAAATGGATGCACCTGCAGACTCTGAAACTGTACAACTCGTGTTTTGTCTTGGGTGTTGCTGGGTTTTCCTTCTTTTCACTATATATGCATATTCACTATACATTTAGCTTTTCCTTTTTTTTTTAAATTTGAGACAGTCATGGTAAATGATACTCTGTCTCCCAAACAGACAAATAATTGTCCAAGGGGAAAGAAAAGCTTAGGGTTAGCAGGAGACCTGGATCAAGTCTTCTTCATAGTGTGCCATTGGTTAAACCACTTACTCCCTTCGTTTCTGTGGGTAAAAAAGATTTGTGCATTTTCCATGAGCCAAAAGGATGATATTTGATAAAGCATTTTGTAAAATATCAGCTTCTACACAACATTGTTTAACATCATCAACTGTTTTTACTTATTTAATTCTCACAACAGCTTTACAAGTTGATTTTTATTAATATTTCCATTTTACAGGCAAGCAAACAAAGGTACAAGGATGTTGTATCAAAGATCATAAGAAAAAGTAACAAATAAGTGAAGACCAGGGGTCGATGCAGGCAATCTGACTCTCGGTTTGAGCTCCTGGCTTCTCTCGCTCTGTACCAGTCTTGGGGCCTGGCAGCTTCCCCGGCAGGGCTCCTCCAGGCTCTTGCCTGGTTCTCAATTGTTCTGGCTGTGCGTCCTATCCAAAGTCCTATCGTGCTTTTTTGGGTTTTGTGAGCCTTTACATAAGGTAACCTTGGAAAATGGAATGAAATGATGTTTAAAACAAACAGCCCAAAGCAAACAAACAAAATGTCAAGAGAAAGAAAGACACACAAGCCTCATGACACAAGTGTTGTGCCGCACTGTATACGAGGCATCTGATCATTAAATGATTTTTGAGGCAGGGCGAGGCAGTTTGAGGACCATAAATACCATAACTTCCTTTCTCCACAGTCCTGCAGTCTCCCTCCCCACCTTCCTCACTCTCACCTCCAATCTCGGGCTCTTCCTCTTCACAGTTTGCAGAGACAAAGATGGAGCAAAGGTGAAGGTGGAGCTGGAGCCAGCAGACAGCTGCCCGGGGGCCTGGGCCGGCCGGCAGCCAACAGTGCCAGCAAATTCTGGGCACAGAAAAGCAAACTGAGGGACAGGCTCATCCCAAACATGGAAAATTAGCATCCAGTGTCTGCCTGATGCTCACCCTGGTGATAAATCAGAGCAGCCCTGAGCTCATCAGTCCAGTGACACAGGAACGCAGCCCTAATGAAAAGGTAAGAGCCAGGAGACTGACCAAGCAACTTCCTAGCCACTAGCAAAAATCCTGCTTCATCCAGTGTCTGTTTTGAATGGTAGGGAGATACTTAGGTATTAATCTTTATTTATAAATTTTAATACCTCCATAAACAATGACAGAGAAGCTGAGACATCAGAAAGGAGTTCTGTATAATCTTTGGGGCTAATGTAGTAATTCATTTGCAGTAGTTTCAATATGCCAAAGTAATGAAAAATAAATTTAAGATATTTTTGCAAGTGCAGCACCATGATGGATATACTGAATTAAGAAATTAAGGGAAACTGTTATGGAAAGGAGAAGAAAATTAATGATCCAAGTCCCAAAATGATATGCTGTAGATTAACTAAACAACTTTATTCTAACTTTAACAAAACAGTAGTAGCTAAGGTCCCGTGGTCACTTTCAAGGGCTTCATCAAAAAACACAATTAAGGGCCGGGGATTTAGTTCAGTGGTTCCAGCACCTGCCTCACAAGTGCAAGGTCCAGAGTTTGATCCCTGGTACCAAAAAAAAAAAAAAAAACACAATTAAAACTGCTCACCAGATTTAACGTATTTGTTCTGTGGCAGGAGGGTAAATTCAAGTCTTCAGAGCTTGTGAAGGAAGGAGAAGAATAGAGTGCAAAAAGCAAAAGTAATAGCTCAATTTTCGGGGTGGAACAGAATTCAGTTTGAAAAATAAATATTAATTGTCTTAGCCAATTTCTCAGTTAAAAATTTTAAAATGACAAAGTTAACTACACTTAGAAATATAAGTCATTAGAGTTTTGTAATAGCAAATATTTTATAATAAGCATTTTGATAAAC
Source organism: Heterocephalus glaber (assembly GCF_000247695.1). The sequence goes on along the minus strand of NW_004624838.1, from coordinate 5,358,853 downwards.
ATTTAGGGTGTATTAATTTCAAATATGCTTTCATCTTAAAATCAGAGGAAAAGTAATAAATTGGCAAGTAATTGTATTTCATTTTTTAAACTCAAAGCATTTGGGAAATTTAAAAAAAACAGCAGGCTGTTGAACATTTTCCCTTTCTCAACAATCTTTAAAATATATTATCTGTGCTATGCTTTGTTTCTAGGACACATGTACTTTTTGCAAAATAAATATCTCATGATTCTTATTTCTAAGATGTTTGCATGAAAAGCGGCTATAGTTTCCCCTCTAATTTTAAAAACTGAAATGACATAAAGAAGGCCAAATGAGGCTACTAAAAATGCATTGAAAGGTTTAAAGTTACGGTAAAATAATGGCAACCAGTTGATGTAGGGAACAAAATCTTATGTGCTTGAGGATAATGTGAAAGATTTCTAGAAGAGTGGATATTAAATATTCCAATATTATGGAATCCGAAATAACAAAATATTATGATGAGGGTGATGAAGCTTTTCTACACCCAGGATCCAAATCGACATGGACAACTGAACATGATGAGCATCAGTTTGAGTTTTGTCACACTAACAAGCCAAATTGATGCAGATCAAAACGCCTTTTTCATGTCGGAAATAGAGCTTGGTTGTCAAAAAAGCGTGGTGAGGAGCGACCGTGGGGAGACATCACAGCGATAATCAATCGCCAATCAGTCATGGAAAGTGCTCATTCTGCTCTCATCGGCGCCTCTTCATTACTAGCTGTGCACTGATCTCAGGAGAGAGGAGATAAAGGTTCTTTCCAATGAATAAAGCAATAGTTTTACAGAGAGAGAAATAGAGGGAAACAGCAACTTGGACTGGGTTGAGAAGCTCTTTTGTTTTTGACTCTTCATTTTTAAAAGGTAGTTTTAAAGAATGCCATTAAAATAACAAAGTGGTACTAAAATTTGCTTTCTTCAAAACCGGCTCTTCAACACTTCTTCATATAAATGTCATAAGTCAGAGATCTAAATGCAACAGTAGGAGCAGATTAACTGAAGTTAATGCTCCTTTACATAACACAAGAATTTTTTCCTGTGTACAGATGGGAAAGAGGAGATGGTCCATGCAGCAGCATCCTGGGACCATTAAAAGGTCAATCATAATACAGGCTTCAGGTTAGGTTACACAGTTAAATGTGTATGATTCATAAATGTGGCTGCAAATGCAAAATGCTCACTTGCTTTGAATTTGCAGATGCTTTTGGGGGGGATATTATAAATCCAGCCTCTTGGGACCAGTGCATAATAACAATAAATCCCAACAGAAGGCCACAGGCAAAAGTCATTTATTCCCCTGTCCTGTTTATTTTTGAAGTACGTGCATTCTCTTTCCTCGAGTTATTCCACAACCACTTCAGCACCTCTGCTGCACCATTAAGCAGAACGAAATGCTCATGTGGGCAGGCTGGTAAGGGGAATGACTTTGAACGGATTTTCATAGTGGAAAACAGGTTTGCCAAAATGGTTTGACTTTGTGAAAGGGAAGAACAGCTGTATTTGGTTTATAATAAATCTTTCACAAATCTGTAAAGGCAAATAGACGCACAACTACAACCCATAAAAGTGGAAAATATTAAACAACAGGCAGTGAAGTTGTTAAACTTTCCCACAGACACTGCAGTTTTGAAGAAAAAAATGCAGCTGGCAAATGCACACATGCAACTCACATGAAAAGTGAACCAAATCACATCAGAAGAAGAGAAGGAGTTATTGCTGATTAGAGGATTAGTCCTGTTAAGGTGACATTTCTGGGCATCGGGATGAAGGTGTGCGGGCAGTTTCCTCCTCCTATTACCGAATGTTAGTGCAGAATAATTACTTGCGTGCCAAAAATGACAAGACATTGACCCTGCAGACTTATTGAATTCTCATCGCTTGCCTCCAGGCCATGTCGGAGGTTATGCAATTTTGCCTGAGGAGGACAATCTATTACGAGAGCTGAGTCCAGAAGGCATCCGGCTTGATTGCCCACCAAAACCATTATCGGAGCACAGAGAGGGCCGGGGCAGGGGTGGACGGACAAGACAACACTGATCTCGATTACCCAGGGACAAGACACAATTTACATTACCTGGGGCCACCGGACAGAGGCCAATCAGCCCTGGGAACAGCCTGGCAGCCCTGCAGTGAGCAGGTATTAACAGCGAGCAGCATCTGAGCTACTTGCATTATGCCAGATGCGACCTTTAGCCTGACAAGGGAGTAGCTGATTGGTTTGATCTGTAATTATGTAAATAATTTTACATGGAAAAACACAATTGTTTTCCAAAATTAGAAGCCAAAGCACTCAGAATCCTAAAATATGGGAATCTGGGGGTTGTATTTACTAGAGCATATCTGTCTCCGATTGTCCAGGGTAAGGCAATTTCATACCAATAGCAGTTATTTTTGAACAGGAAACTTGTTGCAATAAAATTGTCTACCAGTAGAGAAGACAACAGCCCCAATTCTCCAACTGCCCTTTTTTTCAAATAGTTCTGGATAATAAATGAATGCATCCTTTAAGTATAAGGCCCCGGTGTACAGTGTGCTGAGAATGGCATAAAATTTTGGTTTGAGACTCTGCTCGATAAGCCAATTTTATGGGGCTAATGATAGCACATAAGGAAATCAAATAATGTTTCTCCTTAGACTTAATTGTTAGCTAAACTCCTACTGGATCCCAATATCCTGTTAGACTGTTCTACTAAATTGGAAAATCATACTGTATTATTTATTTCAGTCAATGAGAAATGCTTTATTACATGTTTTAAAAACTGATTTAATTGAGAAAAGAAATGCTTACACTCTTCTGAGGATTATAAGGGTCAGGGACTATGGTAAGGATATCTAAATATAATGATATGTTTAATTTAACATATTAGAATAATATTATGCTCAACAAATCTAGTAACGGGATTCTTGCAATCTTAGGAGTTTATGTCAGCATAAGTTACAATTCCAATAGAAACAATGCTTCACATTTTCTAGATGATTACATAAGAATCCATGGGAAACTGCTTCAAATATGAAAAATAACCCATGTTATTTCAGAATTCTCCTGCTACACTATACCTGCAGAAGCTGAAAAGCAAATAACCTCTCATCCCCCCATGAACACTGATTAATTAGGGCATGAAACCAGGGTGATTTGTGGAAGAGCTTTGCAAAACAAAAGCTTTGTGTGATTTTATGCTTGAAGTTTATTCTGAATCCAACTAACAGCTAAAAAAAATTATATTAAATCACTGACTTAAAAATTAGAGCATGTTAGATGAGGTTAAGAAATAACTGTCAGTGCCTCTTGTCAGGTTCACTTTTATGAAATAATCAGAAAGCTTTGTTTGGGCGGAATCCCAGCACGTTCTCAGGCCGCTGGGCCCTGGCCACATTGAAGGCTGATGTCACTAATAAAATCCATACAGAGGAAAAGAAAGAGAAAAGCTCCTACTGAGTGTGGCACATAATAGGTACTGACAAAACAGATTTTCTGATTCTAGAAAACAAACCGGGGGCCACAGGTAAAGAGCACAGTGCATTTAAATGTGCCTTTTAATGGACCTGTCTGGCCATGTATTTGACAGTCCAGGAGCTGAGTGCCCAGGCATTAAGCTCACGAAAGAGACTCCTATAGTTCAGAAGTCTAGAGCCAGTCCCCGGAGTTAGACTTTCTGGGTTAAAATTACACTTTGCATCCTTGTGCAGCTTACTTAACCTCTCTGCATTTCTTTCTTTACACATCGAATGAGGATAATAATAACACTTACCACGCAAGGTTGTTGGAATGATTGATTGGGGTATCTGCTCAAAAGGGACATTTAGATCCCCAGTAAAAATTATGCTTTCAATAAATATTAGCATTTTCTGTTAAGTGTGAAGCCCAAATTACCTGAGTTAGTTGGGTGATGGCAGGAAATGAATTAAGAGCCAGATTGCTCTCTAATCCCTTTACCACCTCTTCTGTGGCCTTTTTGGTTAATAGCATCAATTAACATCAATCCAGTTTATAAAAAGAAAATAACTTATATCTGCTAAACATATGCATATTTTGAAATTGTCCATAATCACCAAAAATGGCAGAGTCAGCCGCTCGGTCTCTTTCCCAAATAGGTTTATCTGCTCATATGGGAGATAGATATATATGGTAAAACCCTGCCCTGAGCTGTAAATGGGATCTGAAATGTTCAATTGTCTGAAGTGTGAATGGATTGCATTATAAAGTTTATGAAAAGACCAGGATGAATCTGCACTGCTAGTTATTCGGCAAGCAGAGGGTCTGGCAATTAACTGTTAATCACAAGAGTTGAATCACAGGACTGTACTTCACCCACACAGATCTGTGGATCTGTGTGTCCACTGTATATATTATTTATATAGAATGTTGTTAGTATTGGCCATTCGGTTCTTTGAACAACAGATCATGAGTATTACTCTGTGTAAAACTCTAACAAATTAGTTAAAAATTCTAGCTCTGGATTCAAGCAAACCTGGGTTCTATTGTTATCTCTGTTGCTTATTAGTTGTGTGACAATAAACAAGTTACTAGGCTTCTATTTTTTTATCTGTAAAAAATACTCAGATATTATTCAGCCCTGCCCATCAGTACTAGTAAACATTAACTAGAACCAGGTGCATAGTATAAGCACTAAATAGACTATCCAGAAATGCTAGTTTTTAAAATTTTTTACCCCTTTCACAGTGTTAAATGCCCAGCTCATGGTTCATTGTGTGGCTAGAATATAATTATCCAGTCACCAAGACTTAGACATTTAGGGTTTTCCTGTCTTGCTTTCATTACTGCCACAATAATGTTGTCTTCTTATACATACATGTTTGTGGTCATTTTTCAGATTCTTTCCTTAGAATCAGTTTTCAGAAGCAAAATTTCAGGATCTAAGTTATTATCTATTTGTTTCTTTTTTGTAAGAATTCTTTTGATTTATATGTTATACTGAGTAACTACTTTGAAGATAATGATACACAGTGTAATAAATATTGCTATTTCCTTATTTGATTATGAAAGTTTGTTTTATTTTTTATAAAATAAAAAGAAAAAACTACAGGCATTTTAAAAATGTGTTGTGTTATTTTGAAATGTGACACTAGCATTGTACTTAGCATTTCACCAACATTATTTAAGATTCCCATTTCCATACTATCAACCTTCTAGATTAAGGTAAAATCTGTGCAGTGCCAATTCCAAAGGTTTAGCAGTACAGCTTGAGAATTTTTACATCTGTAAAACTCTATGTAGCCACCACCACCCCGAGCAATATATAGAGTTCTTCCACACCCTGGGAGGCTCCTTTGCTGGTGCCCAGTTAGCACGCTCCCAACTCAGAGATGATCTCCATTCTGACCCTAAACTAGGCCGTTATTTTTGTTGCCCAACCTTGACTTAAATGGAATCAAATGTATGTTCTCATTAGTTTTTTATCTTTGGCATGACAATTTTTGATATTAAGCCAGCTGTATACATAGTTTCTTATTTCTTCCTGTGCAGTTTTCTACTAGATGAATGTATCTCAATTTCTTTATGAATTTCCATATGTTCCAATATTTGTGTTGGTCTCATTTTGGAAATGTTAGAAATAAGGCTTCTGTCACCAGTCTGAGTATGTGTGGCTGGATAGACCAATCAATAGATAGATAGATAAATAGATAGACATACATACACACACACAGATCCTGTATATATACATCTCCATTCAGTGGACCTATTTCCTCGTCTTATTGGAAATTCATTCATGAGTAGAACTACTTTTTCATTAGAGTGACCACTTATTTACTTTTAATAGACACCAATTTCCAAGCAAATTATACTCTTATCAATGAGATTTGGAAATTCTACCTGCTCCACCTCTTCCTTAATAGTTAATGTCATTGGTCTTTTTAATCTTAACAATTTTCCATGGGTGTATACTCACTGTGGCTTTAATTTGCATTTGTCTGATAAATAATATTATTAAGCACTTTTTAAAATGTTGATTTGCTGTTTTGTGTTTGGCTATTAATGACTTATTTGAATATTTTGCCCATTGCTTTGTCTTTTTCTCATTGACTTGTAGTTCTCTATATTACATAGATATAAGTTCTTTGTCACACACACATATACATACACTTAAACGTATATTTCTTATTTTCTCAGTTTATGACTTACCTGTTTGTTTTTAGTATTGTCTTTTGGTGAAAAGAGTTACTAACTTATATGAAATACGTGTAATTATATATATAATTATATGAAATATGTATAATTATATTTAAAACAATTTATAGGTGTACTGAAATAATATGTGTGTTTTCAAGATCTCCGGATATAAAGGAAATATGGAAAATCAATAGAATTTCCACACACTAACTCCAAAAAATTTCAAATTGAAATTTAAAACAATGCCAACTATGAAATTCTCAAAAATCTCAAATACTTAGGGATAAAAGTGAAAACGAATGTGGAAGTCTTTACACTCAAAACTAGGAAATACTGATTTTATAGAGACAATCTAAGTAAACAAAGAATTATACTATGTTCATGGATTGGAAGGTTCAGTATTGTTAATGCATTGATTTTCCAAAATTGAACTAGATTTGATTTAGAGCCTGTAAAATAAAAATCTAAATACCAGCAAGCTGATTTCAAAATTTATTTCAAAATTCAAAGGACTTGGAATAGACATGAGAGATTTTAAGAAAAACAAACTATAAAATTTTAAGAGTTACCATAAGCATAAAGTAATTATAGAGTTGTGATATTCTATAAACAAATAGATCAAGAAAATAGAACAATGGCTCGGGATTTAGCTCAGTGGTGCTGCTGCCTGCCTCGGAAGTGCAAGGTCCCGAGTTTGATCCTCTGTACCAAAATAAATAAATAAATAAATAAATACTACCACAAGAAGGCTGGCTGGCTTTAAAAAAGAAAGAAAGAAAGAAAATAGAACAATGAATACACACTGACACATATGTATTTACTTGATTTGTGATAAGGGTACCAATACTATACAAAGGCAAAATATATAATTTGTGTTACTGTTTTTCCAATAAACCATGCTGAAACAATAGGATATTAATTTTTACAAGCAGTAAATCTTAGTTTCTAACTCATACAGACACAAACTTTAATGGAAATTAAAGATCTTTTTCTTAGGAATATGTATTTCTTAGATATTTAGTCCATAAAATGATGTTTTTATGATGCTTCTATTTTCATTTCTCTGAATACTATATACTGTTTGACTTAAGTTTTCTATTTAGTCTTTTTTTTTTCATACTGGGGATTGAACTCAGGACCTCGTGCTTGTGAGGCGGGCACTGCCACTGAGCTACATCCCCAGGTCTATTTAGTCTTTTTAAATCATATTTTTCTTTTGGTTAATGGATCGTGACAGTTTTTTGAGATGCTTTCTTCATCAACTTCTAAAATCACATGTATTTTTATGTTAAGCTCCAGATGTTTTATTTTGTGCTGTGGTACACACATTTTAGTGATGGCAACAACTCCGCATGAAATAGTCTTCACTGCTTGAAGGGGGCAGAGTGAATTTCATCTTGCACTGGCTAGATCTTAAAGAGCAATTTGAATAAAATTGCAGCTAGGGCAAGGACCCGAGTTCGATCCCCAGTACCAAAAAAAAAAAGCAGCATGAATAAAATTGCCGATAATGGCAATCCTGGTGTTGTGCCTAACCAAAGCTTTCAGAAATGATGAGAAGGATCAGATGACTTCAACACAAGAAAGAGAGAACTCAAAGTCATGCTTTTCTTAGCCCAATTTCATGGCAGGAATGTGACCAAAAGAGACATGTGTTACCATGGTAACGGTAGTTGACAAATTGGAAAGGATTCCTATGGGACTTCTACAGTCATGGTCATTGAAGAAAGGTACAAAGCATAAGTGGCTGGAACTTTGTTATACAGACAAAATAAAGTGGAAAATTATACTTCTAAGCTGTGCTCTTCATACCAGAGTCCCTATTGTGATGCAAAGAACCGTAAGTCTCAAAATGAACGTAAGAAACATTTTATAAACCAATGACTGAGAATATTGCAGGATAATTTATAAAGGAGAAATAAAATGTTAAAAACTAGAGAAAATTCCATGCACGTAATAAGAAATTTTACCTATGATTCTAAAAGCATATGAAATAAGTTGTGTAGCACAAAACTGAATGGCAGGAAGAGGGGGCTTTTAGGGTTTTGTGACACGAACATGTACATTAAGTTCAGGCAGAATGTGTATTTAGGTGCTAAGCACACACACTGCGACATGGCTTTCAAGTTTCAAAGGTGATAGATACAGAATGGACTGAGAAATCGAATTTGGAAATGTTACTCTAAACGCTTGAAAAGCAACATTTGGGACAAGAAAATTTCTGCTTCCCTAAACACTCTCTGGCAGCAGCAGAGGGAAAGCTCAGAGCCATCTTAAGTGTGACACTCTAAACACGTTCCTCATCGCCCCATTGCTGTTTGTAACCTGGCTTCTCACGGAACAAGAGAGTGGAGGCCTGCCCGGTTAAACCCGCTTTCACTATGGGGTGAGGCTTTGCTTCCTAGAGGAGGCTGGCAGAGAAGTCCCCTGAGCTCACTCGACGCAAAATGTTTATAAATTACTGAAGAAAACAGAGTAGTCCTGTGGTTTATGCACAGTAATTTTTATTTTATGCAGATTTTTTTATCATCGATCCATTAACTTACTCAACATCTAGGAGTGGAGTTCAGAGTATATAAATACTGCAAGCCACTGGGATAGGGAACGCCTCTAGATTCAGACTCTACCCTGGAGAATTCTGCAACTAGTGAGTTCCTAAGGACCAGAAGATCTAAACAATGTGGTAGCTAAGGGCCAGTTGAACAGGCATAAGAGAAGGGATGACTGACACTGTCTGGGAAGGAAATAAGTCTAAATGGTCTTTGGACAAAAAAAGATCATGCGTTACATCCTAGCTGTGCCACTAAATACCTAGTGATTATCAGTTGGCTTACTCTTCCATACAGTGTAGCCTTGTTGGTAATTACTGATGGGCACAGCATATGGTACACAGAGTTCTTACCAAATCTTTACATGTAAGTGAAAGTTACCTTTATTGATGGAGGCAGTCCTCAGTTTTTATTCACTAAATTATTGCGACTGATTGACTTTTTGTTTGTCTTACTCTGACAACCCCCAAACTGCCTTTTAAGTATCCAAATGGGCTGCTCACACCAAGCCTACCAATGGCACAGCAAACCAGCCAGCCCTTCCCTTTCAGCAGCCTTATCAGCTTTACTTGTTTAACAAAACTGACAGATCATTTTATGATTTAACTGGAAATTCCTCTATTGCATCATAGTTTACTAGCACATGTTAATATTAGGTGATGGTGGGTTTGTTTTGGAAAGTTGGCATATGCACTTCACATATTTCAATCCTTTACTTTCTTATGAAAATATCTCTAGAAATGGAAAAGAAATGGAAATACCAGCAGAAGAAAGCCTACTTCACAAAAAAGCATTATATATAATAATCAGGAGTGACAGCCAGTTATTCAATTCATATATTTTATAAATATTTGAGGACTGCTTCACAGATGAGAGAAAATTCCTGTCCTGCTACCCAGAGTCAGAGAAAGCTTTCCATGTGGGGTTTGTTCAGTGATGGGCGTGGTGTGCAGTGCAGAAGAGGAGGGGCTGTCCTGACAGGAAAAGTGGGCGGAAGTTGAAGGACAGGGACCTGCATCCGTGTCGTTCCGTGTCACCAGCATGTGACAGTCATGTAGGGAAGAAAGAAATGTTAGGTTGGGGAGGCGATGAGAAAGCTTCAGCGGGGCCTTTTTCATCAAACTCAGAAGTTAGGATGTGATTTGTGAACAACTGCAGAAATGATAAAGTACGAAGACGCCATGTCCAGGGTTTTGGAAGGAAACATTCTAATGTGGGGGATATAAATACGCTTGGTTAGACCTGAGAGCAAAGACTGGAGAAAGGACCGCACTTCCGAGAGTGCAGGACAGTCCGAGGACCAGGGAAAGGGAAATCCAAACCAGAAACCTGAACCTTTGGGATCCGAAGCATGTGTCCAAAGGCTACCGAGGTACCTGGCTCAATGACTGACAGCTTTAGTGTAAAAAGAGACAAGAAGCGAGTAGGTTGAGCTTCTCCTTGGGGCCAAAGCCAGAAACTATAATTTTATACATCTGATATAAACTGCAGTGTTCCATTTCACGTCTAGGGCACCCTTCCCCATGGTTAAAGCGAGACGTCTTAGGTACCCTTCACCATAACCACTAAGAATCAACACAACTCTTATTCTGGAAGAGTTAAAGAAAATTTCTATATGCTCTTGAATTATAATCTCAAGAAACACATATTTTAAATGTTTAAAACATATTTTCCACTTCTTGGAGAGGTATAGAAGTTCACGACGCTAATATTTTTAATAAGTGGATGCAATGCCAGCACCAAAGGGGGTTGGAGGAGAACAGGAAAAGCAGAGTTGAAATGTGTTATGCACACGTGTCGGTTCCCCACACTGAACGCAACCATTGTGGACAACAAACACACACTCATAAAAACTTTAAAACAAAAAACTTACAAATATCATGGCAGAACAACTTTCCTCATTCTGTAATTTTGGGGAAATGAACTGATCTTCACTTTCAGTTCTCCCCTTTCCTCCTGTTTGTTTGGTTTTTTTAAACTGAGCTACACCCCAGCCCTTTTTCTTCTTCAGTGTGAGACAATATCTTGTTAAGTCACTGAGCTGCCCGTGGTGGGCTCAAAGTTTCGATCCTCCTGCCTCAGCCTCCCACAGGACTGGGATTACAGATGTGTGCTCCTATGCTCCACTTCTCCTCTGGGAATTAGTATGTCTCCTTTCCTAAAGACGGATTTTTATTAATCAACTAGTATTGGCAAAGCCTAATAGTATCTGCGGATGGAAACTACTGTTCTATTTTTATCTTCTAATCTTCATATTCCCAGGTAAAATTTGATTTAAGTAGTTTGGGTAATGGTTATATTAATTTTTTACTTAGCTTTTTTTTAGTTCCCTTTACATTCTACACTGCATTAATGTTATACAAGAATTATCTAGAAAACCCCAGATAAATAGTATTTTCCTCACTATATAGAGGAGAAAAAGAGTTTTAGAGAGATTGATAATGTGTTTAAGTAAGTTACAGAATTATAGAGATTTGAGACCTGTACCTGTAACTAATGTGTTAAAGTGTGCATTGTTAACAGTTGATACTTTATATCAATTATATGTATTGCTGAATCTGCTCCTTTTTACTCTCTAGAAGTTAAAGATAGGCTGATAAATTAGTTTAGCCCTTATAATCATGTGTCATGTAGGTAGCATCCAATCAGTCATTGTTTTCTTCATTAAATATTAACTATCTGGACATGTGCTCCTATGAAACATACATAGTAAAATGTGTTCCTTAAATTAAAATAGACCTTATTTAATAAAATAAGTACAGTATCTGTATGGTGTTTATTATTTCCAAAGAAGAAAACCATCTTCGTCATTACCAACACCAGTCCAGTCAGTATTTCATTGCTCATACTTATCAGTGGATACACTTATTTATCATATGAATCAGTACATATAAATATTGCTTATTCAGTATTTAATATATAGCAATCATCTATTTGAGAGTCTGTAATTATCCCTTGGTCTGGGGGTTTTATAAATTAAAGGAATGCCTACCATTTATATATAAGAACATTCCAACTGCAGCTTTTTATTTTCATTTTTTGTATCTCTGTTCAAAAGGTTGTCTCTGCTATTTACCACTATTAAATGGCAAGGCATTTTTCCACTTTTAGGGGTCTGGTTTACAGTGCTTCATCCTCAAGTTTAATTTCCTTTTAATATTTGTTATGGAGCATATTTTCAGTATTAGTTTTGGCATTCCAAACAAGGAAATGGTATCTTTCTATTTTTATTGTGTGCATGACGTCATAGTCTCCATCATTTAGGAACGTTTCCTGTTAATCTTTTTAATTTCCCATTTACTTTGTAGTTACTTAGAGACAATTAAGTCCAGTATGTTAATATGACTTATCAGTTATCTTATATTTTATCTCTGCTTGTTGAACTCCCTCTTCTCTCCATTGTGCATGTTGAGATTATTTGGGCTAAGCAACAGATCCTCCCTTAATACCCAATTTAAAGCCAACTTAATGAGCCCCGTCAGTTCTGAACACGACAGGGAGTTGGGTATCCCATCTGGTTAAGTGGAGACTACAATAACTTCCATGATGAGGACATCTGTTTAGAGAAATCAGAGTTCCATAAACCCCAAACTCGCGCCCCTGTACCACTGACGCACCCATCCTGGGTGCTGATCTTTATGCTCTTCCTTTGTAACAGCGAGGTCTTTGGGATGATCCCTCTCTTCATGTCCTCCTTGGCAGGTGTAAAGCAAAGCACACAAGGTGAAATCATGAAACATCAGTTGTAGTTTTGTTCTTTTTGATGCATGATGCTCTTTTTCATCAAATATATCTGGAAAATGGTAAAAGCATGATAACAATAGCATCAATTATCAGCAATTTATCCAGTGTTCGCTATATAAGAGACTTAAGGAGGCTTTCTAAGCACATAACTTCTTCCAACCCTGTCAGGAGCATAAACGGAATTCAGTTGACTTCCAACATCCACCGTGTTCCTCACTAACTGTGTGGCAAAAAGAACAAGTGGTAAAGGCAAATTGTGAAAAAAATGTATATAAAAGGGAGATTTCTGCTCTCATGTGTCTACCTTCTCTCGCTCTCTAGCAGCCTGCCCCACCTGCAGACTGGAGAAGTCACAGCATTTTCTCATGCCACCTAATTAAACATATAATTGGCAGAATTTTTCTTGAAAACAAAATGGCTTTGTGCTTTAATTATATAGATGGAAGAGAACAAAGAAATACCTTACTTAATGAGAAATGACCTTGCGTTCATAATATTTATACCCATTAAGCACTTTTAGGACATTCGTGTGCCAGATGCCGTGACAGTCACCAGAAACACAATTACAATGGGATGCACACTGATGGCTTGCAGCAGAACATGATAGATGTGAACAGCCACATACACCAATACTTCTGGTGAGAAAAAGCCTCAGTGTGTGTGTGTGTGTGTGTGTGTGTGTGTGTGTGTGTGTGTGTCTCTCTCTCTCTCTCTCATCACTATTCCTCTCTATCCTTTGTGTCACACACCATCCTAACATATAGAAGCACACAGTGGGCCAGGGATTTAGCTCAGTGGTTCCAGCGCCTGCCTTGAAAGCACAAGGTCCCGAGTTCGATCCCCAGTACCAAAAAAAAAAAAAAAAATAGTGAAGCACACAGTGCCTTATGTACAGGAAATAAGAGGAAGTCTTGTCTTTTAGTGAATGGTGATTTTTCACAGAAATGTGAGAGGGAGAGGGAGAGGGAAGGAGGAGGGAAGAGGAGGGGAGGGGAGGGGGATTCTTTTAAAGGACGTTTAAAGGAGTAATGTCAGTTAGGACAGCTGCAGTTACTACAAAGCTGAGGCAGGAGAACTGCAAGCTCAAGCCCCGCCTGGACAATTTAGTAACTTAGCAAGACCATGTGTCACAGTAAAAAAATAAAGAGGACTAGAAATGGAGCTCAAAAGCCTTGGATTCTAACACCAGTGCTGAAAACGTAAAAGAAAAAAGAAAGGAAATGGAGGTGTGTGTAAGAGATACGCACTATGGCATATAGGTAGTAGCACATTCCATTTGAATGTCAGGAATGTATGCTGTACATTTTAAATAAATACCCATCAAAATGAACCTTTTCTATTTAAAGGATTTGGCTTAAGCATATTCATTAGCAAATATGATAGGTTTGTTTTTGAAATTTGATCATTGTGAGCATTGTCCAATGGCATTATGTAACTTTTGAAACTTCACTTTGACCTCCTTCTTGGCTGACTTTTAGCCATTGCCCAAGAGAATCCAAAAACAAAGTTATGTCTTAAATCCTTATACCAAGGAATGATTTTAGAAATTCAAATTGGGGGTTCTTTCTCTGAGTCCATATCTATGTTCTTCTTGCTTTCATTAACACGTTTCTAGAAAGAATTGTCTTCACTCACTGTAATTTTAGTGGACTTTATCTTTCGGATAGCTTTAAGTTCACAGTAATATTAGGCAGAAAGTACAAAGCCTTCCCATATAGCCTCTGACACCACAAACAACCTCCTCTAGCAAAACAGCTTGCTTGTAACCACTGAGGGACCTACACGGACACACTGTGTCCCCCAAAGGCCACAGTGTTTTACATTTTATATATAGGTTTGAAAGATGTGTCAAGGCACATATTCATCCTTATTGCGCCAGGCAGAGTACTTTTACTACCCTCAAAGTCCTTTGTTTCTTCTATTCTTCCTTTCCTGACTCTCCCCGCTGGAAACCACTTGTCCTTTTGCCATATGCAGCCTTTCAGACCAGTTGCTTATCATTTAAAAAATGCACCTAAGTTTCCTCCATGATTGAAAAGAACATCAGAAAATGGAATGATATCCCCTATTCCTGGTTAGGCAGAACCGATATTTTCAAAATGAGCATACTTCCCAAACTGACATATAGATTGAATGTAATCCCATATAAAGAGCTTGATAGCGCATTTCTTTTCCACACTGAATAATAATACATTTTCCAGGTGTACCAGAGTTTATTCATTCATTCAACTACTGAGGGATATCTCAGTTGCTTCCAACTTTTGACAACTATGAGTAAAATTGCTATAAACATCAGTGTGTGAGTTTTTGTGTGGGAATGTTTTCATTTTCTTTGGGTAAATAGCAAGCAGTGTACTGCTGCAGCATATGGCAAGCGTAAGTCTCGTTTTGCAAGAAACTGCTAAACTGTCTTTCATCCCACAGCAGTGAATGAGGATTCCTTCAGCTTCCTAGCCCTACCAGCAGTTTGTGCTGTTAGTGTTCTGGATTTATATTGGATCTGGGCCATGCTCATAGAACTCTAATGGCACCTCACTGTTGTTTTAATTTGTATTTCCGAATGGCGCATGATGTTGAAAATTTTTCCATATGCATATTTTCCTGTCTAGATTCTCTTTGATGAGATGTCTGTTGAGTCTTCTGCCTATTTTTCAATTAGGCTGGTTGTATTGTTAAGTGTTTGGAGTTCTCTAGATATTTTAATAAGTTCTTTAGCAGCTGTGCTTTTTGCAAATATTTTCTCCCAGTCTGTGGTTTATATTTTCATTTTCATGATAATTTTTATTTTGATAGTCTTTCAAGCAACAACTATTTTTAATTTTAACAAAATCCAGCTTAACAGTTCTTTTTTTATTGATCTGAGCTTTAATATTCCAATCAAGCCCAAAGGCATTGAGATTTGTTTCCAGTGCTATCTTGCAGACTTTGTACAGTTTTGTGTTTGACAGGTACCAAGCCTTGATCTTCCTTTGACCTAGATATTTTCTAACTGGTTACATCTCTACTTGACTATTTCACAAACTCCAAAAATTCAGTAAAGCCACAATACATCATCTTCTCCCCTACCTCATTCCTTTACCCAATGAATTATCTCCCAATCTATACAGTTTCACTAGCCAGAACACCGGGACTATTCCCTGACCCTTCCCTCTCCTCTACTCCCTAAATGCAATGCAGATTTTATCCACTGACTATTTCTTAAATTCTTTCATGCTCTTGGTCCCCACCACCACCTTTGGCCAAGCTGCTAACACCACCTGCCTCTTCATCATTTATTTGTGACTAATTTGCCCACCTCCACTTACTCTTGTACCAATTCCATCCACTCTCCGCAAAACAACCATAACAGGTCTAGAAGCAGATCAATTCGTACAATTTTTTTGCTTAAAATTCTCCCATAGTTCCCACTGCTCTCATAGGTATGCTCACTGTGATCTATGCAGATTCGTAGGATCTCGAGCTCACATTCCTACTGACTCTTAGCTTACGCTGCTGCTGTCTCCTCCCTTCTGCTCTAGGCTTTCACTCACTCTGTGGGGTGCCCCGTGGTTGCTTCTGGTACAGTGCTTTTGCTCTATGCTGTTCTTTCACACTGGCAAACCATCTTTTTCCCTCCTTTCCCACACTGGCTCCTTTTTAACCTTTATGTCTTAACCCAGGCATCACTTTTTTTGAGAGCAAGCTTCTGTGACTTTTCTCTGAAAAGCTCAGATCTCGGTATGACCTCCCACAGCTGACTGTTTCACTGAGTTTCACGTTTGTCCATGCGAGTGGTCGGTAATTGATGTTTGTCTCCCACCTGTTTGCAAACTACCTACTAAGACATAGCCTTAACTCTTTGCTCACTACGTAGTAGTAAAGCCCAAGACAGTTCCTAGAACCGAGTTTTCATTCAAAAATTATAGCTGAATGAATAAACGAATGGCTGATTTCAATTGCATTGATCTGAATGAATGGATGCATCCCTTGAGACGTCACTACCTTCCAACTTGTAACACCTTCTTCTATTTCTGATAGTTTAAGCTATAATATGCCTTAAATAGCTTTTAAAGTACAATTTGAGGAAAATGAATATATTTGATTATAATCTATTCACTTTCATTTTAATTCTAGGTTTTAGGAATTTAAACTCTTGCATCTTTTAGTACCCATGTACTGTTTCATATAAAATAAAGAATACTTCTGACACATAGATGCCACTTCATAGGTTATTTACCTATGATTACACTATTGAATAAGGCTATATATTGGTCTGCAATTTTAGTTTCCTGACATTTAATTTGATTCTTTTTTCCTTATTGGGAGCCATGAACTTTCCTTTGAAATAAGAGAATAGTTAATGTTGGAATTGGACAGAACTCCTCTAAACTGATGTGGAGGTCAGCCCTATTCTGAGCTGATCCTACGTGCTGTGTGGAATACCACTTATCCACTTGCCTTAGCTCAGACTGTGCGTTCTCACCAGAGGTGGTAAGACGCAGGCAAGCCCTTTGGATCTGCAGTGCTACATGCGGAAAGTGTGGCCATTCCTTTATTTCATGTTTCTCCTCTCAGCTCTTGCTCCTATTTCTTCTACCTTTGTTTTTGCTTAGCTCCACTTTGATCATAATCTGTCAACATCTGCTCTTTACCTTTTAGTTGCAGAAGAACAAAACTAAAGGTTTCCAGGGGAAACTAAATAATCAAATTCTGTGTATTTTCTACTACTGATAATAATTTCTGTAATGACACTCTAGTTAGAGGCAAATTTCAGGCATCTGGAAAATTCATTTCCCAAATGAGACACTAAGTTGTGTTCATACCACAAATGGGCAACACTACATAAATGTGTTGACTCATTATCCTTCTAAGAGTGTAAAAATTCTATATTGAATTGCTTCTTACTTCTTAGAACATTGGCAAATATACTCTAAACATAAATTTGTTATATATCTACAGTTGCTATTCCCCTCCCTCAACTCCAGTTCCTTGAAAATCACTCACATGTAGCAAGCGTACTATATTTATTTGTGGAGTTTTCCAGGTCCTTTGTGTTTAAGCAGTGAGATGTTGGGTAGCCTTCAAGGACAGACAGGATTTTAGAGGACAGTACTGAGGTAGATTAATGTTTGTTAAAATGGCATCAAGGCGCAAATAAATAAAGAGCAATATTTTTATCAAATAATTTTGTCAGAATCCAAGTTTCAAAAACAAAACAATTTTATCATTTAAATGGTTTATTATGTTACCTGAGTTGGTGTTTTTTCTTCTATTGTTATCCATTTTCACTGGAATATAATCACATGATGAAATTTGCCTGTTAAGTATAATTCAGTTATTTCTGGCATATTTATAGAGCATAATAACCAGAATTTAACTTAATTTAAAGCATATTTCGAGTACTGTATTTTAAAGTAATCTAAGGAAGAATAAAAAATTAAAGTGGAAAAAATCCCCTATACCATTAATTTATTTCTAAATATATAAAATAGTTATGGAACATAGATCTAGATTAAGTTTATAGTAAATTTTCTCCTTTTTAGGAAATACACTAAAGTCACTAGTTTGACTTTAGTATTTCAGTATCTACCGTGGAAGACAGAAGACTTATCAAAATTGTCATACAAATATTGCTTCATATAAATGAGAATTGACTGATAAACTCTAAAATTGGTTTTCTCTGGATTTTAAGTTTATGGGTAAAACCCCAAAAGTCATTTATTGAAGCTTACTTCTTATTGTATG
Source organism: Heterocephalus glaber (assembly GCF_000247695.1). Next base: position 5,340,684 of record NW_004624838.1, on the reverse strand, counting down.
TCTTATTAGATTGTAAAATTATTTACATGACCAAAGTACTAGGAATTGAAAATTTCCAGAGAAATGGGAGGGAAAAAAAGCTTGTCTATTTAAACCAATGGTAGAAAGGTTGATTTTAAAGTACTAGATTTATCAGTGCTCAAACATATCCCTCCTAAAACGACAAACCCCAGTCAGCAGCCGCAAATTCGGGGACACCATCTACCTCATGTAAGTTTTCTCTTCCAAGAATCTAGAAACATGTTCACTTGAGGAAATACACAGTCTACCGAAAGGCTAGTATTCGGGAAACTTCACTTACGTGGCCTCATTTCTGTCCAACTCCCGGTCGTAAGAATGAAATCAGATGTTTGGGTGAGGAGCCCCGTCGCACAGCTAACCTCCGTGTTTACCCTAGTGGGCTCCACGGCGCTCCGCTCTATCCGGCGACCTCCGCTGTGCCCTTCACGTTCTCCCCCTGCCTGTTTTAACAGCAGCGCACGGATACGGACGTCTGTCTCGCTTTTCGGAGGTCTGTGCGTCCGAGTGTGCACCCCCAGCAAACGCCAGAAGGCAGTCACAGGCTCTCGAACTTGCCCAAGCACCGGGGCCATGGGGGAAGCTTCAGGCTGAGGCTGCCTCTCATCCCCAGAAACCCTTACTTGCTGCCACCAAGGGGCTACCAGTTCTCCTGGCGCTTGGTTTAATGGGCGCCTTCTAAAATTCAAGGGTTAGAATCTCACGGCCAGGGTAGTGGCAGTAAGAGGTGAGGCTTTGGGGTGATTGCATCGTGAAGCCTCCTCCCCTGGAGAGTGGGTGAAGACCCTCGTAAAGCGGACTTCGAGCAGTGCCCCAGGTTCGGCCTCTTCCCTTTAGCGGCCTGCAGGCCCCGCTCTGCTCTCTCCAGGGGAAGCAGCCCCAAGGCGCCATCTTGGAAGGAGAAAGCAGCCCTTGCCAGAGGACCAGACCACCGCCACCCCGATGTCGGGTTCCTCTTCCCCTAACCTGTGAGAAAATCACTTCTCTTTTTATAAATTACTCAGTCTCAGGGAATGTATAATAAACACACAACAGGCTAAGGTAACCGGTGATTCCAATGAGCAACAAAGTCTGAGACTACTACCTCTAAACCTTGTCTGAAAGAAAACGGAACTAAGCCACATAGTTCATTGTTTGTCGCAAGAACTAATTCCACGCTGAAACCAACACTGGGCACATGGAGAAAAATACATGCTTAGTCCAAAAATGAGATACAAGGGCTTCCTGAAGCAACAACACTCTTTACCAATCTACAAGTCTTTGCCAGAGGGACTGACACACTTTCTACTTCAAGATGTTTTCTCCTTGACCTTTCACTGTTTGCCAGATGCTTCATTATTTCTTATTATGAGTTTTACAGAATCAAATGAATGTTATTTGCATTGGCTTCCATCATTTTCTGGTTAGGGGCAAATTAAAATCCCTATACTACCTTTAGAAGAATCTCTCTGTTGGTACTAGCTGCATTCAGGAGACCTTTTGAGAGTAAACAAGAAAACCCTTTCTAATATCATCTGTTTTGGAAGATGGGATTTGTGGTATATGATATTCACACTATTTAAAATCAGTGCAAAAGAAGAGAAAGGAATAACCTTAAAATATTGGTGAGATTTAAATACATTAAACTATATTAAAATAATAATTGGAGTTAAATGAAGAGATTCATTTTGATCTATTGAAAAATTTCATGTGAAAAAAACATTTTAAAATATTTTTAAGTCATTGAATTTGAAGTTTTTCTGGAGCATCTTTTTCTTTTCCTTACACAGAATTCTCTGCAGAAAACTGAGTAAAATATTTCTCCGGAAGAGATACTTACTTTACTTTCAAGAAGAATTCCTTTGCATCATGGACTGTATACCAAGGAAAGAAAAAAGATCGGACTGCTAAAGTGTGTGACAAGGAAAAGAGTAATACTGTCATGCCATCTGTTAAATTCTCCTATAGATTAAATCATGGTTCCAAAATATCTTTGTGAAGTATTCAAATGTTAAAACATGCACACTTCTAGTTTCCACTTCCATTTGCATATCCTCTCCCTTTCCCTTTGATAGCATATCAAGGGAAGGGAATGCCCTTTTCTACTTAACTTGACATCTGCTGCCAAGGAGCCTTCTGTTAATTATGTTAATTATCATGACCTATCTAACCTGTGTGCCTTTTATTTCTTTTCCTTGCCTTCTTTTTGTATTCTTAATAGGTAAAAAGAAAACCAAAATATATTTAAATGACCCCATAATGAAGTGATATACGTAAGTCATTTTCTCATTTTTAACTTGATTCATTTTCATACATGTATAACCCTTCTGATAATGTAAGGTCTAACTATCCAGAACATACAAGAAAAAGGATACCTCAAATGTATGAATGTTCTTTTTGTTGTCGGGGCTTTCAAGCAAACAGATTGTGTGTGTGTGTGTGTTCCTTTCTTTTTTTTTTGGCAGGTTTAGAATCTCACACCGTTTATTGTGTCGTACATCGTTATGGTTAAGGAGGCTCTTGCCTGAAGAAAAAGAGCGGATTTTTTCCTGTGAGATTTTCTAAGATACTGTGTATGGATTGTGGATGCCATAGTTTTACATGTATTGAAATTGTCTTTTCCCTCGGGCCCTAAGAAAATGTGCCTAAAGCTATTATCGCATCTATCGACTCTGTGGGATTTCATGAATGTGGCTCTCTGTCCCCAGTGGCTCAGAAATGACCTTTATGAGCCAAAGTTCACGCTGAGAGAAGATTCTCAGATGGAGATTAGGGACCTGTCAGTTGCCTGCAAGGATAAAAGTGCAAAATCATATGTGACACTCAGTTCACTCACATCAAACCCTAAGAAATGTTTACTGAATGAACTACACTGTCTCGAATCACACATGCCCCTGAAGTATTCACGTCATCGTGGGCCCCAGTACCGAGGGAGGGTGGAAAGAAGAGCTCCTAATAAGTGTGCACCAATTACAGCGGGCATGTGCTTGCACCTTAATGGTGTACAGCAATTATTTTTACTCTTCAAATGAATTTGGCTTATTGTTAGAAACACTCCATTCCATTCCTCCCCTTCTTTGAATTAACTTTGCAAAATGAAGGGAAAAATCTGAGGCATCGTGGATCTACGTCAAATAGGATGGGAGAAACAAAGGGAAAATGAAATGTTTACAAGGACCAGGTATGAAAACCTCCCTAACAGTGGTGCTTTTAAAGAATGAATGCCTTGCTCTGTGCACAGTTCTGTAATATCTGATTCATAATGATAAAAAGAGGCGCCTAAGTGCCGAGTGCACAGGAGGCACACGAATGTGCAACTTGTAATTTGGAGGTCAGATACTGTGTTACTCCTGCAGACACCAATCCCAATCAAAATGAATTAAAGGGGAGAGAAACACATGAGGGGAAATACATGGGTCCTGTTCTGCCCCGACAGTGCAGCCACAGCCTCCTCTTGTCATAGCCTGGCTTTATATTTTTATTCTGTGAACAGCTGTGAACACGTGTTACAGGCTATGCATCATGGAGAAAAAAACAGCACTTATCCTCTTACTAAAATTTGTATGATGCAATACTCTGTGCATCTGGTTATTTGAGACTTACCTATTTGGTTTAAAGAGGAAAAAGAAATTAAGTTAATGAATTATTTGGGATAGTAATATGATTACTGAAAAGATAATATTAAACAAAAAAATGAGGAAGATAATATTAAAAGAAAAATTTAAATCTGGCTCCTTGAAGTCCTATTATTTAAACAGCTGTGTATTTTATTAGTAATCCAAAACTAGTTTCCCTGTATTTTACATTACATATTGGGAGGTCCAAATATTTTAATGCATTGTTCTTCCCCTAAAAGAGCTGTCAGATTATAATCGGATTCAGTATTGCCTTACAGCAAATGTGTTTCCTTTAACATTTATCTTTAAACAGATTTCTACCTTATCATTAGTTCCTTTTGTTAATGCTTACACAGAGAACTGATTTCCCCAAGTTATAATTTAAATAACTCCTGGTCTTCACTAATTCCAAATTGTGTAACATCATAAAATCATCTAATTAAAAAAGCAAAGGCCTCTACTTTACATAATGTATCCAACAACCAACAACTAAAAACTCCTGTGATTTTTTTTTTTTGTCTGTAGGGGAATTATATAGACAAGAGCTTAATTAAAGTTGATCTCTATTTTATATCATTATAGATAGAGACTGGGAAGAATAATGCTTTAAATTTCTAAAACCAAAATATCAATCTCTACTACCTTCTACATTGAAGAAAACTATTTAAATTTGTCTTTTGTTAATAAACACCTTTTAAATTTTCTATAAAATAGAATGCCTAAGCCATTGAGAGTGCTGCTTCTCCCAAAGAATAAATTTGCAACTTGTATTTTCTTCTTTAAAAAGGTCATGGATTTAAATAAAATACACATTTCCTACCTAATATTCAAAAGAATTATCATCCAAAAGAAACTTTTTAAATGGGATGAACATTTACACATTGATTTATATTTTATCTATCTATGAATTTACTATTTGGGGAAAGTTTATTACACATCTTACACTTTAAAGATTAAAGAAAAATTCCCTCATGATTCAAGAAGGGAAAGGAGAAAGAGTAACTAGTTTGAAATATGCCCAGAACTCCTGTTCTCCTCAACACAACCCTCCCTCAAGAGGAGGAACCTACCAGGGCCTAAACAAACGGAGTTTTGTCAAACCCTGCCTGGCTCGGGATAATTAGGGGAAACAGGGCCAACAGCAGGGCCCAGGCTCAGGTACAGGCTCCGGCACAGGAGAACAGATTTATTCCGGGAGTCGGCTCCTGCAGTTACGGAGGTCAGGGTGCCTAAAACCATGCTGCAGAACCAGGGAAAGCAGCGAGGTAATTCAGTCTCAGCCCACAGGTCTGAGTAAGGGGAGATGTGTGACTGAAAATGGGGCTTCCAGTGTAGGCCCAGTGTGGAAAGGCCTGAGAGCCTCGAGTCCTGATGTCTAAGGCCAGAGGCAGTTGTCCGAATGCCCTAATAGAGCAAATTCACCCTTGCTCTGTTTCGTTTTTCTGGGCCCTCACTGCTGGGCCACCCCAATTAGCCAGGACAGGTCCTACTCAGTCAACTAATTCGAATGCTACTGTCTTCTGGAAGCGCCTTCAGGAACGTAACCAGAAATAACATTCTACCATCCACCTGGGCCCTCCTCAACCCAGCCAAGATGACACCTAGTATGAAGCGCCATACCCGGAGGAGAGGAGACACAGTGCTGAACTCTAGTCATCAAGGGGATACAAGCAAAATGCCCAATTTGGGGACTGGGTAACAAACGAAATGACCAAGTCCTAATTAGAGGACTAGAAAATGCTTCCCCTCTCTCACACACCCCCACCTCAGCATTTCTTGGGTAATCTCAGGGGATGAAAGCTAAAGATCTGCAATGGAGTCTAAGAAAAGGCAGGAGCCCCCAGGGAAACCCAAACACAAGAGGGGAGATAAAACCAAGAACACCAGAGGAAATGTTAGCCTGGGACACCATAGCTAGGACAAACAGTGAAAATAACCTGATTGTAGCCAGATAAGCACAAAGCGCATACTAAATGCCTGTCTATCTCCATTCCTTTTCCCTTTTCACCATGTGCAACTTTCAACAAAATATCCCAAGGCACACTAAAGGACAAAACCCAGGCTGAAGAGACAGAGCAAGCATCAGAACTAGACTTGGATTAGGAAGAGACCTGGAACATATCAGACAGGAATTTAAAATAACTATGATCAGTATACTAAGGGATCTCATGGAAGTAGTGGATGATGTGCAAGAATAAATCAGTATGTAAACAGAGAGAGGGGAGTTCAAGGGAAGAATCCAGACAAAATGCTGGATACCAAAGTCACTGTTGGAGAATGAAGGCTGCCATGAAAAGGTTTATTACCAGACTGAACAGGGCTATAGAAAGAGTCGAAGAGTTTGAAGACTTGTAGGTAGAAATTTCTGAAACTGAGAAACAGTGAGACCATCCCCAGAGTGGATGTGTTTCTAAGATCTGTGGGTTAATTACATAAGATGTAAGTAACATGCACATAAGGAGAGTACCACAAGGAGAAGTAAGAGAGAAAGGAACAGAAGAAACGCTTGAGTAACGTAATGAGTGATGATTGCGTTTTCCAAAATTAATGTCAGATATTAAGCTACATATCTAAAAAGACATCACCCCAAGCAGTTCAAACCTTCGTACCAAGGAAAATCATATTCAGAATACAGGAGATCAAAGACTAAAAGAAAAATCAGAAAAAACCATAGGAAAAACATCTTATTTCTAGAGGAAAAATATAAGAATTAACAAAAAGCCAGTAAAATACTTAAAGTGCCAGAAGAATAAAAACCTCAAATTCCATATTTAATGAGATAATCTTTCAAATGCAAAGACAATTTTGTCAGATAAGGGAGCAAGGACAGAATTTGTCTCCAGTAGATCTGCCTTGCAAGAAATGTTAAAAGGAACTCATCAGAAGGAAGCAAAATATTGTAGTCAGAAACTCCGATCCACATAAAGAAAGGAAGAGTATTAACAGAAGGAGAAAATGAAAAATAAACATTAATGTGGTCAAAAGAAAAATGTCCTAAGAACAGCTGCTTCACAAAGATATGCAATTTTAAAAATAATGAGAAACCATTTCATAACCCCTACCCACTCACCAAGTGAGAAAAACTTCTTAGAAAATCGTCAAGTGATAAGGGCTTGGAGGCACTGGAATTCTATACACTTCCTGGGGACTGTGAACTGGAACACCCACTTAGAAAAACTGGAAGCATGCACAAAAACTACAATATCTATTATATTCTGGGATTCTGTAATCTCATAGCTAAGGGTAAACCGAAAACAAACGTAAAGGTAGATTGACCACTAGATATGTTAAAGAATTTTGATACCAGCACTGTTTTACTAGCCAAAATGTAGAAATTATCAACGCACTAGATAAATATTTTACAGTCCTGTAATGGAATACTCTAAAGTAGTGGAAATTTACTTTATTAAACTGAACAATATACATGAATTTGAAATGTTATATGGAGCAAAAAAAGCAGATACAAGAGAATGTATTCTAGATAATTGTGCTATATAAATTCAAAAGCAGACAAAACTAACAGAGCATTTGAAATCAGGTGGGGCTAGTGAGGCTAGTGTCCGACAACTGATGTGACAGGAGATTGGGGACAGTCGATTTCTGTTCCTTCATGTGTGCGTTTGTCCAATAATGAGACTTCATTAAGTTGTCCACTTTTCATGTGTGTGCTTTTCTATATATGTGTTATACAACAGAGGAAAGTTAAAGCAAATGTTTTGATTTTGAAAATAGAATCATCAAGCAATGATTTTCAAACAATTTAGGTTTTAACAATTTCAGCGGTTCCTTTCAAATGAAAATTCATGTAGACACCTGGTCTATAAAGTAGATAAAAGTAGACAAATTTTGGGTAAAATCCAAGTTTAAGAAAAAACCTAAAGAGTTACCCAGCACCCTCAGAGTTGCTTGCAGACTCTCTAACTCTGTCACACGTGGGGTGGAGTACAGAAATCTGCATTGACATCTCCTTACTTTGAGGCCTGGGTCTCAGAGGATGTTGAATCTCACAGCCAGCCAAGGAAAGCCAAATCCTGAGATTCTGAGGAACCGCACAGGGTGGTAAAGCCACCGGAGGACCAATGCTGGAACCGAAGTGCTCTGACTTAGAGAAGGAGGCTCCTTGTTCAGCACCTTCTCCCTGCCCTGAGCGCTCCTAGGTTCTGGCTCAGTCTGCACACGTGCTGGGTGCCATCCCATTTCACTTGTTAGGAACCCATCACACCCACACATTCCACGCTGAAGTTTCTCCAGACACACGTGGCTGCACAGCAGCACAGACAGGTGTGGGAACCTCCGGGCCGCTGGCAGGCAGTCCCCTTGCTTTCAGGAGCACGATGTGGATGGCTGGTCTTCCTCTCCCTCCTCATAGTGTGGCCCTGAGCTGACGGCTTCTGTGGTATCTGGCTTTCTACATGTGACAAGGGAATCAAGTTCAGAAACTCATTTTGTTATAAAATTTTGTTTTATAGTTTCATTAAATAAAGTCAATTGGACCTCAAAGAGATCCCAATAGTATTCATAGTTTAGCTTTTCTTTTGAAAGGAAATTCAGAGCAGACAGTTCTCCATCAATTTCAACAGGAAGGTTTATCCCCATAAACTAGTATGGGCTTCATAGCTGCTAAAATGTTAGGCCAAGGTTTTATTGTACTGGAACTCTGCTTCATGAGATGATCGTATCATCTTTGGTCTACTACAAAGTTAGAAGTAATTTTTCCAGGATGGAAAAGGTAGCAACAATAAAACTGTAGTATCAAAACCAAAATAAAAAGGAAAGAAAATGCTAAACATTGGGGAATGTGGGGGAGCTGGAGCTCTTAGGCATTGCAGATGGGACCATAAATTGCTATAAGCACTTCGGGAAACTGTACAGTGGTTTTGAACATGTTTATCTTGTGATGCACAAATTCTTCTATATATTATATATTAGAAATATATATATTTACATTTGTTTATCAAAATGCAGGCTCACAATGCTAATAAGAATACTATTTCAACATCCCAAATAGGACAGAAGGTGGCCCAAAAGCCCTTTCCTCTGGGCTGGGAGCAGCGGGAGGGATGGTGACCAGGAAGCCCCTTCCTCTGGACCAGGAGCAGTGGGATGGTGGCTCAGAAGCCCCTCCCTCTGGGCCAGGAGCAGTAGGAGGGATGGTGACCAGGAAGTCCCTTCCTCTGGGCCAGGAACAGCGGGACTCAGTACCTTGGTCTGGCGGCCTGGTATCCTCTGCGTCTTTGTAGTGTGGAAGCAAGTGGCTGCCTATCTGCAGTGGGGTGATTTGGCGTCTTCTGCAAGACTCAGGACCCTGGCAGGGCGTGCAAAGATCTGCCTGTCTGCAGTGGGCTGATATGCTGGTTTTTAACTTGTACCTTTTTCATAAAAATTCAAATTTTGTATGGTATGTATGCAGAGAGAACTTTCAGAAGATTTTTCAGCTTGTAACTCGGCAGCAGTGGGAGGTTTGCTTTGGGCTTAATCTGGGCCAGGAGAAGCTCTGCTCCTCCTGCATCGTGATTTCAGCTCTAATAAAATGATTTTCTCCTCCCTCACAAGTCTTGCTGCTCAAATGGAGTCCTTTTCTATTACACTAGGATGGAAGTGGTCGCTTTACCTTGATACTCTCTTTTCCATGAATCCTTTCAGTTTCCCCATTCTAATTTTTGTAGAGCCATAAATTATCCTATGAACTAATACCAATGCCTTGTTTCCTTTTCCTAGCTCAGTTTAGTGAGATTGTGTTTAGAAAGTTTTATACAATGGATATTACCAAATGAGCATCCTTAGTACCAAGTCATTTTGTCTTTCATAGCAGTAGTTTCTGGTCATACCAAACTTATTTTCTGATTTCTCTAGATTTTGAAGTTCTTATAAACAAAATTCGGGACAAGCCTCATGTGAGGACTCTGTCTTATCATTGTGTATTGAAATACAGATATTTCTTAATAGTGCCTCTTCGGGTTACTGCCGAGAAAGATGGTTGTCATCTATCATAGCACAAAAGTCCTTGCTGTTAAAATGGAAATTCTGCTTTCTTCCAAGACTTGGGCCAGAAGCACCAAAAAAGCAGTAACACTCTGGCTGCTACGCCATCCCGAAACACCAGGTGACTGACTTCTGAGGCCCAGGTCTGGCTGGATGTGGCCCTCTGTGGACTGCACTGTGGTCAGCAGCGTGGATCTGGCCGTCCACAAAGATGCGTGAGATGCAGGGTCTTGGACAGAGGCTGCAGAGACCATTAGGTCCAGTTCGTGCGATGCTGGAAGGTCTAAGCACCGGCCACAGGGGCAGCTTGCAGCAAGGCTTTGGAGGTGGGCTATCAGTTCTCCAGAGCAAACACCTGGTCAAAACCCAGACCCTCTTGGTGCATTGCCCTTGGATAGGGACCCAGACTGGGACAGCCAGGTCATAGGGTAAATCTATTTTCTTTTAGGGTTGTTTTGTTTTGTGTTGTGTTGTTTTTGAGGAACGTCTGTGTTTTTCTCCATAGTGGCTGTACCTTACTTAACTTCTAGCAAGCCTTTATGAGTTACAGTCACATCAAAGTGCTGTGTGTCTATTGACTCATATCCTCCTAACATCAAACTTATCGGTGGAAATTATCTTTGTCTCTGCTTTACAGATGAAAGTGGGTAGAGAGAGGCTCAGCAGTTCTCCACAGTCATATAGCAAAAGAATGATGCAGGTGCTATCCTGTCACTTATCATTCGATATTGCCTCCAGAATGTTATTTTATGGATAATGTTTTCACTTTAAGAAGAAGAAAACTGTGAGTGGTAGTGCACACCTGTAATCCTTGCACTCTGGGAGGCTGGAGTAGGAGGGTTGCAAGTTGAGCCCAGCCTGAGCAATTTCCCTGTTTCAAAATGAAAACAAATAAGTAAATAAATAAATAGATAAATGAGGGATGAGTATGTAGCTCAATGTACCTAATGAGAAAAAAGGAGGAAGAGAAGGAGGAGGAAGAGGAAGAAGTACAACAATGATAACAACAACAACCACAACTCTAAAAATAGAACAAGCATTTCCAGAAGTAGAAATTGCTTAAAAACTGGCAGTTTATAGAACTTGGAAAGCTTTCAAAAGAGGACTGGAAGCTTTGTATCAGCAGAAGCTGTTGCTGAAGGGATTATAGCAATGGATGATAAATTTACTATGTGGATAATAAGAAAATGGTGGAGGGGCTTCTCTTTGTTATTTTTCTAGTCCTTGAGACACAATACCCAGCATTCACAAATTAAAGGAGGAAAAGCTTATTTGCACTCAGCTTGTAAGGGTTTCAGTTCATAGTTGGCTGGCTCCAAGGCAGGCTGGCATGGTAGAGGGGCATCCCAGAGGAGAAATAGCTCATGGCCAGGCAAGCAGAAAAGCAGAGATAGGGATCAAGGGAGGAGGAGGGGACAGACCCTTCCAGGCCACGCCCCGGGGACCGTCTCCTCCGCCCAGGCTCCACCTCCCAACAGCACAATGAGCTATCAACTCATTAGTGTATCAATGATCCACTGATGAGTGTCAGGCCACCGGGACCCAATCACCTCCCCAAAGCCCCACCTATGAGCACATAGGCTGCGGGGGCAGGGGGCGGGGCGAGTCGAGGTATAAACCATGACAGAGACTGGGAGAGTTCTGCCGGTGGCCAGAAACTGCTGAAGAAATGTGAAGAGAATGCTGGTAACGTCTGGCTTGCGGATAATAGAATGAACCTTGCACTGCTCCATGGGACAAAGTCACGAACTCCAAAAGTACTCTCTAGAGAGTCTGATCTAAGAATCAATCTGGAGCCAGGTGTGGTGGTGCACACCTGTAATCCCAGCATGGGAGAAACTGAGGCAGGAAGATCAACACGAATTGAGGCCAGTCTGTGCTACTGAAGGGAAATCTGTTTCAAAACCAGAAAGGCAAACAAAAAAGAATCAGTCTGATCAGACCCTTGCTATGGCCTGAATGTTTGTGTTTCTACCAAATTCAACTGTTGAAACCCCGAAGGTGATGCTGTGAAGAGACGAAGCTTTTGGGGGGTGATGAGATCATAGAGGTTTCCTGGTCATGCATGGGGTTAATGCCATTAGTTATGAAGAGGCTGCAGGGAGCCCACCGGCCTTTCTTCCCACCAGGAGGGCACGTGAAAGGCGCCATCTACAGGAACTCACCCCTCTTCAACCACCAAGTCAGCTGGAGACTCCACCTTGGGCTTCCAGGGCTCCAGAGCTGTGAGCAACGCTTTTCTGTTGTTTACAAATTATCCAGGTTAGGACAGTTTTTTTTTTATACCATCCTGGACAAACATAGAATGCAAGTGGATCCACTTCAATTTTCATTCTATGTTTTCCAATTTATAGGCTTATCTTTTAAATGTTACTGTGGAATTTTGTTCAGCTTTGTAAAATACCTTTCAAATAAGGTAGATAAACATATAATTAAGCATATATACATATATTTACACAAAATCTAGTTGAAGAAATAACTTGTGAAGTTAAAAAGAAAATAAAGGGATAACTGAAGTAAAGTTATGGAAGATAAACTGAAGAAAAATATTTGTGGGTCATAAAATTGAGCCAGTAATGAGACCCTTAATTAAAAATTCTTCCTAAATTCTTACCATAAAGACTTGCTGCTGGTGAACTGCAAATCTGTCTCTCAGCTTTTTAACGGTTGGTGGGAAAACAGAACTGTGGTCAGTTACACAACTTACAAGGTATATAAGATGAAATCAGAACAGTTGTTAGGAAAAGTAAAATTATTGCTGTTACTAATATCCGACAGAAATTTGTCCCCATGGTTCTTGTAAAACCAGCACCATGTGATATAGTGGCTCATATCATTAACTCAAATTTTAGAGTAGACACAATGACAAGTTTCATAGTATTGTTGGCATGACTGTAAAGCAACAGTTCAGTAAAAGCAATTCTATAGGAGTCAGTACAACACTGTCCAGGCAGGCAGCTGTTTTGTCATGGCATCAAACCCAGGGGTAGATTTTTAAAGTCTGCAATAATGAATGGATTTTTGTCTTTCATGCAATACTTTGTATTGTTCCTTTCTGCAGATATTTAATAGATATTGGGAAACACTGATTATGAAATTATAATTTGGAAAACTCTCAGCATGGATGTTATCTCTGTCTTTTTAAAATATGGACTTACATATTTTAACTAAAAGGTTGTCCTAATAGAGGATTTTCCATCCCTTAAAAAATAAATGAGGTGCTGCCTCCCTCACAAGCGCAAGGTCCCGAGTTGGATCCCCTGGTACCAAATAAATAAATAAATAAATAAATAAATAAATAAATAAATAAAGGATCCGAGAAGAAATCATACCTAAATAAAAGAACAAGTCTTCTCAAATATAAACCTAGCGAACACTCCAAATTCTCAGGAAATGTGTCTAAAAACATATGAAACTGAAGTCACAAATGTTTGTTCTATCTCATGCAATGATACCTGACTTCCAGGTAAAACAATCTGAATAAGGCACTCAAGGAGGGACTAATTTCTGACCTCTTCACATAAATAAGTTCAAATTCTTGAATTTTTTCAATCCAAACTTTGTTAAGAACAAAAATAGTTTTTATTTCTGGGGAAGAAAAAACCTAAAAGAGCACTGATCAGATATGGTATTTAATAGATAATAAATTTGAATATCAAAGGGGTAAAAACATTTCCACAAAATCACACACTTGGAAAGTAACAAAATGAAACCGAAACAAACAAAAGACCCTGTTCTTCCTTTCACACCACTGGCTGACCGTTCCTCAGTCTGGGAACCAGTGGCTGAAAGTCTTCAGATGTCAAAGAAAACCTGAACTCATTTCCGCCTGGTCTCATCCATTACATTCCCATGAAAATTGTGCTTCAAGGAGAGAACTTCAGGATGTCATATTTTCTTCGTTTCTTTCTTTCAAGCCTGTTGTTGTGTCACCTTCAATTAATACCTTCTCATTACCCGCAGTAAACTGCTTACTGCCATCACAATACTGCCTTGGAGAAATACGGTTATCTGAGACAGTGCTTCATTTGCTTAGCAGAAACGGAGTAGAAACCTGACCTTCCACCGGCAGCACCTTATTGCAATGGCACACCAAGTCCTGAGCTGCAAGACTAGAAATTATTTCCTTAGCTGCTCTACTCCGAGTTCTCAAACCTGTGTGAGCTGATGAGTTGGAGCCACCAAGCCTCGCGCTGTAAGTCCTTCTGCTGTGCTTTGGGCCACTTCGGAACAAAAGCTACCATTTTGCCATCTCTGTCAACTTCACCTATTCGGTCTCCAAAGCTCTGTTTGTTGTTTCATTCTGCTCTATGTCTCCCCTAGGAGCCTCTTCATTTTAATATAAATAGAGCATTTCATCATGCGATGGCAAAGAATCATGGTAGGTGGGACTCTCAGTTTTACTGGACACAATGCATACAGATGGAGTCCAAACGAGGTGAAAAAAATCAAAAAGAAAAGACCAAATTTAGTAAAAGGCATCAATATCACTTATTTAAGAATAATGCAAGCCACATGTTTGTAACTAAACCAAAGATGAAAACTGAGCCAGCAATTGTGTGTCTGCAGTTATTACCAAGACAAGGAAGCAGTGTCTTACAGACCCTGTAGCTCTTATCGAGGGCTTTAAGAATTTGATTATTTTCGTTGTCTACCTGATGAGATATTTGAGGATCCCTAGTGATCGTTCAGTGCACTCGTACTTCCTCCAGTTTATCACAGTCAGAAGCATTTCTGAGAACTGAGAAGCAGGACAGGAGGGGACTCCCCCCTGCCCAGCCAAGCTGACTGGAGCTGGGTAGGGGCAGCCGTAAACAAAGGTGACCAGGGCCGTGCTGTCCCTCCTGGACCTCCTCACACTGGGTGGCCTCCGGGCCAGCTCCTCTCCTCCTGCCGCTCCTTCTCTGCCCTCCTGCCTGTGTCATCCCAGCCACAGCCCCCAGCTCTCCCTAGAGCGATGCCCGCACCCAGTCCCCGAAAGTGCCCTGCTGCTGCCGCTGCCCCACCTCACCCTGGTGCTGAGGGAGGGTCTCCTCCTGACCCTGAGATAACCATGGGCCCAACAGAACCCCACTCTTCATTTCCATGTGTTGAAAACAAACCTAAGACAAAAAATTGTGATTTTTCCATAAAGTTGAGTTCTAGAAGAAGATGAAAGCAAACACTTGGACAGGCAAGATCATCACACTTGGAAGCTTTTCCTGACAGAAACTGTCAGCCCCTGGGAAGGCCACCGGGTGGGCACCGCAGCCTCCCTCACCATGGTCAGCTGGCGGAGTCCCAGTGGGCTCTCTCCATGTCCCCAACTGGGCAGCTGGGCTGTGGCACCACAGTTGGTGTGTGCAAAGCTTGCTACGTCTCCTGGGCTTCCCCACAGCTGTGCCACAAATACTAGCTGCCTTTCAAACTAAACTATGGGGCTGGGGAGGGGGGCGTTGTTATTTTTTACCGTATAATCTCTCTATCATTCAAAACATCGGTAAACCAAGTGTATGATTACCAACCTTTAGCATGTACATGACAAAAATCATTTATGAGTCACTGATATTTTCTGGAGACAGGGTCTTGCTATGTAGTTCAGGTTGGCCTCAAACTTGGATCCTCCTGCCTCAGCTTTCTGAGTGCTGGGATTGCAAGTGTGCACAAACACATCCAGTGAGTCACTAATCTTCTGATTAAAAAAAAAAATCCTGTCTTTTCCTTCAATGATCCCATTTAAATCAAGGGAAAAAAGTAAAATGTATTATATATCCCCCCCTTACTGATATTGTACTTTAAATCACAGGCTGAGAAGTACAGGGAAAAGGACTACGAACTCTGGGGTTTGGTTTTCCTTTCCTGTGTTTAAATAGATATTAACAAAGTCCAAAATGGTAAGACAATGATAGGGCTCTGATTACTATTCATTGAATGCACATATTTTTCCAGTTACTTCATTGATTCCTCGAAGGACACTTTGTGTTATGTGAGCCTTGGGCCATTCAACCAATAACGGAGAAAACTGGAATCTGTAACTTACTCTTCTTCCACTATGCTGTACTTGCTCCTATAAACTGAAAGATGAATCACAATTCTCCATAAGTATTTTTAAATAGATAGAATTAGCTGCAACTTAATTCTAGCATAGAACATCACCAGCTGTTTACTCCTATTGCTGATTTTATAAGCTAATTCCTCTTTTCCATGGAGATCGGACAGATGCCTCTGATCCCAAGCCCCCATGATGTCTGAGTAAGTAGTTTTCTTCTACCCTATCTTAGAGTATGCATGTAAAAATTGGTAAAAACTAATTGGTAATATATTGAGAATCACAGCCAAAACATTTTCTAGCTCCTTTCATCAAGAGGTAGAATGAATTCTCCCAGTCCTCCAATCTACTGGACCAATAAATGTTGGCAGAACTGAGAATCCTACAGCCGTGGCCTCTGCAGCTTTGACTTCTAAGACCACAAGGAGAAAGAGATGTGGGTAAAAGGCAGCATGCAGACCCTAGATTACAAGGAGTGGTCAGAAAACACAGTGAATACTTAACATTTTAAAAGTTCTCTGATGGTGAAAAGTTGCCATTAATCCCTCTAAAACTCTCCTCCTCACTTTGAACTCACTTATTCCAGTTCTTGTCACTTGCTGAAGTAGTTCTGAAGGTCCTCTTTTGAGTCTTTATGAGGTATGATTGAAAACACTGCAATGAATGCTGCTGCTGAGTCCAGCTGGTAAAAATACAACGCTGTCCTCATCTGCCTTATTCAGCGGATCAGGCATCACTCAAGCTCTGGTTCTTCCCCAAAGTCAAAATGTCCTGAAACGCAAATGTTTTGGATTCAGGAAACCCAGGTAGCTAAGACAGTGCAATTAAAGACACTCACAAGAGAGGGCTTCCAGGGGGGCTTTAGAAAGTAGTAAGAGCTTTTGCAAATGGGAAGGGGATCAGGAGACAGGGCAGGGAGCAGAAGGGGATTAAAAAATGAAAATGTGTTATGTACATGTACCAACTCCTCACTGTGAATGGAATCATGTTATATTGCAAGCATGTATTTAGATAGACTATAGATTGATCGATAGATAGATAGATAGATAGATAGAATAAGTGTGTTTGAAGGGAAAGGGAGTCGTTTGAGTGCAATCACTGATAATGTATCTTTTACAGTAATAATTTCTAAAATATTTAAACACACACCATATTTTTCGATCATACCTTGTAAATTAAGATCATTTCAGCTACTTCAGCCACAGGTAAGCTGCCAAATAATTGCTGCCACATGAATTCAAGCAAGACACCCAGAGGATCTGTCCAGCTGAGCCCAGCCTATAGAATTATGAGAAACAGTAAATCACTGTTTCTTTAATAATTTATTGTGTTGAAAGTAGAACCCAGGACCTTGTCCATGCTAGACAAGTGTGCTACCACTGAACCATCTTTTCAGACACTTTAAATCATTCTTATTTTAAATCACCAGTCTTTACAGTCATTTCTTATGCAGCAAACGTTAACTAAAGGAACTTTGGTATATAATAGACACTCAATAAATATATACTCTGGTGTTTTATTTTTCAATTTCTGCTGCAGTACAAATGACATTTCTTTTTTAGTATTTGATCCTATTAGCACACGCTCACAATACATCATGAATGCATGCCTTGCGGGGAGTGGGTGCGTGTACAGAACACATCTTATTCCTTTTCTCACCCCTTCCTCTCCCCTTCTCCCTCCATTGCGGAGTCCCCTTCCCACTTGGCAGAGACCCATCGCCCTGTCTCCTATTGTCTAGCTTTTATTTTGCTCTTGAATTTATTTATATTTTGGGTTTCTCAGATAAGAGAAACCATACAATTATTAAGCTTGTGTATCTGATTCATTTCAATTAATTCAAAGTCCATCCATTTTCCTACAAGTGGCTCAAGTTTATCCTTTTCATGGCAGAGTAGTACTCCATTGTGTATAAATGCCAAAGTTTTCTTTATTCATTCATTTGTTGATGGACATATAAGTCACTTCTAAGATTAAGCTGTTGTGCTGCTATAAACATGAGTATGGATGTATCACTATAATATGATGTCTTTAACCCTTTCCGGGAGATATCTAGAAGGGGAATAGCTAGGTTGAATGGAATTTCTATTTTACATCTTTAAGGAATCCATGTACTGATTTCCATAGTGATTGTACTAGTTTACCTTCCCACCAGCAAGTGGAAGGGCTCCTTTTCCCCTGAAGCCTCACCAGTACTTGTTATTATTTGATACCTTTAGGATATCATTTTTTCTGGAGTGAGATGAAATCTCAGAGTTCTTTTAATTTGCATTCCTCCAATGCCGAGCATTTCTTCATGTATTTATTGGCCATTTGAACTTCTCAGAAGTGTCTACCCATTTCACTCACATGCCAATTTTTTGGTTGGGTCTTTAATTTAGGGGTTGCAATTGCTTTTTTAGTTCTCTGTGTCTTTCTGGAGTTAATCCTCTGTCCACAGTGTAGTTGGTGTTTTTTTTTCCTTATGCAGAGGGTTGACTCTTCACTCTGTTAATTGTTTGCTGTGCAGAAACTTTGCAATTTGATATAATCTTGTTTGTTGATTGTCGATGGTATGTAATGCACAATTGGGCTTCTGTTTAGAAAGTCCTTGCCTATGCCTACAACTTCAAGAGTTTTCTTATCTTATCTTCCACCAGATTAAGTATTTTGCTTTTACCTTTTAGATCTTTGATCACTTTGATTTTAGTTTAGTACATGGTGAGAGAGATAGGTCTCACTTCAAACCTCCACATGTGGAAAGCCAGTTTGCCCACCACCATTTGCTAAAGAGGCTCTCTTTTCTCCAACATGTTTTTCGGGCTCTTTGTCACATCTCAAGTGACTAAATGTGTCAGGGGCTGTTTCTAAACCCTCTATTCTATGCCACTGGTCCGTGTGTGTGTGTGTACCAGGACATTGCTGTTTTTATCATGTAGCTTTGTAATATTACTTGAAAACTGGCGTCTTGTTACCCAGGACTGCTCATGCTATTCTGGGTCTCTTCTGGTTCCATATGGATTTTAGGATTGTTTTCTCTTGCACTGTGAGAAATATTGTTGGTGTTTTGATTGAGATTGCATTAAATCTTTATATCAGGTTTTGGAGAATGATCATTTTGACAATGTTAGTTCTGTCTATTCAGGAACAGGAAATGTTTTTTCATTTTAGAATGTCTTTTAAAATTTCCTTTCTCAGAGGACTGTATTTTTCATTTTAGAAATCTTCCGCTTTTTTGGTTATGTTAATTCCTATATATTTAAAAATTTGGGTTATTGAGAATTTTATTGTTTTCATTATTTCTGGGTTGGTTCATTATTGGTGTACAAGATTGCTATTGATTTTTGTGTGTTGATTGATGCTATTGTTTTGCAATCCATTACATTGCTGAATTTGATTACTTCTAGGTGTGTTTTTGATGGAATTTTGAGGGTCTTCTATGTAAAGTATCTTAAACAAAAAAGGAAAACTTGAGAAGTCTACACCAGAAAAGTATACAATGACAGAAATAAGTCAATACTTTTCAGTAATAACTCTCAAAGTAGATGGTCACAACATACCAATTAAAAGACACAAATTGGCAGCCTGAAGCCAAAACAAACCAAAAAAAACCAGAATCCAAACATCTGTTTCATTCAAAAACCTCACCTAATCCAAATAGAAATTCATAGACTAAAAAAACCAAAGGATGGACAACAATATCCATGCACCAGAATCCAAAAGCAAGCAAGGGTAACAATGTTATTCTCAAACCAAGTAAATTTCAAATTAGAACTGATCAGAAGTGTCGAAGAAGGTTACTGCATATTAGTTAAGGGAGCAATTCAGCAGGAAGAGACACCAATTGGAAATACATACGCACCAAATACTGGGGCACATAACTTCATAAGACAGATGCTTCTGGACATAAAAGACCAAATAAGCACCAACATAATTACAGTGAGGGACCTCAATACCCCACTTTCACAGAAATGCAGATCAACCAAACAAAAAACTAACAAACAAACATCAGAGAGGAACCATGTCTTGAAACCAATGGACTTAGTAGATATCTACAGGATATTTTACCATCCTACTACAGAATATACATTCTTTTCAGCAGCACAGAGAACTTTCACCAAAATATAGCACATGCTAGTCCATAAAGCCTGCTTACATAAATACAAAAAAGCCAAATCATCCTACCTATCCTATCAGATTAAAGCACACTGAAAGTAGAAATCAAGTGCAAAAGAAAACACAGAAATTTTGCTAACAACTGTAAATAAATAACCTAGTCCTGAACACTCACTGGGTCGCAGAGGAAATCAAGGAAGAAATTAAACAATTCTTAGACTCAAACAATAATGTCAATGTAACACACCAGAACCTAAGAGAATAATTTATTCCTATGAATGATTAAATTAGAAAAACAGAGCAAGCTTGAATAAACAACTTAATAATATGCCTCAAGAACATGGAAGAACAAGAACGTTCCAAACCCACATGTAGTACAAGAAAGGAAATCATAAACATCAGAGCAGAAATTGATGAAATTGAAACTAAAAAATATACAAAGATTTAATGAATTAAACAGCTAGTTTTTAAAAGAATAAATAAAATTATCAAACCCTTAGCCAAACTTACCAAAAGAGGAAAAGAAAAGACCTACATCAATGCAATTAGAAATGAAGAAGTAAAAATCACAACAGACACCACTGAAATCCAAAAGTTCACTAGCAACCATGATGAAAAGCTGTGTCCTAACAAATTGTAGAACCTTGAAGGAATGGACAAATTTCTAGACACATATGAGTGAAGAAAATTGAATCAAGAAGACATAAAAATGGTGAACAGGACCAGGGATTCAGCTCAGCGGAACAGCACCTGCCTGGCAAGTATGAGGTGTTGAGTTACATCTCTGGTACCAAAAAAAAAAAAAAAATGGCTAACAAATAACGAGAAATGAAATTGAGGCAGTAATAAAAAAACCTGCCAACTAAGAAAAACCTGGGACCTGATTAATTCACTGCTGAATTCTATAAGACCTTCAGGGAAGACATAACACACTCCTGAAACGCTTTAATGAAATTGAAAGAGGAGTACAATACTTCCAAACACATTGCTAGAAGCTACCACTACCCTGATTCTAAGACTAGACAAGAACCCAAATTCAAAGGAAAACCACAAGCCAATCTCTTTAATGAATTCAGATGTAAAAATCCTCCACAAGATACTGGCAAACAAAAGTGCAATGAATCATTAAAACTACCGTATACCATAACCAGGTAGGCTTTTTCGCAGGGATGTAAGGATGGTTCAATATATGCAAATTGATAAATGTAATACACCACATAAATAGAAGCAAGAACAAAAATCACATGATCATCACAAAAGATGTAGGGAAATCCTTCAACAAAATGTAGCATATATTCATAATAGAAACCTTGCAAAAAAATAAGTATAGAAGGACCCCATCTCAGTCTGATAAAAGCCATTTAGGGCAAACCCATTGCTAACATAGTAATAAATGGGAAAACTGAAAGCTTTTTTCTTTTAAATCAGGAACAAGACAAAGATATCCACTGTCATCACTCCTGTTCAATTTAGTACTTGAAACATTAGCCAGAGCAACCAGGCAAGACAAAAAAATAAAAAAGGACACATACAGGGAAGAAAGAAGTCATATAATCACTATTTGCAGATAAATGATACTTCTTAATTTAAAATAGTATAAATGTTTTTTCTGGCATATAGAATTCCATCAGAAGAAATTTGCAAATGTAGTTTGTATTTGAATATACTAAAGAGCTTTAACAGTAAGTCTTTCCATATAATGTAAATGTGAATTTATAACATGAACATATGTAGGCTGTACCATGTAGAACCATCTTGCTATAGGAAATAGGGGGAAAACGTGCCCAATAAGAAAAAACAAGGATAAAAAAGGTAAAGAATTCAGCATTAGAGCAATTTTTTTGGCAAATTGAAAGTTTACACATGGAAATATGTAATTTGGACAAAATACAAATATTGGGTTTGTCATAAGACAAAGTGATTTGTCATATTTATTTTTTTGAAATATGAAAATACATGTACTGTATATCCCACTAGCCACTCCCTAAAGATAGTTTCCAAAGAAAAAGGAGGAAGAAGAAAGGAAAAGGGGGGGAGGGAAGAGCAAGGAAGAGTTTTGATTTCAGTTAGAAAATACCGTATTTACCTTCTTATTGAAAATTCATAAATGAAACAATAAATCCTAAGAATTCTTTCACTAGAGAAACTTATTTAACTTTATGAGAGTGTGTGTATATGCATGTACAGCCCACTGTGATATAAAAAGTATTAATTATGATTAATGAAAATTTTCTATCTTTCTGCTTTTTTAGTGAATGATACAAAATTATGAGCCGAAGTCACCACATTTTTTCAAGAAAATAACATTTTATTATTATATAGTAATTTAGATATCTACAGTTTATATAATAAATTAAATATATAATTTTCATTTTCTCAGTAATAAAAATTAACTAGTAATTTTGAATAAACTTTCCACTATTATGCTGTGACATAATACTTTGATTATTAACTTTGATTTTAGTAACTTGACTGTTGCATGTTTAAAATGTAACATCCATCTGGATCTCACTATTTTACAAATTTTTAACTTTTCTGAAAGTGACTTATAGTGCTTTCTAAATTACACTTAACAGTAAATCTAATATTATTAATACCTGTCATCTCTTATTCAGTTATCACTAATATTATTAGCCCTCTATTACTTAGCATTTACTTAGGATGAGGCAGATGTTCTCCTAAGCAATTTAAATGGATTGTTTAACACTCAACACTGTTTTCTGTGGCTAAGGCCACTAAAACCCCATTCTACTGTTTGAGGAAATTGAGGCAAAGATCACTATTTGAGAGGGATGAAGGTGAGATTCAAGCCTAGATATTTGCCATTGGACATTATGTGAACACTAGAATCTTTGAGTAGGCGCCAACTAACATCCTCATTTTAAAGATTTCATTGTAATTAAAGAAAACTAAGCCTTAAAACTGTGATAATCGAGACTCAGACTTCTCTAGCGTTTGTGTCTTTGATCTCATCATTCAAACAGATCACGATAAATGGAATAGCATATTCTCAGGCTCCACAGAGACGTTATGCTAGTCTGTGGATTTATTAACATGTCTTATTTTCATCAAGTGCAAAGTGCTCTGACAACACAGTTCCCACCTCTCATTAGCATGCTGTCTCCCCACAGGTCAGGGTGGACAGAGACCCAAGCCCATGGGGTGCATGAAGCGTGGCTCCAGATCCCTGGGTAGCACTGCCATGGGAGAGGCAGGGCCAGCGCCAACACATGTTGCAGGCTTTTACAAGTGGAAAGTGGAGAATTAGGCATAGAATTTATAATTAGAAAAATTGAAAAGAATACTTTGAAAGTATTACATTAGCTATTGTAAGATAAAAAGGAGATTTGTATTTTAATAAAAAGAAATACAAATACTGTTTAATGGAAGAGGATTCAACTTCAGTGGTAATGAACGAAATTCAGATTAAAGCTACTATACTAAGATACTATTTTCATTGATCAGATTGGCAAAAAAACCCCTAAATGTTGGAGATTTTCATGCATTGTTCAGACATTTCGAGGGTGAGTATGAAATGGAAAAATAATTCCATGGAGATCAATTGGAAAATATTTATCCAAATAATAATCACATTTGTTATTTAGTTCAACTATCTGATTTCAGAAAATGTGTTGACAAATATACCTGAGTTCAAAAATATATATATGATTTATTCATTAAAGCATTACATCTTGTGGCTAAATATTAGAAACAATTTAAGTAGCCTTACTATAAAAATCTCGTGAATAAATGACCACACATCTAAGAATGTATTAGTTTTAAAAAGAAAAGTAAGCCATTCATTAACCATTGAGATGGAAAGATCACTATATATATATATATATATATATACACACATATATATATGTATATATATACACACATATATATATGTGTATATATATATATGCATGTATTTCTGTTTTTATTTTTTTTGAGACAGGGTTGCTCTATGTTGTCTAGGCTGGCCTTGAACTTGCAGCAATCCTCTTGCCTCAGCCACTCTAGTCCTGGGATTACAGGCACGCACCAAAATGAAGGAAATACTAAGAAACGAATATGTTCAAAAGGAAGTTGCAGTATTTTACTAAGTTCAGCTTATTATTTTTCACATAATACGTTTTCTCCAGATACAAGCACAGAAGATGACCTCTTGATTAAACAACTAGATTTGCGTAGATCTTTTATTCTAGGAATCATGAGTATACAGCATTCCAAGCCCTTGATAATCACCATATCTGATTACAGATGCTTTAAGTATTTGACCATATAAATTTAGAAGCTACACTTCTAAGTTGTCAATAGATCAATTTTTCGTCGTTTCCTTTTTCCAATGTGGTGTAAATTGGACTGGCAGAGGAGAATCTCTTCTCACATATTCTTGTCACCAAGATCTTCCTTGTATAAATTATCAGCATAATCTTCAACTTATAATAGTTTGAACATAAATGTGTTTCATCCAGACTAGAAGTGAAATGTTAAGTAATTTCTTTTTTTACTTTAAGGATTTAGCAGCTCCAAAGAAAGACTATTTGGCATCCTATCATATTATTATTAGACATCCTATCATATTATTATTATTATCATGGGTATATGCCTCTTTCAAAATTGTTTTTACTATTGTGGGAGTCTCATGAATTCTGGAAATAAAATAGTACATGCCGTGCCAAAATCAGAATGAAGAATCCCAAATATAAACCAAGTGAACAGCTTAAATGTCACATCAGGGCTTCCACTTTCTATCACGATAGTTAACTTAAAGATAATATTCTGGAGGCAAACCAACGATGATATCAACTCATTCTGTTGTTATATTTGCAGTATGTGATTAGGATGTCCTTGGAATTATCTCTCTTTTGATCATTCTTCCTTATTGTACTTTATTTTGAAAACTATAGTTAGCATATGCATCTGACTCAGAATTTCATTTTGGTAATGAGTATGGTCTTTTGTTTCATGAGGCTTTGATAATGTCATTGTAGCCAGAATACAATACTACAGATGGAACATTGTCCAGTGTCTTCACTAACTAGACACCTACAACTCATATGTTAAAATGTTAGGTTAAAACATCATACTTCTATCTCAATTGTAAGGAATGCCAAATTATAATTAGTAATTCCCAGAAGCAATTGTATTGGGGATCATTAATTCCAGAATATTTCTAGATATGTTCATGATGTTTTCCTCTGTGAGAAACAATGTGAGAATGCCCTTACAGGTCTGCACTTAGCGAAAGGCATGAGGACCAGAAACAAACCCTGTGAAAACACAAGTAGATTAATCTACGTAGTCACTTTGCCTTCTTTTGCCCCACTTAGTGGATGTCGTTTTGGTCAGTCTTGGAACCAGAATTATATTAGCTACCAGAAAATCTATGATAAATATGAAATTCCCCGGGTTTCCTGCTCTCTGTAGTGACAGCTGGTGAAAGAATATGCTGTTTAATGGTCCAAATCTAGTGGAATTTCTACCAAAATTATTTTGTCAAGCTCATTAGAACTATACAATTGTAAATTTTTGTACTTTGGTGGACAGATTTTATTTAAAGCAGTGCATGGTTCTGGGTAAGTAGCCAAAATGTTAACTAATGGTAGAGTTAATCTCTCGGAATCAGAGTGTTGACTTCAACGGCAAAGCAATGAAGAGAGCAGTCAGGAGAAGCTGGAAGTAAGAAGGAGGAACGTAGATGTGCCTGCTGTTGAAAATCATGCTCTTGATAACACTCAGCCGCTTGTAAGGAGTGTAAGGCAGGAGGTAGAGGTAGAGAAATAAGTGATAGGTGGCCGAGATCAAGAAGGTCCTGGGAGGCAAGAGTTGCTTCAATAACATGGAGATGAAGACAACTAGCAGACTCTCTAGAAGCAGAAATTTCGCAGGAATTACTTTTCATTTGATCCATTCAGTAAGTGTTTTGCAAGCACCCACTATGTCACAAGAAATGCTGCACATGGACTCTGCCAATCTGTGGAGGCTGAAACTGTGGCTAGAACACTAGGTGAGTGAAACCACGGTGACGATCCTCTGCGGACTGCCCAGGAACGCAGCCAAGAGGGCTGAGGAGGCCAAAGGGGCAGCTCCAGTTAGGGCGCTGTGGGAATCCGTATGGTCACTGTTGCTGGTTAGGGCTTTAGGAGCAGCTGAAGGGACCAGAAACTTTCCTAAAGTGACTATTTAATCAACCAACTTCAAGGTTCAAGGGCTCCTGAAACATGGGAGGACAAGGCAGGGAGAGAAAAGGAATAACAGTAGGTGCTAGTCACGGGAATAGAACCCAGTTACCAAGCCAAAGGATCAGGGCGGGTCCGCAGTATGTGCGGCTCTAGTGTTCATTCTCAGAAGCTGAAGTGGAGCCATGCAAAATGAAATTCCCATCTGTTGGGGGCAACTGCCCTTATGATGTTTTTCTTTAAAGGAGCAAAAACTGTGGCTGGCTCGTGATGAATAACTTTGCTACAAACTCCGTAAAAAGGAATCTCTGGGCCTAGAAGTCACATATGATGTGTGCAGCACCAGGCACATGTGACGCCAGGTCATGTTGTCATGAATGTTCATTTTTTAAATTTATTGACATATGTCTCAGAAGCATAGTAACTATATTAATATCAAGGAACCGGAACATACGCATATCACTTTTGGAAGTATTGAGACAATACCAATAACAGAAATGAGCATGTTCAAATTTACCAATACCATGGAGACAAAAATATTTGTATGATATCATTGGATCCAGGGGATCTTCAGCAACAAGATGAACGGACTGGAAACTGTGTCTGGAAAACTAGATGCCCAAGTCTACTATAAACAAATGGACTCAATCTAGCAAGAAAGTTTATCTAATATTGAACCCTACACGGCGAGGCAAAACAAAGAAAAAGATAGATACTGCAGATACTTTACTAATCAATAACACAGGAAAAACGCATTGTTGATTTATTCTATTAGCTGACAAATAATCACCAACCATATAATGATCCAGTCACTTAGGTGGTAGCTGATAATGAGCTGATAAGAGATGACACAGTCTTAGGAAAAAATGGGAGCTCTGAGTTGCAAAGTATGCATGGCGAAGTTAATTTTGGAGAAAAGCACAGACATGCCTATGACTGGTAAAGGAGGCAAGGAAGAGGGATAAATAATACAATAATAACAGAAAAATAAAGAAGATAAATATGACATTTCAGGAATCAAGAGTGCAGTAGGAAGGCACTGGATTCAGAAACACCAGATTTTAGATCCCAATCATCTGGTTCATCATTAAACTCTAAAGGCAAAGCCAGACACAGTGTTGCACAGCTGTAATCTTCCCCTTCAGAGGCTGAGGCAGGAGGATCACAAGTTAAGGGCAGCCTGCACAACTTACTGAGAGCCTGCTTCAAAATAATAAGAAAGAACTAATAAATAAATAAATAAATAGACCCAGGAGTACAGTACACTTGCCTAGCATGTATGAGGACCTAGGTTGAATCCATAGTAGTGCACACACAAAAAAAAGAATTCAATAAATTGGTTCAAGCATTGCATTAACTTATATAATTTGAAAGTTGTAACAGATTGTATCGTATCATCCATAAGTAACTTCTTTTGCAAGAATAGAAACTTTTAAAATACTAAACATATATATCTTAAATGAATATGGAAGCAGCAAAAATCTCAAGACCAAAAAAATCCACTATCAAATATAGTTTCTAATTGCTGTAACTGGCCCTACACTTCCAGTTTTATTCATGTCACTTTTAAGCTCCTGATAGTACTAACCCCTGGAATAGGACACAAAAGTCCAAATCTGAGAAGAATGGCAAATTCCCCTCAATTAACTGTGCTTTCTAGGCTGGACCTACACAGAAAACAAATGCAAGAAGTCAGGAGCAATGCTACATAATTTTAGGGAAAAACCATTTGATTAGGCCTAGTTCTCCTGCCTACAGCCCAGCTGTGGCATTTCAAAACATAATTCCATTTTGGCCTCCGGTCACAACTGAGACCTCAATGATCCGATGATGCTGTGATTCTCCAGGAACAGATTACACCAGCTGAAGACATCCTGGGAGGGACCAAATCTTCATCTACTCAGTTCCTCATTGTTCTTGGATTTCGACCGCCCCCCAGTCATTCCTTACACTTTGCTTATCCTGATGTACTGAACTCTCTGCAAGTCATTTGTTACATCTGTTTCTCCTGATGTACTAAATAAAAGGTGCGGTAAGCTGGGGGCTGTCGTCTTTGCCACCCAGCACAGCACTGATCAGGCCCAAAGCTCAGCTTCTTCTCAAAGTCTCATTTTTCTACCTTTCCTGTATAATAAGTTAATTTGCCTTGTGCTGCCGTGGCTCACAGGAGACTATGACTCACTGCAGAGGTTCTAGTAACATCCCCTTTCCCTGTTCCCTACACAGGTATATTTCCAAAATCAAGCTGAAAGAATAACCTTAAAAGTGGGTAGCCACACAGTCCAACAGACAGCCACCGAGGGGGGTGAGAATAGCACATTTTGTCTGACTGCAGTTCGTTGTCTATGTGACCTAAACAAGGCACTGACCCACCCAAGCAAGCTGTCTAGAACAGCTCCTACCTAGCACATGGCAGACACTCGGTAACTGGCTTGGTGGAATGAATGGACAATCATAACCCTAGGATACCAATTTCCTCAACTCTGAGTGAGTTGGGTTAGATGACAGTGAATACAGCCGGTGGCCCGTGTCTCCAGCATCCTTCTCCCAGCTGTGAGTTACACAGACACTCCCAGGCCAGGTGCTACAACTCAGGGCACCAAAGCCAGACACAGGCAAACTCAATTCTTTGAAGTGTGTTCTCCAAGGGGAACACAATGAAAAGTAAGCCACATTCTGCAACTGTACCTCACAACGTATTTGCTTCATGCATTTGCTAAGTAGCGAAGACTGCTTCTCCCTGCTTGGTACATAGATATGAGGACATTCATAAGGTTCAGCAGCACTGCTTTGACATATAGAAACAGACCAAAACGTTCCCTGTAAACCATGAGCAAAAGCTAAGTGTGCATGTGCTTTGATTTTCCCTCCTTTTATTTAGATAGTTCATGCATCAACCTGGCTTTCATTCCCTCTTCTTTGAGATCATAATATTTATATTTATTGAAGTATTTTTTGCTGAGGGTGAAAACACATTAGCATAAGTTATGTGCCCTATTTAATGAAACCTACCAAAAACAGGAAGCCCTTGAATCCTGTGTGATTCACTTCAAAAGCGTAGGCCAAACGTCACGTCCCTAAAGGGTGTCTCCCCCCGATTCTTTCCTTAGCTCCTTGAGCATCTTGGCCTTCTGTTAAAACTGTGGCATTGGGTGTCACTGAAGGCACTTTTGAGTGGTCTTCATCTTGACTCCTTCCTTCCCTCACTCCCACCCCATCCACATCTCCTCCAACTTCTCTCCGTCACTTCTCCCTGTCATTCTTCCTTCCAGATTTGAAGACTGCACAGTTCCAGGTTCTGACCACATGGGCCACATCCTGAATCCACCCTTTGGTGAATGTGTGACCTTCAGCAGTTACTTAAACTGTCTGCATATGGCTTTCTACTTTGATAAGTTAGTGACAATATTAAGTAATGGTGACTAATCCAAAAGTTTGTTTTGAAGATTTAATGAGTTAATATTTCAACATTTTAAATGAGCCCTAATTTATACCAACTTCAGACAGGTGTCTAATGTTGTTATTTCACAATCATCTAGTTGACTTCCAGGTGTCTTATTCTGATCAAGATAGGACAAGGCTCGTGTCTCAGGTACTCTGGCTACTCTTGACCCACCTGTTACCTGTCCTTGAAGTCATAGCCTCACGAAGAGAGACAGGATCAAGCAGCCACACCCCCACCTCATCCCCCACACCCTGTCCTGCTCACCTGCTCATGCAGGGAGAACTATCCTTTACATCTGCCTTCAAGGAAACAGCCGAGTATCCATTTGCTGTCCGTGTTCTCTATCACCTGTGGTAAAATATCACAATATTTCAGCTGTTAACTGAAGCCCTCTGGAGTCCTGAGTTATTTTCATAGTCAATTTGAAGTGACATGTGATAGTCCAGATTCCTGGAAGCCGTGAGTCAGGAATTCTGTCTCTAGCTAGGGTTATCACTTCCAACATGTGCTACCATGTGATATCTGTGGATCATGTGATATCTAAAATGAGTACTTGAAGCACTGAACTTTTGTCATGGTAGGAACTCTTTATGCAAAATAAAAGCAACACTTTACTCTCTCATAATTTCCCCCCAGCACCACATGCGTTGATAAAAAGCAATCATTTTAATGTTTTTTAGGATGCTTTCAGCAACCCCAAGAGTATTTGAAATAACCAAATAGTAGGATAAATAAGTTTAGCAGTCTTAATAAGATTATTTATAGAATGCTGGTCATGAGTGAGAAAATGAGGAAAATCGATTGGTAGGGAGAAAGTCTGTCTACTTCTAAAGTGGCTCCCATTTCTTTCAGAGCCTAAGAAGCATCAGGAAGCCAGCACAGAGTGCAAGCTCTGAGAACGCAGCCCAATTCTTTTAAGTGATGGGAGCAGTGAGCTCCTAAAATGGGGCTAATTAGCTGTTTGATGTCCTTGACAGAGAAAAGTGTACGCAAGCAGAGAGAAAAGACTGCAAACACAGATATCCCTGATTGCATTATTGTCCAAAACTTTAATTAATTTCTTGAGGACTATCTTTTCCATAATTTAAAATGGTTTAAAAGATGTACAGCTAACAGGTTCAAAGTGTTTCTTTAGCTAATCACTTGCACTGCAGGAGGCTGAAATTATAGCGCACATTTTACACACTCTTCAAGCCGTCCAAGAATCACTTTTACAGGCTCTGGCTTTCATTCTTTTTCTGTCTGCATAATATGTTGAGGAATGTGTGACTTGACTCCACAGATATGTTGTTCGATGCCCAAATAGCCACTGCTTGATCTTCAGGACACAGGACGTATGATTACCTTTTGGAATGAAAATCTTCTCTTGGTTTATTCAGGTCAAGAGAGATAAAAATCAAATACTGCTTATGGGCTGGGTTAAGAAATAAACCTTTCTGTAGTTTTAAATAAAATTTAGCATATCATCTAGGATTATACATCCCTGTAAAATACAACTCATAAAGAAAGTTTGAATACCAATATAGGGCAATTTTAAAAAAATTATAATGATGGTTTGCACACACAGTAGCCATAAAAACATAAACATGCAATTAATTATGAAAGTTGCTTCCATTTATTTTAACTATTCAAATATAAATTTTAAGTGTTGTTAACTTTATTTTCTCAGTAAATTTCTTTGTGAAGTTAGATTAGAAAGTCATTATTTCAAATCATTCTATGTTCAGGCAAATAGTAAACTTAAGGGTCATTAATTTTCCAATATATCTAAGAAATAATCACCTGAGAAGAGCCAGAATAACAGCTTGATTCATAGAAGCTATGGGTCATCTTACACAGCTATGTAAATTTAATGTAAGTTTAATTAGTAATCAAGAAATTTTATTGAAAGATTTTTGCCAGAGGCAGCCAAGGCAATTGTCAAAGCCATAGCTGGCTACATTCTATGGGTATGCCGATCCCTACCATATCTCAGCACCCGTGGAAAATGCATGCCTCATTTTAATAGATGTTTTTCGAGGACTTACTGGGTGTTCTAGTTACTGTGGATACAGCACACAAGTAACCACACCAAACTTCCTTCCTGGAACTTCCACATTCGTTCGGGGTGGGGAATCAAATCAACAGTATAAATAAGTTGCTTCCATATTGCATTAGAAGGTGACCCGTTCCGGGAAAGAAGTGTGCCAGGCAGTAGTGGGAGGGCCCAGTATTACTGCGGGACAGCGGGAAGCCCTCCGGTGGGGAGTGGCATTGGAGGCTGACTCTGGTGTCGGCTGCCATCACCCTCAGGCTGTGAGGGTAGAGCCCGCGAACCACGCGGGAGGCAGTGTTACAGTGAGCCGGGGCCCCAAGCTCCCCTGCGCCCTGGAGCAGGACCCCCACTGCCGCCTCTGCCCGGCTGCATGAATCATCCCGGCCCACGCAGCCTCCTTTCCCAAGCAGGCTCAACCCTCTCATTTAAGAATATGTCCCCCTTTGGTGTCTGTAAATGCCAGGGAAGAGGCGAAGTGAGTTGAGACAGAGTAAGGGTTCGGTAGACTCACAAGAAGAGGAGGCTGCGCTACGCTGTTGCCAGGGCCGGGAGAAGAGCTGGAGTCCGGGCCCAGGGCCGCCGGTCTTTCCGGAGGGCTAGGGACTGGGCAGTCGGAGGCCAGGGCGCCCCGAGTCCCTCCCGCTGCTGTCCCCGCGTGCCGTGCGTGCTGCTGACAGCTCACACCGGAGGGGAGGAGCAGCCGCGAGCACCGATCCCCTCTGCGCCGGCCCGAGTCAGCAGCACAGCATTTCAAACATGGCCTTGGTGCTTACAGTCAAGCCATAATTTTACTGGAAAGGAGGCCCTTGACCACTTTCAGGGGACAGTCTAGTGATCAAACAGAGCGATTCTCGCTTAGAAAGTGGTGTATTTCAGGGTCTCCTAAGCGCTGACACAAACAGGTTTTTTTAAGGGGCCCGCTTGAGACACACAGAGACAGGAGGCAATGCTAAAAAGGAGGGAGGGCTGCACGTGCCTTCTAGAAGGCTACCTTCGGAAGCAAAGTGGGGAAGGTAGTAAGAAGCTAGTTAGTTGCGTTGAGACCTAGAGAGGCACGATCGCACAACTTCAGGCACAAGTGAGAGACTTAAACATCCACAGATCAACCCATGCATGTGTCCATAAGAGAGGGGACATTGAAAATAAATTTTGGAGAGAAAGACGTAACAGTAAGAAATCCTGCTAGCATTCAACCTCTCAATAGTGAGAGGCCGAGTACATTAAAGCAGCAATTTATTTACTGGCAATTGATATCTGGAAGACTAGTGACAGCCTTGTTGCCAGGAGAGCATGGTTAAGGTCTCAGCCTGCGACTTTAAAAACTTCACTGGGGGAAAAATTACAGTGGAGCCAGCAGCAGTGGGGCATGGCCTAAGGCACAAATGCCGATAACTAAGTCCCAGGGAGCACTGATTTGTGGCTGCTGATCACATGCTCGCAGAGCCCCTGCTATTGAGGAGCTGTGGTTCATCAGGGTGGAGATCTATCCTGGCTAACAAGAAAGCGTGAGAGGCTTCGCTCTGCCGGAGCCTGTCTCACGGGACCCGTGCAGCTGTCTTTATCTTCCTACCAATGAACACATCAAAAGCTGCACGATATATTTCCACTTTCAAAACATGCAAAAGCAAACGAGATAAAGTTGCCAAATTCAACTTGAAAAGGGGTAAATGATTACAGCCCGGCTCCAGATATAAAGAATAAATCACGTGTGCCAGCAGAGTTGTTGCACATGTGTGAACAAGGAAGATAGCCGAGTCTGTATCCACAAGACATCCACACCATTTTAATTTGACCAGAAAGGATTAAAACCATGTACACTGGATTCCTACTTGAATCATTCTGAGCAGCAGCCTCCTCAGGATTTCTCACTGAAAATAATTTGTTCTAATGAAATCATTAGAATATGCATCCTAGTAACCTTGAACTAATCACATGGCAGAGACTTCTCTCTCAGTCCACATAGATCAAGGCCAGAATGCAGTTCTTGTTTTTGTTTTCTTTTTCATTTAATTTCAACAGTTTTTTCTTTCCTGGGATTTTGTAACTTTCTTGGAAATAGATTCTGAATCTTTAAATGTTTTCTCAAATTATCGGTTCTTTTGACATTGATTCTAATATCAAGGCCTTTCCTCTCAGATGTTTTCCAGGAAGACTTACTCATTAAAGGTCATTGCTGGCTCCTTACTTTCGAGGATCATTGAGTTTCAGCACTCTTGGTTTGGGATGTGCGCAGGTGTGTGAAAAAGAGAAGGTTACCCTTTGGCGAGCTCTGTTTAATTCTCTGAAATGAGCAAAAGGTCAGGCTGGAGCAGGCTCCTATGCACAGTGAGTAAAGCCAGGGCCTCAGCTTTAAATTCCAGGTGGACCAGGCAGGACTGGACTGTGGGTCTGGACTGCTCTACCAGCCATCTGGCACAGGGGACCCACTTTGATTTACTGAACTAACCAAGGGGCCTTTCCTGAGTAGTAGGCAGGACAGGTGCTGTGTTGCTACATGTGTGGTGACTGTACTTCCAGAGCAGTCAGTTCTCGGGAGTTCTGTCCTGGGAGTACTCTGCTCTGGCTCCAAGACCCCCGTCTTTGAGCAACCTCCTCATAGCATCTCTTCCCAACTCTGAGGACAGATTAATAATCTCCCTAATTTCCTCTATGGCCAGTTGATGTTTGGTGATAACATACTGGGCTCCAGACACACTGTCATTGTCCCTACCTTTTAAAAAGTAAGCAGGTAACATTAACTTTGTCAAACACTGTTATGTGATACAGGAACAACAAACACTAGGATAGAATAAAGTCACACACAGATTCAACATACAAATGTTCAACTTGAATTTGAATTCTAAAACTGTTCATTTTCGTGTACATATTTTCATGTCTCAACACAAGCTCAAAGTCTCACTTTATGTCTTTTATTAAGAAAATCAATGTTAATTGCTTTTCAGGCCCATTCATTCCACAGAGGTTCAAAAAAAGCTGAAAAGAATGTCTATGTTCTCAGGAAGGACCAGACAACACATAAACTAAACTCGCATACCTTTGTAACATCCGGATTAGGCTGTGTCAGCCTTTCTCCTGCGGCAACACTTGCAGACCACCCAGGGAAATCAGCCGCTGCAGACTGCAGGTGAAGCCAGTTGATTTAAGAACAGAGGCTATTGCGATTGTGTCTACACTGTAGCAGCAACAGGTTTACTTAGAGCACCATTAGCAAGCTGAAAAATGAAATTTAAATATTTGGCTTCTCTCCGATGTGGCCCCTCAGGAACATTTCAACTGCCGTCCTTCATGCCAGTAGTTGCTTAAAAAGCAGGACTTGGTCCGGTTTAGCCACATGGACACAAGCAACTCAACAGTTTCAGCAATGGTCTTATTTCCTTTAGCACCATATAAAAAATAAAATCTCCCTAGTTAAGCATGGACATTTTGGTTTAAACAAGCAAATTCTATTTATTTATTCAAGTAAATTTTAAAAATGTTTAAAGCTTACTAAGATGTATTGTAAGTGTTTCTAAAACCCATATGCATGTTTTATGTGTAGCTTAGCTAAGGTCAAGGGTCATAGGGTTTGAATAGAAAGTAAACTTTTATTTACATTTCTCTAATAAATAAATTATCTAGTAGATTCTCAGTGGAGTCATCTTTGCCTTCCTACCACACCGCCTCTCTGCACAGCAGTAGGGACAGGCTCCGGACTTAGATGCAGCGACCTAGCCTCTTTTACTTTGTTATTGTATCAGTCCAAAGCACCATTACCACTGCCACAGGCCCACTAAGGATCTCAGCAATACCTATCAGATGATTGCTCAGGAGCTGTCCTTAGATGTCAGCTGAAACACTCACATGCAGCTACCGTGGGGACACTGAGGACAACCACCAAGCAGTGTTTCTCCTCTGTTTGGAATCAAATCTAAGTAAACAGCAATTTAGAAAAAGAGAAAACATGGAACAAAGTCTCTGTAAATAGGGAGGGGTGGAGAGGGTGAAGGGAGGGCAGGGGAAGGGGGAAAATAAGAACCGAGATACCATGTAAAGGTACAAGATCCCAGTGATGAGTGTAACTGTATTTTATACCGAAAATGTACCAATAAACTTAATGGGAAAAAAATCAATTTAGAATCAAGCCTCTTTCTTACTCGTGTGGTAGAAAAATAATGCACTTCTATTTTATGAAGTTAATCAACTTCATTTTAAATATCACAGTCTCAGATACTTTTCATGTTAAGCGTGCCAGTTTTAGAGGTGCGAGTTTTGCTTGGAGGGTTGAGATTTTGCTGTGCTGGAAGAAGAATTTGATTCCAAGTAAGAGGCTGATGAGAAAGAAGGTTCTCTTTGACACTGAGACCTCTGGTAGACCCTTCTTCCTGTTCCCAGCTAAGGAATTGAGGGTGTGAGAGGAGAACTCGTGCCCCAGTTGCTGCTCTGCTCTCAGCAGTCACCTTTCACGCAATTCTAGTAAAACGATCTGAGCAGTTCATTAGCAGCTTTCTGGATTTAAGAAAAGAATTTATAAATACTTGTAAGATGATTAATATAAGGAAAATTGGTAGCTTTTTATTTTTCTCTCTTGGAGATGCGAATACATCTTGTCGCACAGTCAGTTGATCTTGGAGCCAGGCAATGCTGGGGCGCCCTTTGGTTGTGGCAACCACAGAACCACTCGGAAGTGACACGAGGACCACAAGGTCCTGAACAAATTAGACCAGCACTGCCCCACACAAACACATAATCAGGCTGTCTACAAATCACTTCCAGATTCCTCTAAATACATTCTTTTCCTAGAGTAAATAATTTATTTCATGTTAAAGGTAGAAGCAATGACCCAAAATACCACTCTAAATGATCTAATTAGCAATCTTTATATTGCTGAAACAGATTTCTGAGTCTGATTATATATATAAATGTGTATATATATATATAAATGTGTATATATATATATGTATACACACACACATTTGCACATCATTGTCAGTAAACATTTTGCCTCTAGGAGCCAATAAATATTTGTTCAATCAAATCTAATTTTATAGATTATAATATGCATTTTTAGATTTCCATTATATTTTGCAAACATATTAATTGGCTTAAATTGTCCCAGAAATTACAAATAAAATTATGACGTAAAACAGTAGCTCTTCTTAATTTTGACCAATACTAAAGGCTTTTTGCAGTTATGCAACATGGGATTTCCATAATCAGTTGAGTTAAACTGCACGTGTGTGCGTGTGTGTGTGTGTGTCTGTGCTTGCACATGCGGGGGTGAGCAGTATGGGAATGAGACCTTTCCTTCAGTTTCTCTTTCAGTATATTTCGAAGACAATAGTGATAAGTTCTCCCCTTTCTTGTTTGGGTGGGGATCTGAGTACTTTTTATAGAGATGGATGTAATGGAAAGAGCTTGAGCATGGATCTGAAATAGCCCAGAATTTTGATACCATCACAACCACTTATTTTTATAACTTTAAACAAATTGCTAGAACTCTAATTCTTGTTTTTTCCAATTTGTAAAATGAGGATCATGATACCTTTTCTAGAGGGTTGTCTTGAAGATCAATGACACACAGCACAGTGCCTGATTTTGAGGAGCACTTACTAAGTGCTTAAGCTGACTTACCTAATTTTAGAAAGAAAAATGAAAGGTAATGTGCTAAACAAAATTTAATTTTACTCAAGTGACTTGAAAGGCATTTCAAGGTTTTAAAATTTTTAAAAAACATTGCTAGAGTCATTTATTTTAAATACACTGTAATTTTAAGTCCCAGCTTGTAAACATGATTTTAAAAGAATACCAGAGGGAACTATATTTATGGTTTGATAATTTTGAGAAATTTTTAATCAAAAATAACAAACTAAGAGAAGATTAAATTTCTCTACAAAATACAAATCTTTCTCCTTAACTTCATGGTAGAGGAAATTTTGAATTAGAAATCCATAGAATTTGCTATAATAGTTTGTTATAATCTTATGCAAATTAAAAATCATTCCTAAGGCTTAGTTTCCCCATGCATAAAGTGAAAAATTAAAATAGCTGATCTTTCAGACCTTTTTAAAATTAACAAATTGTATTATCTTTATTACTATTAATTCCAAGAAATACACAGATCAAAATAAAATTTTAGAAATAAAATTCTAACTTCAAAAGCCAGCCATTCTTGCCACTTGTAGTGGCAACAGGAAAATAATTGGGAGCAGAGACACAGCTGACAAAAAAGAGTATTCATTTGTTTTCTGGGGTTTTTTTCTATAAAATCATGGTGGGAGGAACAGGAGTTAGGAAACATGAACAATAGTGAATTGGCTTAACTGAAAAAAAAGAAAGGAAAACAAAAGAAAGAAAAAGGAAAACACCATTAATCAAAGTGGTCCTGCCTGAAACTTCTTCATAGAAGACTTATCTCACACCTTCTTGGTCAAAGAATTAAAGGTCGTTGGTCCAACCTTTTCCACATGTGCCACATTCCACCTATGCTAAAATCCTGCCTTTTATGCTTAATTCAAAACTCATCAGGAAATGATCCAGGGTGTAAAAGGAAGATAGTCTTCTATTTTGCCTTCATTTCCTGCAGAAAGTATTTAGATACGAGTCTAGAAAAATATTTGTATGTATTATAATATTCTGCTTTAAAAAAGAAAATACAGGCAAAAAAAAAAAAAGCCCTATTCAATCACAAACACATTGCAGTCAGTAGCTATGCTTCAGACCACAAATCACAGTGAAAGCCAGCTTCTATCTATGTAACCCATAAAATTCCTTTTTAACTCAATATTGTTAGAAACATTCTATTCCAGATTTGAAAGGATTTCCCTATTATTTTCTACCCAAAAGATTAAGTATTAAATAATGACCCCAAAAATAGATAGCGCCTTATTTGTTAAGGAGACCTGTCATACACTTTCCTAACATTACAGCCAGATTTCACGGTCACAGGAAAACAAAACACACATAATGGAGTGGTCATTAATTCAATAAATCCAGCAGCTCTTGCTCTCTGGGCAAAAGGCAAAGTTAAAAGCAGCTGTCCATTGACGACATATGGGACCTGGCCAGGGTGAGGTAGCTGCCTTAGCACATCATCCAGCACTTTTAAGGCTGACTGCACTCAATTTCTTAGACAATCTACACACCGTTTTCAGTTCTGTACCTCCATGATTTATCACAACAATACCTCAAGCACACAGATCGGAGGGGGAAAATGGAAGCAATTTACAGTATCAAGATGAAAGTATCTGGGTGGATGGAGAAGACCTACTATGTAAATCATATCCACAACCTCAAGGAATGTTGACATAATATTCTGGAATTAATTTTTCCAGCATTCCAGGGTAGGTCACACAAAGGTAAATCTAGTTTCTCCTCCCTACCTCTTATATCTGGAGTTGTTTATCAATATGTTAAAGAGGAAATTGATTTTACCTCTCCCTTCTACAGGGACAATAAGAACCTTATGTATAAAACTTACCAATAACAATGAAAGGAATCAGTTGAAACATTAGTGCACAATCTTTATATATGTCTCCCAGTTAAAGGTCATAGGAAGAAAGCAATAAAAAAGGAGAAGCACAGAGAAATAAGGATAGCAATCTATTTGAAATAGTAGTCTGGATTATTGTAAACTAATCTCCTTATGTCTTCCTTTAAAATATGTCCATAAAATCTGCCTCAGACCCATATCAGCAAAGTGTACTGATGACAAACACCTTACTATAGAGCATTTTAAGGCATGAAATTTGTACAATTACATAATGTACATTCCATGTAGAAGTCTGCTTTTATACTCTAATATGAATATGTCATCATTACCAAAAACTAGGCAACTAACTATTTCAATACCACCCCCTCCATTCCCCTTTACTCTTTCTATCTTTCTTTCTTAATCTTCTTGGGTTGATTGAAGCAGGACAAGGGTGACCAGTTACAAAGTGATGAGAAATTCGGCAGGAAAGACAGTGTGGTCAGTGTCTCAGAACAAAAGGGAATAAGCAAATACTGGGTCGTGTAATAAGATTCTAGGAATCTTTAGAAATACTGGAAGGAACCCAGATTTTGTGAAAGTATGCAAATCGAGGCAACAAGCCTTTTAACTTAGATAATAAAGGAAAAGTAGATTCTAAGAACTGAAAGACTTGCCAATATCATCATTTAAAACCTTGCTTGTTCTGTAAATAAAACAAGCAATCCCCCAGTCCTTTTTATGTCTCAGTATAAATGTTAGATGTTTATTGTACAGAATTTGGAAAATACAACTACCAAGAGTAACTCTTAGCCCTAACCATTAGAAAAGACCTCTCACTCTAGTTCTGGTTCTGTTCTCTGTTGTTTATGGGTGAATTACACATTTTTATCTTTTATGTCTGGGTTCATTTTTAACTTAAATGTGTAAGAAATTGTTTTTATATTAATGATGCTAAATCTTTGTGTATCATATATTCTAGATGTTTCTACTTTTTCCATTTGCTTTTTCACTATTTGTACTAAGTACTTATTAACCACTATTTTATTTATTCCTCACAAAAACTTTTATGTGGTAGTTATTGTATAATAATGCCTATTGCTACATTGCTATGACTGTTTTACAGATTGGAACATTCAAGCATATGAAAGTACTCTTAGGACATGACATTGGGTTACAAAAACTCATCCCAAACTTTTCTACTGTGAGGTTCTACTTTAGCATAATAGTAGCTGGCTGTACATCATAGCAGCTGCACCTGGGGAATACAGGAAGGAACTTTTGTGTTTATCCACTTGGTACAACAAAAGGCAAGGTGTGTGCACATGTGCAAAAGTGTCAAACCAGGATTTTATGCACATAATGCTCCATCTAACAAGTTTTGTGTATGTTTACCTGAGCATCACAGGGGGTAAAATATACCCAAACCACTCTTCTGTTATGAAAACATGTATTTTACCATAAAAGAATGTGGGTGTGACTCACAGTAGCTGTACCTGGAGAAAGCAAAACTCATCTGTGCATTCATCCTCTTGGCAGATGAATGGCAAGGTGTGTATAGGAGCTCCAAAGCAGCAACAGGTGAGTTTTACCCATGAAATGCTCATTGCTAAATTTCTGTGCATTTAAGATTTATTTTGAATTTTTTTTCTTTTGATTTTTCTGGTGGAAGGAGCCCAATTTAGTACAATGGCACATGAGAAAAACAGATTTGCAAATTTTGGAGGAGGTCCAAAGTGAATCATGAGATCACTCATCCATGGATGATGAAGATGATAATGACTTTTACCTTGGCCATGTAAGCCAAAGTTCATGTGACAGTGAAATGGAACAAGAATGGACTAATACAGACACAGGAAATGCAGACCTTCTTGACTGAGATGACAAAGAAAACAGCAATGTAAATACATATTAGACTAGTCAAAATGGTACAAAATGGTCACACAACCAAATGGAACAATACAATTTAGAACTAGGTCCAAAAATATAGTGGCAGGAGTGAAACCTATTGGATGGAATGCCAGCACTCTCATTCAACTTTGGAAATTGTGTGTAACAGATGAAATGCTACAAGATGTTGTGAAATACACAAATGATGAAATACAAGTAAAACCTTCTGTATGCACCAATAGCCATACTAAAGAATGCATTTATTATAACACCTCACTAGCTGAACTGAAAGCATTCATAGATCTGCTGCACTTAGCAGGGCTTTCTCATGGTAACTGCAGGAATGTAAAAGGCTTATGGAAAAGTGATGGCTGTGAGATTGAGGTTTGTAGAATAACGATGACACTAAGAAGATTTGGTTTCCTTCAAAGTTCCCTGAGGTTTGATGACAAAACCACTGGCCAAGAAAGAAAAAAGAACTGATAATCTGACTGCTACCTGCTCACTGTTTGAGAAATTTGTGGGTAATTGTCAAATAATTTACATACCATCTGAATACATGACTATTGAGAAGATTTTGCACCATTTCATGGCTGCTGTAGCTTCAGGTAGTATATGCCAAAAAAACAGAACCCTTCAAACTATGGCATAAAAATTTATGTTTTTATAGCTGTGAAGATTTTTTATGTTTTCAATTTAGAAATTTATCCTCGAACTCAGTCACAAGTTACTTATTCATATAGTAACAAACTGAATGATGCTGCTCCCATCTCCCAAACTAATCAGAATGTGACATTCGACAATTGGTTTACCAATTTCCAATTGTTGTTACATTTGCTAACAAAGCCCAAGTTGACCAGCTTCAGAACTGTACAAGGAATGAAGCAGAATTCCAAATGAGGTATTACAATTTTAAAACAGAGAATTGTATAGTACAATCTTTGGATTTCAAAAAGATAACATTGGCCTACTATATGACAAAGAAAAACAAACTTGTACTACTGATATCAACATTGCATTATGATGGAAATACTGATAGGGAAACCTCAACAAAATGGAAGCTTGAGATGGTAACTTCCCACAACAAAACCAAAGGCGGAGGAGATGTTGTTGATGAGTTATGTACCAACTATGATATCATTGGAAATGCAATGTGTTGGCCAACGGTAGTGTTTTTCTCAATTCTAAACATGTTTGGCATAGTTTTATAGTTTACAAAGAAAATAACAATGACAAAATACCACTGAGAAATTTTCTTAGAGGACTGGAACTGGAACTCAGAAGAGATCATTTATAACAGAGGAAAAACAAAATATTTCTTCCCAGGGAACTACACAAAAAATTGGGGTGCGCACTGGTGAGCTGACAGGTGAACAGGCAGGCACAGCATCACAAAGAGCTACTACAACAGGAAAACCAAAAAGATGTCAACTGTGCCCTACAAAAAAGGACGGGAAAGCAAAACATAGGTGTTATCAGTGTGATACTGGTGTAAGGAGCATGCAGTTTTCATGTGTGAAGACTTCCTTGGGTGTGACAATTGAAGCACTGATTGTTTCTGTGGCAGACTCTTGTTTTTATTTACATTATAGTTCACATAGGTTTTTATTTCTGATGTTATCTTTTAGGTTTTGTAAGCAAGTAAAGAACTGGTGTGAAAATGTTGATGTTTATTCTTTTTTTTTTTTTTTGGTACCGCGAATTGCTACTTGTGAGACAGGTAGCAACACCACTGAGCTAAATTCCCAGCAGTTGATGTTTATTCTAAACATGCAATTCATATTAAGAATTTAATACTTTATTTTGTTGATATTTTATGTTCCTGTTAATTAATAAGAAACTCCTGACAAAACAGCAAGACCAGCTAGATGTTAACTACATCCTACAAAAAGGCCAGGAAACCTAATCACATGTGCTGTCAGTGTAAGCAATATGCGTGTATGGAATGTACTGTTGTATGCAGACTGCCTTAGGTGTGATAATTGAAGTAAAGATTATATTTTTGTAAAGTTCTATTGGTATTTTGGTTCATATAGGAATTCATTTTTGTTGTTTCTTTTTACTTTATACACCAAAAATGTTGATGTTTGAAAATGTTGATGCTTTTTTATAAACACTCAATAAATATTAAAAATTCAATACTTTCTTTTTGATATTTTGACTTTTTTCTGTTAAATACTCATTGTTTAATATAATAAAACTCACAAAATTGAAATTAATAACTCATCAATAGAAATATTCTAAAGAATACATGCGGGTACTATACACCACAACAGTGCACCTTTATGACAAACTTGGCATTACACCCCTTGCTTGAAGCTCATACCTAATGTATGACAGAGTAATGTTTTAGTGAATTTTCTTGTTGCTGGGACAAAATACATAACACTCACAACTTAAAGGGGGAGAGTTTATATTAGATCACAGTTTAGAAGTTTCAGTGTATGCATGGTCTGCAGCATGGTAGAAGGGCATGATGGAAGAAAGCTGCTTACCCTGCGAGGGCCAGGAAACTGAGAGAGAAAGGAGGAGTCAAAAAGGGAGATGCACCCTTCCATGTCACACCTCCAGTGACTAGCCTTGCCTCTGAGTTCATGAGGCTATCGGGGACAATCAAGTAAAAATCATAACAAGTAGCTTGTTAAACAAAGTATGCCTTTCTCTAAATCAGTGCTCTTGGCCACTTGATATATTGTCATGTCAGGTGTTTTAAATCTTCACGTATTTATCTACCAATCTTATGAACTGTTTTCTTTCCCTTTAGTTTTGTGCCTACGAAGGATTACTCATCCTACAATTACATACAAACTTATTTCCATTTTTATTCTAGCTCCTCTATTTCTTCCTTTACTTTCTATTCTCTTGTCCACTTACAATTAATTTTAGCATATAATATTAAAACAGCTTTATTTTTTAACCATATAGTTTACTAATTTATCTAGGGTAATATATCTAATAATCTTTTCCTTGGTGCTTGAAAATTCCAATGTATCAACATAAAATATTTTATATGTTTTGTTTCTAGTATGTTAATTATGTGATGAGATATGACAGAGCAAATTACTTTCATCTGTTTTTTTAAATATTCTTAATGTAGTTCACTTTCATTTTCCATACAATCTTCATAGGTGTTTTGAAAATGTTGGAAAACACTTACTCTTTGGAAAGAGATTGCATTATGTTTATAAATTAATTTTTAAAATATCTGTTACTTTGACCAAATGTTGATCTGTATAAAATGCAAATTCATAACTAAGTAGTTGTCTTTGCTTTTTTATGGTTTTAGTGTGAGTGGTTAAACCCTTTAAAGAGATAAATAAATTCTATTTTCTATTCAACTTCATTTGTTTTAGGCAGGATTGATGCTTTCTTGTATAGTAAGTCCCACTTTTTTCATATAATCACACACAAATATATAATTTAATAAAGATTTTACTTTTCAAATATACTTTTAAGATTACACTTTTTAAGTATAATGATACGATGACTTATTTTAAAGGTATTTTTAATTTTTT
Source organism: Heterocephalus glaber (assembly GCF_000247695.1). Next base: position 5,296,463 of record NW_004624838.1, on the reverse strand, counting down.
TCTTTGTAATTGGACTTAAAAATCACTATCCTTTTATGTTGTTATTAGATACCTACTATGTCTCAGATATAGAATGCTCATTTGGAGGCTAAGAAAATGAATATTTTTATATCTAATGTGCATTCGTAAGATGTGCTGGACATTGTGCTAAGAACTTTACTCATTTAATCCATTAAATTGTGTGGTTACATAAAGATACATTCCTAATTGGGTCAGTTGGTCAATAAACAATTTCTTTACCTGCCCATGGCTAGGAAGTTGTAGAGCTAGGGTTTGAAACCTTGTACTGTGGTCTCAGACCCTGTTCTTCTAAGTCTGTTGCTATACCTTCCACCTGGAGCTTCGAAATCCAGCGTGAAAGATTGGGTTACAAAGTTACAACTCCAACTAAGTGACAAGTGCCAGCTATGACTGACTTACGATGAGCACACAAAGTTCATGATTCCCAGGGAAAGGTGGGAATACTTTGATAGATGAAGTAATGCGAGCTGAGTTATAGAGGCTGAGTAGAAGGTTACTATGTGTGTAAGAGAAAAAGGCATGTTTTAGCCAGAGCAAATGATACATGTAAAGTATGAGGTAAGAAAGAACACAGCTCCCTTGGGAATAGCCACACACAGTGCGCTCCTGCAACAGAGCAGGGGCAGAGCTGGCGGCCTGGATGCCTCGCTGGTGCCCAGTGCCACCTCGAGTCCTTTAAGAATCTTGCTGGGATGTGAGGAAGTCCTGACTTGAAACTCAATTTTGTCCTCCTTCTACACTGCTACTTAACCACCACATCTTATTTCTCTAGAAAAAAAATCATTACGTGCAGGGGCAAAGTGTTAATTTAGAGAAAAGAATGAGCTCTTTCACTTTAAATTCTAAAGTCTTCATCTTGATTTTTTATCATTATCAAGATTTTTCAAATAATAAAACTGCTTACCAAATCCATCCACTTACACCATACAATCTCATTGTCCCACTAATCCTGGCTGTGAGAAATCGTGTGCTTTCATCATCACACCTCACCGGTGGAGAAAGTGACATTTGAAAATGGTAAGAGACTCACCCCAAACTAGGAAGTGACCTAAACCAGTTCAGAATGCATAACGACTGTGCCTTGTATTAGCAACCTCTACACGGTGCAGCAGTATCTCTGGTGTAATGTGGAAAATCAAGACCCCAGTAATATAGCTTACACTAGCTGGCCTCATATCTCCTCAAGATACAGCACCACGGAAAAACGAATGCTACCAGAAAAGTCCTCCACACATTGGTTAACTGAGGAATTGAAATTCAAGATCTTTTAACTGATCTTTCATTTGGCATTTTATTTTACAATACTTATAGAAATTATTGACTTGACCTGAGGAAAAGAATTGTGAGTCTCCACCTAGGTTTATTCTGTCAAATAGGAGATACATGAAAAAGCTTCCATTTACATTTTTAGAAATTCTTCCTTAAAACTGACCATTTAAACTTTCCAATTTTCACTACTTTTCACTACTTAAATGACATATGTACATAATCAAGGTAAATATTTGAAGTGCTATCTAAATACTTTATAGGTAAATTATACTTAATGTGAAAGCTTGAGAATAATTTTTTTGCTAAATGCTGAATATTTTGCAAGTTATTTTTAATGTGTTTAACTCTTATAAACCTACACTCAGCTGTAATTTCACTGAAAAAAAGAAGTTAATGGCTTTCTTTGTTTTCTGAAACTTTTCTTTTGTTAATAAGGTTTTTTGTCACCACTCTGAGAGTTAACCAGGGTGATATTTTGAAGGTAGTGAAGGAAGGGGTTGGTGGAGGAAACAGAAAGCTCAAGTGCCAGGTGGTCAACAAGAGCAACAGTAGCTAATATTCCTGCAGCACTTACTGTAAACCAGACTCTGTTTAAGAGCTTTACGTTACTCATTTAATCACTTTTATCTGTGGTACCAGTGATTGCACTTCAGGCCTGCACACAATACTACATTCTCAGTCTTATTTATTTATTTATTTATTTGGTCCTGGGGATCAAACTCAGGACCTTGAGCTTGCGAGGCAGGCAGCAGAACCACTGAGGTAAATCCTCAGCCTTATTTATTTATTGACAGTATTTCACTAAATTTCTCTGGCTGAGTTGGATCTTGAGATCCTCCAGTCTCAGCCTCCCAGGGACTGAAATTACAAGCCTGTGACTGTATGTGCCACTATCCCTGAGTACTCATTTTATCATTAGTAACCTGATGAGGCAGCTATTGAAATATAACATGTTAGGGAGATAGAAGCAGAGAGGGCAAGAGATTTGCTGAAGGTCTTTGTTAGCAACTTCTCTCAGACAATACTCTTGCTTCCAGTGAGAAGTAACGTGAACATCAAAGTGTGATTTAAAATGCTGTTTTGGAAGGTCTTAACACATCTGAATCAGGATGATTGATTAAAGAGTTCTGCTTACTAGTACTACAAAGGCTATTTCACAAACTACCCCAAAACAATACAGGGGTCACACAAAAATCTCCAGGGTTGTTTGTTTGCTTCGTGCTCCTGGGAATAAAGCCCGGGGCCTCATTCCTGCCAGGCAGATGCTATGCGGATCCACATCCAGCCGGCCCAATGTCCTGCTGCGTGGAGAGGGTGCTGTAACCATCACAGAATTTCTAGCCAAAACAAATTGTCACGACCAAATCCAACAGGAAGCCAAACTGGCTCCATTGCCTAAAGGAATTACAACAAACAAAAGGATTTTATTTAAATTAATACTAGAGGTGGCTTTCTAGGTAGACGTGGGGTATTTAAAATTAATTTTGTGCCATGGTTTAATTACTAATGAATTTGCTCTTTCCAAGTCTGATGACAAAGAGCACATCTATATAATTGCACTGAGAATATTAGCCTTTGAATTAGTTAATTAAGAATATTACAAAATCAATTTTAATTTGATTATTAATCTCAGTGTGTAAATACTTTTTTAAAAAATTAATCAGTCCTTACCCCACATCCAAAAATATTTTTGGGAAAGAATAAAGCAAATTTAGCAATAATATAGTGTCTAAATTCTAATTCTGCTGCATTTTATAACAAGTCATTTATTATTATTTATCATTTCTCTGAGGATCGCCATCCTCCTAATTATATGGGTTATCTACCTAGTTGACGTGTTGTGAGGATCAACTAAGATAAGACAGTCTAAGACAGTCTTTTAAAATCTAAGTATTGTAAGTCCTAAATACTGCAATTGTTATTACAGCAAGGTGTGGGGTTTTGTCTCTCATACTTGAAAATACATTAAAAAATTCATTTTTATTTTGTAGGTGCAAGGATTTCCAGGACTAAAATTCAAAGAAGCTAAACAGGTGATTTTTGTATATTTCTTCAGTTGTAGAATTAACTATTTCTCTGACAAACTAAAGTACAAAACCTGCTCTGTGAAGTAGAGAAGCTAGAGGACAGCTGTTAGGCAACTTCAAATGCCTGCTGATTGCTTCATCTTATGGGTGAGTTGGACCATTGTCATAGAAGTGATATTTTAGTGAAGATCTTAGAACCCTTGTATAGGTGTGTTATTTGTATTGAATGCTACTTACTGTGACTTGTGTATGGATGTCCCCCCAAAGCCTCACATGGTCATAGGTGGGACTTTTCAGAGGTGGCTGGATCTGGAGTGTGTGATGCTGGATTAACTGAATTAGCCTACTGATTGCTTTGGCATAGTTCTGGGTAGGAATAAGGGTGGCCCACCCCAGGTATGAGTGCTACCCACCCTAGGGTCAGGTAGCCTGGATAAGAAATAAGAAACAGAAAGGGTCACTAGCACTTGCTTGTTGCTTGCTTCCTGCCTCCTGCCTGCCATGAACTGTTTCTCCTCTGTGATTCCTGTCTGCGATGTCATCCTGCCTTGGAGCCAGCCAAGTATGGACTGAAACCTCTACAAGCCATAACCATGAGCCAAAATAAGCCTTTCCTCCTTTAACTTTGGGTTTAGGGTATTTTGTCTCAGAAAGAAGAAAAGTAGAACACCACCTTTCCCTGCCTTTTTTTTATATAAGGTCAAGTTTTATGCGAGACATAGGACCTAAATGAAACCAAATCACTACTTAGCTGAATCGTGAATAGTGTCATAGTGCCTGAAAATACCAAGATGATTTCAGAAAGTCCCACTATGAATTTTAAGGAATGACACTAATATGACAAGAGCTAACAATTTAAGATAATATGTTTTATCTTAAGTACTACATTTTTATCCTCATCTTATATTTTTCTTATTTTATATAATTTAATCTGTATTGGGATAGTTTCTTTCATACTAATACATTGCTCTGTTTGCCTAAAGCTTACACCTGATATCTCCTTTGCAAGAAAAAACAGAATGAAATTAGAAAATGAGATTCCATGACCTCTTGATAGCATACAAACATTAAATAGACCATGCAGACTGAAGGAATAATTATTATGATATTTAGCTGAGTATTAAGCAAGAGAAAAGTATAATATGGAAACACATATCTGGCCCTTTGTTAGCCTAATCAATTCTGCTTTTACCTCTCCTGACACAGGATCAAGGCCATAGTTATCAGGAAATACACTTTAAATAACACAAAATTAAATGTATGCACCATGAACAGTCTGTGAGCTTGGGCAGTGGTGTGTGGAGAGAATAGAATGAACTTAAGTCACGTTATTTAGTACATCGTTTGCAAGGTCAATGAGGCTGTGTTGAAGTCAGAGAGGACTAGGACACCCACCAATAACCTTTGATCAAAATCCAGGTGATCAATGCAGTTAATCACATTTGCAAGTTATTTTTGGAGGTTACAAAAAATAACTATGTGGTGTTCTGTAGAAAGATGTGGAAGACTTAAACGTATTACTTACTATTTAACTTGAGTAAAAAAAAATAATTTCTGAGTACCTATATGCTGAGCTCTGTATGAGGAGATAAAGATTATAAAGTGGAGCATCCAGCAAGACATTTAAATTAGAACTTGTTAAGAAACTGAAGCTTGACTTTTGGAAAAGTGGGTGGAATGGGTTGAATGGGTAGGAATAATGTGAAATATGATCTAATCATTGACTTTGATATATATACTTTTGTGTGAGAATTGACAAATATATAGCAAAGGTGAGCATCCATTAGGATGAGTAATTTGGGGTTGTATTTCAGACACCGTGAATGTTATACCTATCATGGAATCCATGGATTGTAATGGAGTCTGCTGGAAAGTGCTGGTATTTCTGTATAGATGAGCTGTTAACTTGGTTGGACTCCAGCTGCAAACTCCACCTCAGGCAGCAGCTCCACTCGCCTTTCAGTTTAGACTTCAGCTGCTTGGATTCTACCCTGGCCATGATGAGCCAGCCAGAGACTTAGGGTTCGACAGAACATGGAATGTGTCTTCTTTTACAGCACCCACTCTTCACTCTGCAGTGATCTTTCTGCCTCGAGCATCATCTCATTCTTCAGGTTTTTTAGAACTATGAACTATAAAGATGGAGAGATTCACCCCATGTTGGTTTCCTCTTCCAAGTTTGAACTTTCTTGCTGAGCTTCCCACTGGTGCTCACTGCCTACACCTTCCTGGCCTTGTCTGTTTGTTGTCTAGAGAACTTAGGTGTTATTTGGGACCATGAGGCATTTGTATGACCACACTCAGAAGAGAAATGATATTCATAACCTCTTGGTCAAAGCACTGAGCATTCTAGCAAATCTGTTTATCTCCATGAATTTCAGAGTTGAGGACTGAAATAACAGCCCTGTGTCTAGGCAAGCAATGTAACTATTACCAAGGGTTCTAGCAAGGGATTGGTCTGCTCAGTTCACCTCAGAATGTCTAGTGCACAGCATTATACTAATTAATGAAGACTGGAGATACAATGAAAATAGCAGTTTCTAGAATAAGAAAGTTCACATTTTGTCTTAGTTACTTTTCTCATGGCTAAGACACAATGCCCAACACCCAGAGTCAAAGGAGGAAAGGTTTACTTCACCTCAGAGTATGTAGAGGATTCAGTCTGTAGTCAACTGGTCCCAAAGCAGGGAAGGGTGGCAGAGGAAAAATAGCTCATGGCATGGAAGCAGAAGCAGAGAGAGATCAAGGGAGGAGGAGGGAGACAGACCTTTCCAGCCCATGTGCAAGTGACCACGCCCCCACCAAGCTTCACTTTCCAACCACACCCAGCTGTAAACTCAGCAGTGCACTAACCCAGTGATGAGCACCACACCCTGATGACCCAGTCACCTCCCCATAGTCCCACCTGGGTGTGCCTGAGGCTGTGGGGGACAGCTAGATACAAGCCACAGAACATTTGAATCCCAATTCCATTGGTGGCATTTTATGCAGACTTAAACACTTTTGCTAACCTATGCTTCAGTCACATTATCTATAATACGGGCTTTATAATACTTAGCATTTGGCTAGATGTGGTGCTGCATGCCTGTAATCCCAGCCCTTGGGAGGCTGAGGTGGAGGATTACCTCAAGTTCAAGGCCAGCCTGGGCTACACAGTGAGTCAGGGCCATCCTGAACTACAAAGTGAGACCCTTTCTCAAAAAAAAACCCAAACCAAACAAACAAACATACAAACAAATAAAAAGGGCTACAAACATATCTCAGTGGTAAAGTAGCTGCTCAGCACACATGAGGCCCTGGGTTCAATCCGCAGTAGCAAATAAAAATTATATTCAATATTCTCGTTATGGTTATATCACGTTTATTAGATATACATAAAATAAATTTTAGACCTCTGAAGGAAAATCTTTGCAGATTCTGAGAAAACACTTGCTTGGTCTAATCCAATAAAACATGAATACAAATAATCCTTACATTGTCTCAGTTGCCTGAGATGTGAGAAGCAGTCTAGGGAGAAACACCTATGCCAGTGATAGCCCCTGCCAGCACCCACAGAAGGTTATCTATGGCAGTGCTAGGAGAGGGCAGCCATTGTGTTTACTTAATTGTTCAGTTCAATCCTCAGGGAGCATCCTGTATGGCTACCAGTGCTGCTGCTTTATAGAAAACCTGAGGTGAGGGAGGTTTTGCCCAAGGTCACACACTGTTCAGTAAGGAAGCAGTGGCTTGAACTGAAGTGTTATCTCAGTTTCACTGTAGTCCCCACAAGGAAGACACTCAGCTCTCTGCTCATCTCACATAACGAAAACCACGAGGTCAGCTATTCCCCTGCTGGGATCTTCCCCAAAGAATCAAAAGCATCATACCACAGTGATATACGTGCACCCATGTTTATAGCAGCACAGTTTGTAATAGCTAAAGCTTGGAAACAGCCCAAGTGCCCATCAACTGGAGACTGGATAAAGAAGACGTGGGGGTTTTTTAAAAATAAAATGAAGTGCTACTCAGCCACAAAAAAAGAAAAATTAGAGACATGTATAGCTAAATGGATGCACTTTGAGGCGATACTCTCAAGTGAAATAAATAGGACACAGGTGTAAATACCGAACAGTTTCTCTGGTGTGAGAAACTGAAAGTGTAAATAAGGACTAAAAGGTATAATAGATAATGTGAAATAGGAAGAAAAGGGGCAAAGGGGAAGAGGAAGTGGAGGGGAAAGGCAAGAAGGGAATGGAATTAATGTGAGAAAATGGAAAAATGGAAGCAAAGTCTTTGCAAATAGGGAGGGGTGGAGGGGTTGAAGGGAGGGCAGGGCAAGGGTGAAAAATAAGAACCAAGAGAGATTACGTAAAGGTGCAAATTTCCAATGATGAATGTCATTATATTGTATACCTAAAATGTACCAATAAAATAAAGTTTAAAAAAAAGAAAACCACGAGGTCAAGTTTATGCCAATGTTGACTATGAACAAGGAAACCTTGCATTTTATTTGTTGTATTAGCATATTTTCAGTGGCATTCATTCTAATGAATATTTAAAATATAGCCTCATCAAGATACGTAAGGCTCAAATAGTTGAGTTAAAATAGTTTTAAAATATAAACTGTAGAAAATATTTTAGACTAGTAGTCTTAGTTTGACATAAAATGTGCTACTATGTTCCAGAATTCTATCAATAATTTGACTTCACTAAAAGTTTATTTTGAAAGATCTTCTCTTTTTCAAGTTCAAAGGAAGATATTTCATAAACTCATATAAATCAGAAACTGACTAAGCAATTCATTATTAAGAAACAGCCTGTTCAATTATCATTTCTAATTTTCACCTTATTCAATAGTTGTTACTTGTCAATTCCTAATTTTATAGGCGTGCAAAAAAACACTTCAGAATTGTGTTTTAACTTATATCTTTATAACTTTTACAATTAGAAAGAAGAACATTTTGTTGTGCTGAAATTTTCAAGACTGTTAAAGGTAAGCAAAAAGAGAAAAATTGTTTTTCAATAATCTCCAAAATAATTCATACTGCACATCTGTCTTGCTGGATTTCTTCATTCTTCAAGTGATTTACCAGGATCCTTACTTTGTTAAAGGATGAGTTGGAAATTGAAATATGAAATTTCTCAAATCACAGTAAGCTTTTCCTTGGCTATTGATTACAGTTTCTAAAATGAAGTTGGATTCAAGTTGACAATTCATGCAGTACACTTATTCAGGGAAATGGGCTTATAATATCCTTTCTCTTACTTTTTCATGTATAATGTCTTAAAAGTCAGTGTCTTTAATAATGTACAACATCATAAGTTAAATCATTATCGTATTATATACATATATATTTTGAGATTATTAATCTTATCTTCAATAAATACTAAGTTGAACATTTTTAGAATATGAAATACATGTTAAATTGATTTTTTGAAACATTTTAAGTGTGCCTAAAAATACCAAATGTATACACACACATACACAAACACAAACAAAATTATATTTAAGTTTTAGAATCCAAGTTATTTCTCCATCAACACCAACAGATACTCAGCTGTGGATCAGATTTGTACAATGAACACATCTTACTTTGAAGTTGAAATATAAATCCTTACTTTCATATTTACATACAATTTATAATTTCTAAACATCAGTGAGATTCCTTTAAAAAATCTTGTCTTCTAATTTCAGGACGAGTATTAAATGTTCTGCTTGATTTGCACTTTTATACAATAATTTCCCGACCTACTAATGAGCTCTTTTCTGGGAGAACTCTTGTAAGTCAGATTCATTCCTAAATCTGACAAAGTGTGTCTTTTACACCTTTGACACAATACACAATGCATATTGCTCTGCACTTCCTAGCATCCCCTCTGCATCATCCCTGGGTCTCCTCCTGCTTCTGGACAGCCTGGGCTCTGACTGAGCACTGCACTACTGTGCACCATGGTACTGTACAGCGGCACAACTGTGACAGTGTCCAGCAGACACCTGAGCTACTTCCACAGTTGTTCAAGTCTATGAATGTTCATAATGTGCAGCCTGTTGGTATCTGTGAAAGTTTCAACTGCAATGTTTGTAAGTCGGGGACTTACTGTATTGTAACTCTTAATTCTAGATGTACAAAAATGATGGGGATAAATACACTTTTTAATCTTACAGATAAATTTTAAATTCTGCTCTATATTTGCTCTTGAATCAGCTTATGTCTACATTTATAGACCCAGAATCATTCCACATTGTTTTAATTCTAGATTGGTACTTTTTATCAAAGTGCTTAAAATATTATTGTTTAGTAGAAAATGAAAATTTTAAAGATTGTGGAATATATAGATATTGATACAAGATAAATATAGAGAGAAACAAGTTAAATTGCTAAAAATGAGGTATGTACCTATCTCTGTATCTATTTGTCTATATGCCAGGTAACAGATTAACAAATTCTAGAAAGAAAATCCATTAGAATTATCACTGGCTACATTTGAATGGTGAAATTAAGTCAGTATTTTATTTTCTATAAGCTACATACACTAGTTTTGCATCCTAAAACATAATTTTTAAACTTATTATGAGATGGCAGCAGCTATGATAATTTTATTATCCCAGTCATATTTCCTTCTGTTTGCAGGACAGGTAATGAAGTACACAAATATCACAGCCAGAACTGTAATGAAAAGTTCTTCTGTAAACATTTCCACCACTTTTCCAAAATAAAGGCAAAAAAGTTAAATAAAATAGAAAGCATTTTTTCCAGTATGTCCAAAAAGTGAAAGAATATATTTCAGAAGAAAGAAAAATTGGGAGGAAGGAAGGGCCATCGATTGGGTGTTACGTGTTGGATGCCACCGTGATTTTAGTGGAGAGTCTGTCAACACTCAGCCTAGTCTAGGGATTGGTGAGGCGGTGGGAATTCCATGTTAGCCAAACTGGAGAGTTCTAACAAGTCATTTATCTCACAAAGGCTAATATAACCGCCTCTATTGCTCCTTTGGGTAAATAGTCATTTCATACAGATGGTGCCAATTGCACTGTTGGAAACTGGGAGAACAGAAGAATTCATTCTACTCTTTGCACTCCTTGAAAATGAGCAGTAGGAAGAGAGAAAAATCTTGTAACTGGACACTGGCTTCAATGTTTTTCTGCATTCCAGTTTTCCCATAGCTGAGGCCATTCCTCATCTTTCAGACCTAAGGCTCAACTTCTAAGATGCTACTTATGAAAACTAGTTTCTTTGCTCTGTCATCTTGCAATAATTGGAAGATACTACTTCCAGCATAAAGGCAGCAGGCGGCTTAAAAACCAAAATATAAATAATTGAAATATGACATTGTATAGCAGGTTCTGATGGTCTAAATTACAACATGCAATATTACTGAATGTAGTAATGTCTCCATTTTAAAGCAGATTAAAAGATAACCTGTGTTTTTATCAAAATGTTAGCAAATGAAATCAGTGAAGAATTAAATAATGAGCACCATGTGTAATCACCCAGTGAATCCCTAAGCTAACCATTGACCTCAATTAAAATACACCATTTGGAAATTTCCTTATTTTTACTGTAACTGTATGAGTCCCTAAAGGATAGTGTTTACATGCACATAAATTTTATACAAACCATCATATTATAAGCGTTCTTCTTCTATTTGATTGTTTTCATCTCTAGCTCTTAAAGAATTCAGTCTATTTGTATTTCTGGAATTATTTCCACTATTTTCTCTCCAAGTATCCTGTTTTTCTATAATTTTCCCTTCAGGAGATAAATTTTTAAAATTAATTTTATAATCTTTTTATCTAGAACTTTCATAATATTTTAATTCTTTAGTGGTTGCCCTTAATTTTTATCGGGCATATCTAAAATAAGAGGATCTTAAAACATTATTTAAGCAATTACATTTTATATTGCTACATATTATTATTTTACCTGATTTTTAACCTCATCCTTTGTTAGCTTGCCCATATTATTCTTTATTACTGTGTTATATATCCATTGTTTGTTTAGATTTACCAACATGTTTCTTGATTTTTCTTATGTCTCCTCACATCTCAGGACTTTCTTTCAAAGTCATTTTTCTTTTTCCTAAAGAACACACTTCAAGATGGTCATAAGGTGATAAATTTTACATTTTTAATTTTCCCATAACTACATTTTTATTTTTTCTTCAATGATTATTTAGCTAGGTTAAGATATGGTTCATCTCAAAATATGTAATGTATTATTCCGTAGTGTTTGGTTTTTAGAATTCTGCTCTTATTTTCATGTCATTACCTTTTGGTAATTTATCTGTTCTCCTGAGATACACTTTTCAGTTAATATTTACTGAGTTACTAGTTTGTGCCAGGTGCTCAATAAACCCTGGGGATAAAGGACATATAAAGCAGCATTTCTACCCTCAAAGAGCTGAGTCTAGAGGCGGGAGCACATGTGATTAGAATGCAATGGCCAGAGGTAGAGGTCCATACCGGATGCTCTGGAAAATAAGTGGAGAATATCTAAGCCCACATGGGGGTGAGGTCATCAGGGAGGGTTTTGGTATAACGAGTGTCTGCTGGGAATCTTAAGGGATGGTCACTGCCTGAATGGCAGGCTGGAAGGAGCGGTGGGTGTGAGAAACACACTTGCACCATAGTTAAAACCATGAAGCAGAAGAAGCAGCAAGAGCAAAATCTAACTTGTATTACACTTCTCAGGGTTAAAATATTTTGGATGTCTTTGTAGGTAACATCACAGGAGCCCATCTCCCTTTCCATTTGGAAGTTCCCCAAGGCAAAGACCACATTTACATGCTTTTTGCTGCTTTCTCATTGTATAGTGCATGGCAGCAGAAATGAATACACACAACTCAGAAAAAGATGTACAAATGGCTAATAAATACACAAAAAAAATGTTCAACGCCCCTGGCCATTGGGGAAATGCAAATTAAAATAACTATGAGTTTCTATCTTACTACAGAAAGAATGGTTATCATCAGAAAACAAATAATAACAAGTGCTGGTGAGGCTGTGGAGAAATAGGAACACTTCTACATTGTTGATGGGAATGTAAACTAGTACAGTATCTAAGGAATGATAATTCCTCAAAAAACTAAAAGGACCAATTTCATTTGACCCAGCTACCCTCTTCTAAATATCTCCTGAATGGTTAAAAACATATTACTGTGATACATGAGTAATCACGTTTATAGCACCACAATTGATAAAGCTAAATCTTGGAAGTGGCTGATATATTCATCAACAGATCCATTGATACAGAAAGTGTGGAATTTATACACAATAGAGTACTACTTTGCTATGAAGAAGGAAAAATTTGACTCATCCATAGGAAAATGGATATACCTTGAAACCATAATGTTAAGTACATTAGACAAGCAAACTTAAATATCTCATGGTGACACATATATGAGAAACTCAAAGTATAAATAAATTAAAGAGAAAAATAGAAGATAGATAACAAGAAACAAGGAGATAGAGCTTTTGCAATAGGGAGGGACACCAAGGGATGGAGTTAGAAGGGAGGGAAGAGAGGAGAAGGGCAGGGAAAAGCTTTACGATGTCGCCTAGATGCACTATCTCTCCATGACAAATGTAATCACTGTGTACAAGCATGTCCTAATAAAAACACAAATAAAGCTGATCCTTCTTTAGAGTGCTCTAATGTGTTTGAATACTACACTGTTTTATCCATTTATTTAATGATGGACCTATAGACCACTTCCAAGATTTAGTAATTCTGAGTTGTGCTGCTATACACATGGGAATGCATGGATTATTGTAAGACAATGGTTTAAGTCTTTCTGGAAGATACCTAGAAGGAGAATAGCAAGGTCAAATGTAACTTCTCCTTTTAGTTTTCTGAGGACTTTTCATACTCATCTCCATAGATGGTGTACTAGTTTATATTCCCATCAACAATGTAGAAGTGTTCCTCAATAAAAATATTACCAAATTAATTGCAATGATGTGTAAAAAGAAATCCATATCATGATGAAGTAGCATTTACCCCAGTTATGCAAAGCTGCTTCAACATTTGAAAATCAATCAAACATAATGGACAACATTAGCAGGCTACAAAACAAAAAAAAAACCATGATCATATCAATATATGCAGAAAATACACTTAGCAAAACCCAACATGAACTCCTGACTAAAAAAGTAAAACTCTCAGCAAACTAGAAATCTAGGGAACTGCTTCACCTTAATAGAGAACATCCATTTTTTAGGTTCCCAGGGAATTCAGTGCAGTATATATATAAAACTCTGAATGAACCACAATTACCTAAAATTGATCGATCAAGAATAATTCTCTGCTACATCTTTTAAATGAGCGCAGGAAATAGAAATTTAAGTCCAATTCCAGAAAAACACATTTTTTGCACAACTTAACTTGTGATCTGAGTTTAGCATTCACTATGCTTACAATGGGTAGAAAGTCTAAAAGTCACTCGCCAAACCCTATAAAACCTAAACCTACAGATTGTGAAATACTGAAGAGTCCCACAGAAAGCATAATAATCAGAAATGAAAACTGACCCATAATTATGAAGTCCACAGTGCTGAAAGACACAGAGCCAGACAGATTGGCCAGGAGAGCCTTGAAACAGCAAGATGAAAGGCACAGCGGTCTTACAGAGCCACAGCAGAACAGGAGGCCTGAGGCCAGCTGCCAAAGGGAAGGCATGAAGAGCATCTTTCACATTAGGGTTGAGGTTAGGGTCCGTAACCAGCAGGTGACAGAGCTTTGTTGTGAAAGAGTGCGTCGTGGTGCCCAGACAATCTAACAGGGAAAATTTGCCAGAGAGACTTCCTGTTTCGCTCCAATTTACAAAGGATTTGTAGTCATCACTCTTACGTGCAAGCACGACGAAGCTGAAAGACTAAATCCAGAGAGTTCTCTGGGTCCCATCAGCAAATGAAGCAGCAGGGAAAACTACTTCCCACCCCAAGTCTGGAGCAGCATAAATTCTGAGACTTGAGTCTGATATCTCTTTATCTGGAGCAGAAGCCGACAGAACATGAACAGGTGAAATGCTTAAATGGCCTTGGTGGTGAACCACTGGGCCGAGTGTGGGCTGCAGTGACAGATGTTCTAGAGGTGTGAGCCATATGTGATCCTGTGAAACATTCACCACGCACTGCTCACCCACTCAGCTGAGTCCAGTGAGACAAATACACTCACACATGTGCACAGAGGTGTAAGGTGTGAGTTTATTTCATGCAGATAAGGGACAAAAGTAAACAGATCCACTGAGAGCTGAGGCTCAGGAAAGCTCAGGACTTGAGTTGTCCTGAGCAGAGGGAGTCTTCAGCACGCAACCACTGGGGCGGCAGCTGAGGGCCCTGCGGGGCTACAACCTCAGGGCTGGGCTTCCCCGGTGGAGCTTCACAGCTGTCCTGCTTTCGGCGCAGAGAAAGAGGCCCGTGCTGTCCCCTAGGCCTCTCTCCCTCTGATGTGTGTCCTGTGGGGCAGGAGAGCAACGCCTGAGTGACTTGGGACAGTCCTGTCTCGGGACACTGCATTCCCACCACACTCCTTCTTAAGAACAAGCAAGGAAGAACAGGCCCAGGGCCACCCGAGAACTGCTGTGAGGCCTCTGCACTTGCTCTGTCCGAGGCCTGCACTCCCAGAAACCCTGGCCTGCTCCATGTGAAGAGCTAGGACACTTCAACCTTGCTCGGCTGGGCGGGGAGAAGAGGAGCCACTGGGAACTGGGCCAGGCGTCCTCCAGAGCAGAAGACAGCGGTCCAGGCGGCCACTCCACCAGTCTTACCGGCTAGACAGTGTGTTTCCCTCACTCCGGCTCTCTGCCACACTTCTGAGTGTCAACCCCAGGGCACAGGCCTGCAGCTGGGGTCTGACAAAAGTCGCAGGGTGTTCCCCTGTGGCCGCCTCCTCAAGCCCCAGTGTAGCATCAGTGAGCCACAGCTGACAGAGCTGCAAGATGAAGACTCCAGCTAAAGAAGGGTTCTAAGGAAACTCAGAGACAACAGGGGAGATGGGATAAAGGCCTGAAGGGACCTGAAACCCCTGCCACAAAGCATCAAATGGGGCGAGCATGAAACAGCCTAACTCCTTGCCAGATTAGCACAAATCTTCACGGTGAAGGAGTAGTGTCTCAGTTCTTACCACCTAACATAGCACACCTAGCTTTCAACAAAGAGCTACAAGCTATTCCAAAAAGCAACTAAAAACAACTTGAAGAGATCAGGAAGCATCAGAGCCAGACTGAGGTAAGGCACTGATTTAGATTTATGGACAAGAAGTTTAAAATAACTGTAATTAATACCTTAAAGATTCTAATAGAGAAACTTGGCATCATAGAAGAATAGATGTGTAATATCAGCAGAATATGAAAACTGTAAGAAAAAGGTCTTCATGATTCTAGATCTAGTTTCAAATTCTTAGATTTAAACAGGAGAAAAATTGATCAATTTTATTTCCTTACTATTAAAAACTTTTTTCAACAAAGGATTTTATCAAGAATGTGAAGACAACCTACAGAATGGGAGAAAGTATTTTCAAATCATTATCTGGTCAGAGTTTAATATCCACAACATACAAATAACTCCTTCTATTCAACAATGAAAAGGGTAACAACCCAATTTAAACATAAAGGACTTGAACAGATTTCTTTCAAAGAAGATACACAAATGGCCAACAGAGATATGAAGAGATATTCAGCATCATCAGTCACTGAGAAATCACAGATCAAATTGCAAGAGATCCCGTTTCACATCCATTTGGATAACTTTCACTGAAAATGAAAAATAACCGGAGGTGGCAGCATGTGGAGAGGTCGGAGCCCTGTGCAGTGCTGGTAGGAATGTAACTGATGTGGTAAAGATTTAGCACACCTCTTTTCTTGCCAAAATTTATTACACATTTACATATTCTATCATATCCTTTACGTGTTATATTCAGAATAGGAAAATCACAGAGATGGAAAACTCCCCGGTTGTGGGCGGGGGAAGTGGAGAGTGATAGGTTAAAAAGGCCTGGGGTGCTTTTGGGTAATGAAACAGGTTGGGTTTGGTTTTGGTTTTGGCTACTGGGCATTGAACCCAAGGTTTTCACAATGAGCTACACTCCCAACCCTTTTTGAATATTTCTTTTACACTTTGAGACAGAGTCTCACCAAGTTACTAAGATGCCTAGGCTGGGCTTGAACTTGCAAATGTCCTGCCTCAGCCTCTCAGAGTGCTGCATTACTGATGTGTGCCATGGTGCCCAGCTGATGAAACAGCTTTGAAACTAGAGGGAGACAATAGTTGCGCCATACTGTGGCCACTCAGCATCATTGAGTGGGACACTTAGGTTAATTGTAAATTATATGAATTTCCTCTATGACTGCTGGAAATCAAAAGCCCTTAACAGAACGATGGCCATCCACAGCAGTAGAATGGACACAGCTGGGGAAGGAAATAGTGAGCTGTGAGATGGGTCCATAGGAATTCCTCGAGCTGAGATGCATGGGAAAAAAGAAGGGAGAAAAACAGAACAGAATATTTAATTAGGGAAGATTCAAAGATGCAACAGATATATAATCAGAAAGAAGAGAAAACATAACAGAAAAATATTTAAAATAACGAAAACCAAGGATGTTTTGAATGTAATGGAAAACACCAAACCACCTGTCTAAGGCACTCATAAAACATCAGACAGGACAAACAGAGCAAAAACAATGGCTAAGTGTATTATAGTCAAGACGCAAAAAAACTAGACAAAGAACATGTCTTGAACTGGAAGAGGAAAAAAGATAACCTTACATACAGAGG
Organism: Heterocephalus glaber; assembly: GCF_000247695.1. The sequence continues at coordinate 5,279,393 of NW_004624838.1, read as the reverse complement.
AACAGAGGTAAAAGTTATAAGGACTTCTTTACTAGAAACCATGCAAATAACGGAATGGTGGAATAAAATATTTAAAATAATGACATAAAAAGCTGATAAGCTAAAATTCCACGTGCAGTGAAATTGTCTTTCAGAAATAAAACAGAAACTTTCCTTTGCATACATGCAAAAACAGAAAATTCATTGCTTGCAGATCAGCCCTAAATATTTTAAAATGTTAAAAGAAGTTTTTCAGGTATAAAAATAATAGTAAAAGCCATAAATGGGTATACATAAAAAGAAAATATTAAAAAATGAATAAAGATAAAATATTTTATACTTTTTGTTTGTAACTTATCTCAAAGAAAATTGCATAAAGTAGTAATAGATAATAGAACCCCAATTGTACAAGAAATAGTACCAAGAGTCAACAAATGGGATCATACCAAATTTAAAATCTTCTGCAGTAAAGGAAACAATCAACAGAGTGAAGAGACAACCTCCAAATGAGAAAACATTTTTGGCAGCTATTTCTCAGATCGAGGACTAATACCTAGAATATACAGAGGACTCAACACAATTAGACCCCTCAAAAAGACCCAATCAGAAAATGAGCAACCGAAATGAATAGACACTTCTCAGAAGTACAAAAGGCAAATAAATACCTAAAGAAATGCTCAACGTCATTGGCCATTAGAGAAATGCAAATTGAAACAACATTGAGATTCTTCCTTACCCCAGAAAATATGCCTTCATCAAGAATTTAAATAACAAATGCTAGCGAGGCTGTGGGGAAAAGGAACCCTTCTACATTGTTGGTAGGAATGTAAACTAGTACCACCACTGAGGGAATCACTGTGGAGATTACTCAAAAAACTGAAATTCCACTAGACCCAGCTATTCACCTTCTAGATATCTTCCTGAAACAGTTAAAGACATCATATTACAATGCCACATGGAGACCCATGTTTATAGCAGCACAGTTGATAATAGCTAACTCTTGGAAGCAGCTTATGTGTCCATCAACAGATGAATGGATAAAGAAAATGTGGCATTTATACACATTAGAGTACTACTCTGCCTTAAAGATAGACTTGAGTCATTTGTGGGAAAATGGATGCATCTTGAGACCATAATCTTACCTGAAATAAATCAGACACAGAAGCTTAAAAATCACATGGCTTAATCCTATATCAAAAGAACCCAAAATATGCAATAAAATATGAATAAAAAGCAAAATAAAAGATAATAGCAAATAGGGAGAAAGGTCTTTTGCAAAAGGAAAGGAGATCAAGAGACAGAGGGGGAACAGAGAGAAAAGGAAAGGGATTAAAAATAATTAAGATTTGTTATGTACATGTGTTAACTCCCCAAGAGGAATGTAAGCATTATGTACTGCAAACATGTACTAATCAAATATGAATATGAACAGAAACAGAAGCAAGAGAAAAAGAAACAATGCATTGGGTGGTTATACATACAGCACATGTGTAAGTGAAATAAACTGACAGCCATGTCCTGCAGAACAGGAGAGAGAGCCTGGAAACATTCTGTCCAGGACACAGCCTTCACGTGGCTGCACCCACAGCAGAGTTTGGTAAAAGGCACCTAATTTGCAAGACCAGAGACAAGCCTGGGTTTCACCTTGGTTCGTTATTCAAAGGTTATTCACAGTTTGTGAAATATCAGGGCATCATACCGTGTTCTCCTAACTGTAAGCCTGAAAGTTTCAGTGATTCTTACTTGCAGAAGGAAAACATCAGGAAGAGAAAGTTCAGAGCAATTAGAACAACAAAACAGTGTGGCCAATTTCAAGGCTGTAATTAGCACATACCTCTTGCCAAAATATATTCATCAGTCAATACCTACTTACTCCCGTGTTTGCCAGAAGAAAGCAATAGGAAAGAAAGAAAAACAATAAAAGATTAAACAGTAGCCTTGCCCTTGAGAAACTTGTGATTTAGACAGGAACGGCACCCTGCAGGGACTCCCCTCACAGGAGGCAGAGAGTTGCGTGGGGCACGCGGGTGGAGAGTGTCCACCTGGCCTCATCCTCTACACCTAGGCCGGAGCTGCCCCTGGGAGGGGCTCAGCCCCGGGAACCCAGACAGCTGAGACAGAAAACTGCTCAACGAACTGCCTGATGGATTTGCTGGAAGGAAGATGGCCGGCTTATCCTGCTCCTCTCAGATCTGAAATGAAGAAGGTGGGCGGAAATAGACGTTTTCTTTTTTTTCCAATCCAGGGTGAAAAGGGGATGAAACACAGGAAAACTGCTCTCCAGAACTTCTGAGAGAAGGGCTGTTACCGGGCTGCTTCTCTCTGAAGAGCTCTCGGCTCTTTATAATTACTGCAGACTCCCTCTCGGCCCCGTGCAAGGCCACTCTTGGTCAATTGCAAAGACTGTGACAGAGGAAAGTAACTTTAAAAGTATACAAAATGTCAATGTCTTCTTTTCATGCACAGCCTTAATATCACCCCTATTTTGGTCCTCTTAGGCCTCCTTTTTCTGAATTGGTCCCTTGATTGGAGTTTTGTGATTTTTCCAGTGTAAACCTCACCCGGTGTAGGTTCTTTGAAGGACAGCATGTACCTAACACCTCTACAAAGCAACTCAAAGATAGAATGCAGCCGGGACTTTTCCTCCCAGCTGGATTTTATCTTCTTTTTTTACTAATATCTCATTGTGCTGTGCTTTTAGACAATAGGATACATATTTATTAAGTCTGTCCAGAGCTCTCAACTCAGTTTGAGGTGTGTATTCCCTTGCATGTATATGCACGTGGACCCAGGCACACACTTAACTTTGCTGTGTGTGATTGGTTCCCACATAGAAGAAGGAGAATTGACTTTGCCTCCTTGAAGAATTCACAATTAAACTATGGCTAAATGGACGAGAGAGACACCTTGACTATTGCTTTGAACTTTTAAATTTGTATCAAAGAAATATATATGTCTAGCTCAAGAAACTAAGAACGTAAATCATTTTGTTTTCAGCAGACCCATCCTCTCCCTCTCAATCCTTGAGTCCCACTTCACAAAGTATTGCAAATACTTGCACTACTTTTCAGATGGATAGGCAGATAGATAGAAGATAGATAGATATAGATAGATGATAGATATCTCCTGGACTTCTTAATGTGGAAGATTAAACATACTTTAATTTTTTCCACTGGGGTCCTCTCAATTCTCCACCTACACATGCACACACACACACACACAAACACAAACCTTTACCTCTAGTCTCAATGTAGACATGTTTTGGTTAGAAGAATATTCTATATGCATATTTTTGTGCATATATAGGTGAGCTTCGGAGTATAGTGGCAATTACTTGCCTTACTGGATATCATTTTGCCCTCCTTGGAGTTTGTTGTAGTCTAGATTTTTGTTTGTTTTGACTTACTTTTCTATGCGTTTTCCAGCCACCTATTCCAGTCTCTTGAGGTGAGCTGTAGAACTTAATGTTCCAGTGTCTTTTTAGCTCCATCCATTTTGAAACTGTCTTTCTAATGTTGTAGGCTCATGGACAGCTATTGCCTCTGAAATACAGTACCTTCCCACTTCCCTTATGCAGAATCTCCTCTTTCTTTTGCCCCATTTCTTTCTCATTCCTTATTTATTCCCTTGTTAAATGAAATGTATGTTTAATTTTTATTTTAAGGGAAGTATATGAAGCAAATTATATTGGAATTCCACGTGTCTAAAAATACTTATATCTTCAAACTTAAGTTTACCATTTGATTGAACAAAAAAAAATCTAAGAATAAAATCATCTGCCCTTAAAATTTTGGAGAGATCATCTTTCAACTTCCAGAGTTGCTACTGTAAAATATAATGACACATTTGATTTCAAACTTTTGTGCATGGCTTCTGTTCATCTCTCTGTGGAAGCTTCTGGAAGCTTCTCTTGATTCTAAAGGCCTAAAATTCTTTGAAGGTGTGCTTTGATCTATCTATTCATGATTTATTGCCTTCCAGTGGTTCTTTCAATTTGGAAACCTGTGCCTACCAGTCCTAGCGCGTGACTTTGTTAAATTTCATTGAATTTTCTCTTTTCTGTTTTTATGATCCACTCTTGCCACAACTCTATTGGTCAAATGGAGGAACTCATGAATGAACACTCTAATTTTCTGTATGTTTTTCTACAACTTTCTAGTTCTTAGTCATCTTATTTTTCTTTCTGTGAGTTTTCTCTACTAATAGTTTTTATTGACTGTTTAAATTTGAAAACTTCTATTATTTTCAGGAAGTTATTTTACATAGCATTCTATTCTAGCTTTATATAGTATTCTATTCTAGCTTTATAACTATGTCTTTTTACATTTCTCTGAATTTATAATGGATCTTCCAAATATATATGATAATAGGATCTCCTTAAAATAAGGTGATACAGGTACTAAATATTTATCCTGATTCAGGTTATTTATTCATTTATATCTCATCTTATTACATAAAAGTTATGTATTTGGAGATATGTGTGTACATATATGTCTCTGTGTGTATTCACACACATGCAAGTAATGCTGCTTTCCAAACACAGAATACATGAATGGAATGGGCTGTACACTCAAGGGATTGTTGTTAGAATCCTTAATTTTAAAAAATAGTTTTCAATATAGTATCTTTTTAAAAGAATATATGAATTGCAAAAGCTGATGCAATTTTTAACCATGCAAAGTGAAAGTTCATAATTTTCTTCCATATAGTATTAGGAGGAACTGTATTATATTTTTCTCCTCACAGGATATGTAACCATTTGGAGTATTCGTGGGTGGTTTTTAGTGATAAAATCAGAACATTTTATTGGTAATCCAATATGAATATCAGGTAACATGACTGCATGTTTAAAAGATTACAACTAAATGAAGATAATTTCTGCTGAAAGAGCTAAATTGCAATGTACATTTATAGTATATATGACTCTCGGTACAGATGTAAGCTTTTGGGACTCATTCTGTAGGTTCTCATAAACCATAAATGAAAGTTTTATCAAATTATCCATTTTAATAGCTTATAGTGGAAAAGTTTTTAATGCCAGGAATATATTGAATGAATTTTATGTTCTGTTTAGAAATATTACAAAATATAAAAATATCATTATTACCATATTACTGAATAGCGAAGCTTCAGATATTTTAATAGGTGAATATTCTCATAATGGCTGTAATTTGAATACTACATAATGTGATAGACTTGGTAAGTTTTCATAACACTGTGAAAATATAGTTGTTCATAAAATAACAAATCATAATGTATTCATTATGTAAAATGCTTAAGAAACACAAATGATAAAATTTCTTTTAAAATTACAAAACTAGAAATAAAATTAAATATATATATATATATAGACATGCACATCCATACCTGTGTATGTCTGACTATATGTGTATGTGTTTATCAATATGCATCTGTGTGTCTCAGTATCACAGTACTCAGTCTTAACCCACAATCCTACATAATGCCTGTACTTCTAACATGCATTTGTGTTGCTATGCTGATTGAAATTAAATTATATTTGCAATGAAGCAAATTTCAAGTGTTTTGGCCTAAAATTTATCAAAGTAATTTTTGGAATACATGTAGGTTGAAGAAGTGATTTTAGCTGGAATTCTTTTCTTTTTGAAATCATAGTTTATATTTTAAATTTTAAAATTTGATATCTTTTTATATCATCAAAATATTACGATAAATTTATATGTAATTTATGCTTGATTTTCACAATTTCTAATAAATCAGTTTTCCTTTTTCACCAGCACCATGCTTTAAAGATAAAAAGATAAAAGGAGGTTCGTTTTCCTCTAAATTTGAATTTCAGACATTTTGATGGCATTGGCTCAAATATTTAGAGTTAAGCATAAGAAATTCAATCTAAAGAACTTCAACTAATGGAGAAAGAGGCTTCCTCATTATGTACTGCTTCTAAAGAGCAAGGCAAAAAACATTACTAATTTCACTAGGGTTAAAAAAAATTGCAGCAAAAGAGATTTGGATTTTCAATTCATAGAAAACAGTTTTAAAAAGTTAAAATTTAAGCCTAAATTTTAGATCTTCTATTTCAAATTGTTTTTGAACCTCACATTATATTTTTAGCCTTTTATCTCCATCTTTTTATTTTTACCATGAACCTAATTTATTCATGTACAACAGTGTCTTGGTTCATGAACGCTTTTGTTTGCAAACAATTGGGTTTGAAAACAGAAGTGTTTGGCAAATTTTTGTTTTTGTTTGCAAACTCTGTATCCAGTGACAAACACAACAGGCCATCTTTCCTGCAAGAACATGAACACAGTCATCTTTTCCAGAATCGTGGGACAAGTTATAAACCAAGTTGCCTCTCTTTTTTTTTTATACTTGTTACACATTAGAATGTTAGGTGGGTGAAGAATGGGGAATGCAGGGATATTGTTGAAAATACCAACCCCTAAATCACTGATTTTCCAGTAAAGCAGCCCTGTAATAAATGTTCCTGTTTGTAGACCATGAACACTTGGAATTACATTTTTTGTATTAAATTCTTTTATTGGTACATTGTAGGTATACAACACAATTACATTTCTCATTGGGAATTGTACCTTTACATAATGCATCTTGGTT
>NW_004624838.1:5128890-5267772 GCF_000247695.1 Heterocephalus glaber | reverse complement strand
TGCCAGTTCAGTGGGTCCAGGTGGTTGAGTATCAGAATGTTCCATCTCATTTCCCTTTGGGGTTGCTGTAGTTGATCTGGAAGTCTGGTTTTGAGACTTATTTATGTGTTTTCTCATTTCAACTGAGGTGGGGTCTGTTGGTGCCTGCATGGATTACCTCCTCTGAGCTGGTAGAGGTGGGATGGGGCCGGGAGCAGTGGTAGGGATGGTGGCCTAAAAGCCCTTTCCTGTGGGCTGGGAGCAGTGGGGGGGATGGTGGCCAGGAAGCCCCTTCCTCTGGTCTAGGAGCAGTAGGATGGTAGCTCAGCAGCCCCTACCTCTGGGCCGGGAGCGGTGGGAGGGATGGTGGCCCAGAAGCCCCTTCCTCTGGGCCAGGAGCAGCAGGAGAGAAAGTGGCCCAAAAGCCCTATCCTCTGGGCTGCGAGCAGCGGGAGGGATGGTGGCCGGGAAGCCCCTTCCTCTGGGCCAGGAACAGCGGTACTCAGTACTGTGGTCTGGTGGTCCGGTGTCCTCTGCGTCTTTGTAGTGTGGAACCAGGTGGCTGTACAGAGGAGCAGGGGTTGGGGTCCAGTGGATTGTTGCCGGGGCTGCTGATTCGGTGTGTTCCACACAACTCGGGACCTTGGTAGGGCGTCCGCAGACCTGCCTGTCTGCAGCGGCCTGATTCGATGTCTTCCGCGTGACTCGGGACCTCCATAGGGCATGCCTGGAATTACATTTTAACTAATGTAGCTGCAGAAAAATGTAACAAAGGTAGATACGTCAAATACAAGGTAGAAGCTAGAGGGCTGAAAATTTTCAGCATTTACAGTAAAAGAATTAACCATTTAAATGGTTATTCCTCTAGTCCTTGGAACATTGAAAACTATCACAAATGGTGATTTTCATAACTTACATAATCATGCCAGGTCTATATTTGGCTGCATATGGAAGACAGGGAAAATACAAATGCAACTGCTCCTTACTTGTAATGGTCAAAAGCTAGGAAAGAGCCATGTTTTCAAGGCAGTGTGATGCATCTGAGGAAGCACTGGACTCTGAGAGAAAACATTTTTTATACTTTATAGTGTTACACATGAGGTTGATATCACAAGTACCATCTTGTAGGATTCACTCTGTCAGGCAGGTTTGGGGCCAGCCCATTCCCGAGCTCTCTACTACTGAGTTACATTCCTAGCCCTACCTTAGTTCTTTTATTTAAAAAATGGAATGAGTATAGTAGTATGTAGTTCACTGGACATTTGTCAAGATTAAATTAACATACATAAGGCAATTAGATGAACATCTCTTCACTCCCCATCCTCACAACCCCATAGTTTTATTATTCTGTGAACTGTGCTTGTTGAAATGACAATCAGAGATGTTTTACATGGAATCTTTCTTTGAAAAAGGAGAAGCCTGGACTTCAGAGGAGAGGATGACTATTGAAAGCTGTACAGCATTTATGATTTCTTGTTAACCTTGTGCTAGGCTGAGTAATGCCTCTCACTCCCACCATGTATGCGCAGTCCTGGTCCCTGGGAGCTCTGCTGTTACCTGACAGGACCATGAAGGACTGCAGTGGGGAGGGGTTGCATTGGACTACTGGGCAAGCTGATGGGGTCATGAAAGTCCTCACCGAGGCCATTTAGCATGAGTCCACACCAGAGAGGCAGTGGCTGCAGTGAGAGTGCTGTGTTCAGAAAGGGAGCTCAGGGAGAGTCACAGGGCCTCACCTGGAGCCCTCAGAAAGAACCAGCCTTGCAGATGTCTTGACCTCAGCACCTGACATTTATTTAGGCTCCTGCCCTCCAGAACTGGCCAGGGAATGAATTTGTGTCATGACGGTACTAGGCCTGTGCTGATTGTAATGGCAACAATAGGAAACTAATAAATATGCCAAGTGCAAGAACACATTATTTCCGAACTTCTGAAGGTAATTACATCACTTCAAACAGCTGAAACCTTATGAGATTTCTTAAATAGACATACTTTATATAACGAAGAACTGGTATTAAAGGTTGGTTGCTTTTGAACTTTTCAAGATTTTGCTTTTCCCTTAGAAATAGAAATAGAAATAAAAGAAACCAAAGATTAACCTCTAATGCAATTTTAACCATGACCTTGTACAATTTATTTAGTCTTTGAGTTTCTTGTTTTCATTTCTTTAGTCCCATGTTGATATTAAGTCAAATATTAGAAAACTCCAGATGAAGGGTACTGTCACATTGCCAAGAGATTATGACCAAAAGAGCCATATATAAAATCAACAAGCCACCAAATATTTCACCAACTCGACCACAAGTCACCTTCTAACTCCCACATCTCTCTACTATTCCCTTTCCTCAATCAAAGAAAATAAGGCTGTAGCCACAGACTCTCCTAATTTAACTACATGCACTGATTCCCACAAAATCCCTCCAAAAACACCAGGAAAGGGCACTATTAAAATTCCATCTGCCTTACTTGATTATGTTTTCTCTTAAGCAATATGCCCAATGTTTAAAATCTACATGTATTTAAACTTACTTGGTAATAATAAGCTGCTATGAAGTTATAATAGTTTAATAAATCTTTTTATTAAAATAATTTGTTGACACTAAGCATATAGATTTATGTGTGTTTAATTAAAAATGCCAATGCATTTGTTTTCTGGCATTGTTGGAACAAATCATTACAAAGTAGGTGACTTGAAAGAGCACAATTTATGATTTTCTAATTCAGTAGGCCCCAAATCCGAAAGTCCACCATGGGCCTCACTGGGCTAAATGAAGGTGCTGGTGAGACCATGTTCCCCTCTGGAAATCTAAGGGACAGTTTGATCCTTGTCCCTTGTGCTAGCTCCCAGTGGTCTCCCATGCTCTTCAGTCATAAGCTCCGTCCTCTGTATTCAGAGCCGGCAGTGTCAGTCTCCCACCTTCTCCCACTGTCACATCCCTCTCAGGAGGAGCTTGGCACTCATAAAGGAGCCATAGGAATCGACTGGGTAACCCAGGGTAATCGCCTGCCTCCCTCTCCGTACCCTAAATCTTACTCTCTCTGCTCTTTATGTGGAAAGGGGAAGGTGTGGAGGTTGGGAAATGAAATATTATCAAAGGAAGGGGAAAAAACAAGGGGGTTGAAATGAATTATGTACATGAAGCAACCTAAAAGTCTGTCATCATGGAATGCGGATTTCTCAGTGCTGGGGAGGATAGAAACACAGTAGGAACCAGGTGAAGGGTCCCCCATGAGTTACCATAAACAGACACACCCACAGCCTCATCTACTCATTCCATCAGCGAACACCCTGGGTACCTGGGTCCCCAGCACAGTGCTAAGGCACTGGGGAGACCAAGGCATTGCACGAGCAAGATGTCATCCATGGCTTCATGTTCCTCAGGTCGGCAGGGGAGGCAGCCGCAAAAGGAGTGATCGCCACCTGGTGCGGGAAAGGGCAGGACTCAAGTACAGTGACCACTTCTAGCAGGTATCTAAAAAGAACACCATTTTCCTGATTGATCTCCTCGGCAAGTAATTGTCTGCTGTAGTTCAGAACCATGTGGTTGTAAAACATTAATGGAGGATGGTGGAGAGATCTGACTTCTTGAAAGCAGATTTATAATGGACTCAGAAGCAGAGGTAAAACTCAGAGACATTAGCTAAACAGCACTAAATGATGTTAAATGCATAGTGACTTGAAGCATAGCATCTGCTACCATCGGGTAGCACTTTCCCCAAGACCAGCACTGGGCTTCGAGGTGTGGATAGCGCCCTCACGCCTGTGGTGTGACGCGTCTCAGCCTGTTGTGTGGCACCCCACCAGTTAGAACAGCTGCACACACAACCCTTGGCTTTGAATGGGCAAGAGAAAATGAAAGAGCAAAAGAAAATCTTGGAAAGTTCCCTTTTATGTGCATAGATATTTCTATAAATCAAAATAACGTTTTTAAAAGTTTCTGTCATAATTTCACCAATTTTTTCACCAAAACAGTACTTACTTATAATACCAGGATGGTTGATCTCTCTCTCTCTCTCTCTCTCTCTCTCACTATGAAGTTATTTGCATCTTGCTTCTTTTGTTTAAAATGTGAGCTTTTTCTAAAACTATTGAATTTTACTTTGAAAACACCATAAACTGAACTGTCAGATATTCTAATGCCAGGATGATTGTTATTTATTTCATGTTCCCTCTCTTTGTGGAAGTCAGAAGTAACTTTTCCGCTTATAAATAAGGCTGTGGTGAACACTCCTCTGCATAGATCTGAGTTCTTATCCTGCTAGATTTCTAGAAATATGAGTCCAAAAATACGAACATTGAATTGTTCCTTAACAGGTGGTCTCCACAGACAGAATCATCCTACTAGCCTCCTGTCCCTTACCCTTTACAGCATGAGCTTCTCACCAGTTATTTTATTTGTTATCTGTAACCTTTGCTGCTTTAGGGGAGGTGTGAGTTCACCCACTCTGAGGTCCCCCCTGAGGATTCCTGCTCTCTGCTGTTTGTATCCTTGCCTGACCTCCTACCCCTTGAGTTGTACTGGATTCCTGTCTTAGTCTATTTTGTGCTGCTGTAACAACATACCTAGTCTGAGTAATTTATAAAGAACAGAAATTTATTCTTCACAGTTCTGGATGTGAGGATTCAAGGTGAAGGCAGGAACACTTCGGTGTTTGGCGGGGCCCCCGTTTCACTTCCAAGATGGTTCCTTAATTGATGTGTTCTACACATGGGAGCAACTTTGTTCTTCATATGGCAGACGAGGGGAAAAGAGCAAGTCCATTTGCGTGAGCCCTTTACTCGACAGCATAAGTGGCCTAAAGAAGGACCCATTAGATCGCAACTCCCAGCATTGCAGCCTCGGTTATTAGGATGGGACAGAAAACCTAGCAATTCCTGATTTACGTCTATTGAACAGAATATCACAGAAGTGGTGAAGGTCACTTTCAAGGTTAGGTTACAGAATACTGAAGGCGGAGATCTCCATTGTGATATCTCTATCTATCTGTCTATCTATCTATCATCTTTATCCCTGTCTCTATCTCTACCCCTATCTCTCTCTACATATCAATATCTTGTCTCTATCTCCTTCTCTCACTCCAAACCCAGGAAAGCCACCTGCTCTGCTTTATATCTAGATGTCCCCCAAAGCCTTATGTACTGCTAGGGGGGACTTCAGGGGAGGCTGGATCATGAGAGCAGAAAACCCACCAATGGATTACTCAACTGATGGGTTTATAGATGAATGTGATGTAAGGAGGTGGAGCCTGGTGGGGGCGGGGCCACTGGGGCGTGGTCAGGACGGGTCTGTCTCCCTCCTCCTCCCTTGATCTCTCTCTGCTTCCTGTGCACCATGCAGTGAGCAGCTCTCCTCTGCCAAACCCTGGCCATGCCGCCCTGCCTTGGAGCCAGCTTAGAGTATGAACCGAAATCTCTACTAACTGTGAGCCAAAATAATCCTTTCCTCCTTAGAGCTTTGGGTTCTGATATTGTGTCTCAGTATTGAGAAAGTAACTAAGACTCTCCCACTGCGAAAATCTCTATGAAAAGACTTACATAGCAAGCCCTCATCTCTCTACCCAACAGCCAGCAAGGGGCAAGCGAGTGACAGCAGAGTCAGATCTCAGCTCAGGCAAACCTTGCAACAACTCCAGCCCAGCTGGTGCCTCCACTGCAGCCAGTGAGAACCAGGGAATCCACACCTGCATTCCTCCCCCACAGAAAAGGAGAGTTCATAAACACTTCTCATTTAAGGATGCAGTTTTGGAGAATTTATTACACATTAATAGATAATTAGCACTGCAGGTCAGTGGTGCCTAATAGCTATTTAAGCTTAGTTTTAGTGAAGTTGAATATGCTCTTTCTCATAGATAAGTGTTCTGTGTTTCTGATTTACTTCTTCACATGCCCTACCATTTTCTTATAAAGGCTATTCCCTTCTAATTTTTAAACATCTTTTATAGTTAAGAATTCTACTTCTTTCCTTGTCATTACACATTGCTTATGAATTGCCATTTTATTAATTGCCTTTTTATTATGCTTATGGTATTTTAACAAGAATTAGTTTTTAAACTAGAGTTGACTTTAATCTTTTTTATTTCTCATTTTAATAGAAGCATCATTTCTTTACTTAGCATGTAACAAAGCTCTGATTATTAATTAGCAGTTCATATTTATTTTGTACCCTAGCACTTGACAACTCCCTTCATTAGTCCTAATAGTTTATCAGCAGAACCTCTTGGGTGTTCTAGGAAAACAATCGTATAATCTGCTAATAATGACGGATTTGTACGCTATGTGATAGTTTTAAGTTTTTTGTCTGTGTTTGTCTTATTTTCTTGGCAAGAACTTTCAAAAGAAATTAAATGAGTAATTGTATTAATGACCACATTTGTCCCTCATCTCATAATTTAAAGGATTAGCCATAGTAGATCATCTTTAAATGAGTTTCGTGTTTCTGATATAAAAACCAGTTGCAGGACAGTATTTATATAGATAGACAATTGCTTCATTTTATTTAGTTGTTCCATTCCTACTTTACTAATAATTTCTATTTGTTTTATATATTGAATCAAAGGATCATTGGTGCCTCTCCTCTGTCTTTGTGAAATTTACCGAGAAGTTGCTGTGACATCTACGAGGCTCGGTCTGTTCCTTGTCATTAGTCAGGTTTAACGATAACCTCTTCTCCTGCATGAGAGAAAGGATTGATTGTTTCATGTAAGCAAATAACTATTTTTGAACAATTAGAAATCATGATATTGCCATTTTGCCATGTTGGCGGACTCATACTTCCTGTACACTCTCTTGGGGACAGGAAAGGGACTATGGCATCAGATGCACCTGCCAAGGGCCAGTACATTTGGCTGATTGCTACCCAATGGTGGCTTTGTTGTTCCTGCCCAGGTTGTCCCACCCCATCTCACCTGCCATGCAGCCTCCCTGAGGGCCGTGAGACCCTCTGGTGGTGGGTGGACAGCTCTCCACTCTCTCCTTGTTTGGGGCCTACTAGCTTCAAGTACATTCCTCTTGCTTCCTCAGGAAATTCTTCTGTCCAGTGATTATCTGGAAATAAATTTATATTGAATTCAAAATAAATGACAAAAATTTAAGGTACAGATTCTCATGGGATCTTTGTAAAGAAATGATGCTTTGGAAATTAAGGGAGAAAATGGGTTCCTGCCCCAAGTTATGGGCTAAAATATCTACACACTGCCTGTCATACCTACTGTGTCAACTAATCCACAAGGCCAGGCCTAGGTGGAGACATTTGTCTATGGACAGAGCACACAAGGACAACACAACTCCTCAGACCTGTAGCACTCACAATAACACAGGCACCAAGTGTCGCTTTTCCATTTAGCTCTTACTCTTCCTTACAGGAGCAAGCGTGTGTCTTCTTGAATATTGTGAGTTAAATGTTTCCTTAATTACCTGGCTGATAAAGAGACACATTCTTCAAAAATCAAAAGCACAATGTGTTTGCAAATAATGTAGGTACACAACATTTTGAAGGTTGTTTAATTTGAATATTTTTTCAAATATATAGAAAAAGCTAGTACTTTAGTCAAACTCATTAATATATTTTGAAATGATAACAATATTTTGAATCCAATGAGCAATTCCCCCCTAATTATACAGAAACTGGGACAGTCTTAGCCAACAGTGCCACAAGTCCTATGTTCTCATATCTTCCAGGCCTTTATACAAATACTGTTTTTCCTATAAGACCCTATCTGACATCCTTATCCTAAAGAGTAACCCACTAGACCCTATTCTTAAACCCCAACAATACATTTTCCTTCAGTCCACTTGTCATTCTTTTTTTTTTCCAGATGTCCTTTAGAATACATTTGAGATCTCCTATGGCACTAAAATCCCTATTTTTTAATTGTTATCTTCCTTCTTGTTATCTGCCTTGCTGTTTCTTCTGATCCCATCCTGATTTCTAATCAGTATTTACTGTTTGGGTAGTTGCAAATCTTTACCCTCTTCTATGTTCAAATTAAAACTTTATATTCTTTTTTTTGTATATCCTTTTATTGGTACATTTTAGGTGTACAACATAATGACATTCATCGTTGGAGATATGCACCTTTACATACTCTCTTGGTTCTTATTTTTCCCCCTTCCCCTACCCTGCCTTCAACCCCTCCATCCCTCATTCTTTTTTACTTTTTATTTCACTTTTTTTCTCAGCCCATAGGAATGGAAGCTTCATATGGGCAAGGATTTTATTTACTGCTATATTAGTAACTCATGTACCACTGTCTGGTATATAATAGGGCTCATCAGCTGCACAAATTAATAACAGTAAATAATAATATTAAAAATATGGACCAAGTGCTAAATATGGGTGATAAATGTTTAAAAAATGTTTATGGTCTCTGAAAAACAAATTTTGCACAAATACATATGGAAGCCATCAATGCATCTAAAAACATGTTTGTTATATTCATAGCATATTATGTTATATATTTATCTACAAACAGCAAGTATTGCATACAGTAAATTTAGATTTTGATAAGGGTTAAAATATATTGATATATTTCAGTGATGCTTATTAAAATATACTTTATTAAAATATTTAAATTTAACTTTCTAAAACTTTGATTATGCCAAGTGAAATTAAACATGTGTTAGACAGCAATAGTATTATTAGTTTTTTACATTGGACTAGTTATTTTCTAAACTATTTAGCATCAATAAATGTGGTGCAACATAATTTTCCTGTGGAGAGAAATAAACAACAATATGAAATGATTAAATGTCCAGACTAATGAAAATTTATTTGCCGTAAATTAACAATGCATTTTAATTTAAGCAGTTAAATCTCACATAATAATTGCTAACATATTTTGACTCTATTTTCTGTAATCAAAGTAAACCAACTCTATGATTCAGAAATTAAGTATATTAAATTCCTGAAGTTTATTGGAAGAAATAGATGAGACTCCCACAAATTTGTTTAATTTTTAAAAATGGTTGGATTTTGCATTCTGCCATTTTTGGTTGTCATTCTTTATACCTTCCCCCATTCTTCTTAACTCCACATAAATATGCAGAAAGACCTAATTTTATTTTCAAAATACTTGACAGACAATTAGGTCTACAACATGATGCATTACTTAAAGAATCAGAGGTAAAATATAGTTTATGTGTTCTAACAGAGGAAACAGAAGCTTCATTACAAATATGCCTTTTAATTGTTTAAGTTAATAACTGCCTGCTTACTTTTTGCCCGTGTTATAGCAGATTCCAAATCCATGCTTATTTCAACCCTGAAGAGAAGCCACGGGGTAACAGGAATTGCTTTTTCCTGCAGACCACAGCAAGCCTTGCCGGGGTGAGGCCCAGACACTGCAGGAGTGGGAAGCTCCTTGGGCAGCTCGTACTCAGGGCGCCCACTCCGTGTGGCAGGCGACAATCGTGCAGAAGTGCTCTCAGCTGCAGTGACATGGTGCTAAGCGTGTTTTAAGACTAGTCCCAGTCGAGCAGCGTCTTATCCAACCAGAAACAATCCCACAATCCAGCTCTTTTTAAGTGATCATCCTTGTATCATAACAGATTAAGGCTGCAGCTACTTTGGATTATGTTTAATCTAACCTTTATCCATTCACATCTTCACCTGAAACTTACAAGGACCAAGAGTCAATTGCTGGGGCATAATTCACTATGACACTGATCGTTCCTTCCTCACTCTAATTATCTGGATTAAGAATAACACTTTTGAGTAATTATTTTCACATTGGATAAACATTAAGCTTTCCTGGATTTATCTGAGCTTTTTCCTAACATGAAATAGATCCAACCAGGCTTATAAGGACATAACTGACAGCAGTGACAGCTTAATCAAGACAACCCTAAACAACTAAAACAATAAGGAAGTGTTTATTTCTCATTGTTTAGAATATCCAGGAGTCAGAATGTTAGCAAAATCAGCAGCAATACAGCAGCCCTTAACAGCCAATGGTGACACTTTCACATTTTCTTTCTTTATAATCGCTCAGTAATCCTCAATACAGTTTGAATTCTGAAATACTAGAGCCATGGTGATGATGATATAAAATTGGCAATCTAACACTAGCCTTGCAAAGTAAGCATCTTTATTTTCCTAACCAGTATAATGTCCTAAAAAGGAGGAAACACATAACATTAGAATCAGTGTGCTGAAATGAGAGTTAAAGTACGGAAAGGACTTGCCTTATCTCTTCTGATGCTATTTGTGACCATTCTGAATTGTCTATCCAAGATTTCACACAATCCCTAAAATTGCTATCACAAACAGGCTAGAAAAATCTTCCAAGCTTGTCTTTGAAACTATCTAAGATCATATACAATTACACACTAAAATCACATCACAAAACCCAATTACACTTTGGCTTTGCAGATCCACAGATAACCTCTTAAAGAGCAAACCCCTCACTGTGTCGACCTCTGACCCCAAGCTCTTTTTCCAATCTGCTGCGCTGACACTGCTGCTTCTTAGCTTGGGAAGAGCCCAAATTGGGGGTCACAAAGAAGCCCAGGGCTTATGAGAGGTTCCTAGTGTTTCAGGTTAAGGTTAATATTGCCAATATTTTGTTCTTGACATTTAGATATATTTTATTTACTGGTCTCTCACTCTTAACCAAATATTTTTAATGCAAGAATTTTCATTCAGTACCTTGCTGTTGTCCTAGCAGTTTAATGATCGACAGGCAGTAATGCTTCACAAATGAAGTCACTGATCATTTTAAGCAAATTGAAAAATAAACTATAAAATGATAGAGATATATTTCAAATTAATTTCAACTACACATGGACAGTGAAAAAAGGAATAAAGAAGTGAGCTGTCTCTTACAGTGTCTCTCACAATTCTATGATTGCAGGTCTGTTAATCTGAGTTTAATGCATTCTAAGCACTGAGTACATGATTCTCATAGGAAAGGGAAGGACTCTAACTGTATACCCACTGACAGTTACAGTCTCAGAAGAACATGCCAGAGGAAGAATATGGAGTGGTTATTTATGGCATTTTTACTGGGTAAATATGAGCACAGGGGTAAATATGAGCACAGGGGTAAATATGAGCACAGTGGTAAATAAGTCATCTACTGATTCTAAGTGTGAAAAAAATCAAACTAGTCGCTGGCTCCTCTGCTGGGGTCATTGTAGATTCACTTCTCTGCTAACTTACCTGTGCCGAGGCTTCTGCTCAGCACCATTCCGAGGTCCCAGGCCTGTCAGGCTTGCAAGGTGCTTGGGCATCAAGCATCCCAAAGTCCCAAGCCTGACCTCCCTCTGTAGGTATGTTACAAGCAACAAATGCCAATTAGGACAGTTAGCTCTGCTATCCCAAATAACAACATAGAGTGAATGGGCTAAATCAAAATTTTCTTTTGCAACCATTCCTTTAGGTTTTGAATGAAAAATGTGAACAAAATAAAATTAATGGCTCAGTTGGGTGTCTTCAGCATAGACCATGTTATGCTCAATTCCGGGGGAACATGACTTTAACACATAGAAATCCCTCCATTTACTGGTTTAAAAGGTCCAAATGTGTTAGGAAAAATATTAGGCCCAAAAATGCAGTGTTGGCAAGAATAACACACTAAGGACTTTGAAAAATATTTCCATAGTTGAGTAATAGAGAACAACAATGATGATGAATTACTATGATAGAGATTAAATGAGCATCCTAGGTGATTACAGACATGAGTCAGGTTTGAGTTCATGTTTGAACCATATGCTAAAACAAAAACCAAGAAGCTAAAGTCCTATTTATGTTAACCTAGAATGATATGTCATGCACATTGAGAGTTCTTTCCCCAAAATTAGAATTTATGGATATTCGATCATCTATTATGTCAGAGTAGCTGGTTGTATTTTGAATCCGAAGAAGCCCATTTACAGTAATTAGGCAAATGAATGAAACTCTGAGAGTACTCAGAATGCATGAATTAAATCAAACTATAATTTAATTGCTCTAATTGATAATACCCAAAATATCAGTTCTCTGATTTAAAATCATTGTAGATCCCTTTCTTAACCCTCCATATTTCTTATGTAATGATGAAAGAAGAGAATTTTTTAATGGTTTTGCATTTCTATGAATCTGCAAAAGATGAGGAAGAAATATTTGGAAACATAGGTAAGATTTTTGAAATCTGAGATCAAAATAGTCTTCTAATATATTTAGATCTTAAAAATGTAATACAAAAAAATTAAAAATAAATTAGGTGTTTATTGGAAGAAGGTGTGAAATCCTTAGCCCCTGACCACACTTCATAACATTTACGTTATCCTGGCGGTGCTCTAACTACAGACTTCCTGAGCGCTACACATTTTTAGCCATTGTTGTATGAACTGCATTCCTCGTTCAAACGTTGTGCAAGCTGAATCGGGCGTGTGTTCTTGACAATCTGGACAATTCCTTCTTGACAGTGCTTAGAGGTTGAGGCTACGTGACAGCCCCAGGTGGTTTTTAAGTGGAGAGTAGAAAAAGCAATATAATTGATTTGGTGCTTGTTGAGATGCTCCAAATGTTCAGTTTCAACTTTTACCTAATCCATCGATTCCACCTTTCTTATTTCTACTTAAAAAAAAATAAATCCCAACAGGGATTGGGGTTCTGTGTATAGTATCCTAAAACTGTCTCAGATATTCTTCTGGGAAACAGACCACTCAGAGTTTTTCTTTACTGCTAAGTTGCTAAGGTTATTTGACATAGATGTTTAGAGCTAGGATCTAAAAGGCTTCACTAAGATCCTTTGCTGGTTCCTAGGTCTCCCGCAAATCGCTTTCAATGGGTTTCTGTGGATGAAATACAAAAACAGTCATTCCAAGATGAAATTTTCAGATTGGTTTTTGAGACCCCTGATATTCAAAGATATGGAAATAGAAATGATATTTAAAAACAGTTAATAAAATATAAATGGGAAGTCAGAACTGTGAGACTCGTCATGTTGGAGTTTCAATTCACAACATTTAATTTGATTCAGTTGGGTATGACAACTTGGTTTGCTTTGGCTGGTCTGATTGGTTTTGGGGAGAAAGACTCTGACTGCTGGGAAGAGGGAAGAGGGCCTCGTCCTCAGTAAGTACTGAGTGTCGTGAGGGCCTGCTGGATCCCAGCGACCGTGAAAGTGTTTTGACACTCATACTCTCCAAGACTTTTCAAACTGAAAAGTAGGAGTTGGGTGATGGATTCATACAATCAACATTATAGTCCACTAGAGGTGGGATTGTCATGAAATAGTTGGGCTCTTACTTAACTACACTGTTCGCATCTTTGATCATTGACAAGCACTCTTTTGATGTTAGGAAATATATATAAATGTACACATAACACAACAGGGAGGTAAAATACATACACAGAAACATTTTATGCTCCACTATTCTATTAATGTTCTGCTTAAGGCAATCATGTAATTTTCTTTTTTTCTGTTAATGTTGTGAGTTACATCAATTGCTGATTTCTCTAATAAAGTATCTTTATATCCCTAGCATAAGTTCCAACTGACTATCATATATTAGGACCTTTACTTATCACTTAATTCCATTTACTAATTTTTGTGCATACATTCAATTTATAGTAAATTGCAGTTCAAAGCCAGTGTTTTCTTCTATAAAATATATTTTTAATTATTCATTTTAACCCTTAATTACACTTTGGGGTCCAAAGGGGTAGGGGTGGCGGGAGGAGAAGGGGAAAGGAAAGAAGGGAAAGGAAAAATTATGAGAAAAGAAAAAAATGGAAATGAAGTCTATGTAAATAGGGAAGGGTAGAGGGGGTGAAGGGCACACAGGTAATGGGGAAAAAATAAGAACCAAGATATATTATGTACAGGTACAAGCACCCAATGATAAATGTAAATGTATTGTATACCTAAAATGTACCAATAAAAGAATTTAAGGAAAAAATATTTTTTTTTTAAAAAAAAAGGAAAAAAGACAAGTGGAAGAATTAGAAATTATCACATGCCACTGCTGTAGGTTAGATATTGAACTTCCTACAAGGACCCTATGTTAAAGGGCTGACCCTTAGGATGGCAGTATTCACAGAGGTATAAATTCTCAAGACTATGAGTTATCAAGTCTGATGTTAATTGGCATGATCTGATTGAACTGTGGTTTATACCTCTACTGTAAAATCACTCCTTTTGTCCCTGTCTCATACTCTTTCCTTTGAAAGAAGTCACAGCATGAAGCCTACACTTATTGGGTAGAGTTAAGCCCCACCTACTTGAAGGTAGGGCGTTCCTATTAATTACTTGAAATTGTTCTGCAGGATAGCTTTTTAAAACTTCTCTCATTCAATTATTTATTCAATTATTTATTTGTATCAAATAGAATACTACTTCATTTATGTTGACTTTCAAAGTGTTTGAGATTTGACTCCTGAGATTTCTTTCAGTTGGCCTCTGTGTGGATTTGTTTGTTTTATGAATTTTCAACTTTCTCCAAAAGATTCTCCAGGCTCATCTTATCTGTTCCCTTCTCTGCCCTAAACTTAGCCACCTTTCTAAGGAGATCTAGTCCCTCTTCCTGGAGAAGGATATTACAGATAAGATGTGTGTGCTGGGTTTGACCATTGAAGTAGGGTGCTGTGGCCTCAAGGAGTTCTCAGCTGACAGACAAGAAAATGTGTTTCTGTGTACTGCTGTACATATACACATGTAGCTGAGCAGGTATTTGCACAATGTGCTTCCATTTAGGGTTGAGTGCCTGCAACAGTAAATATTTCTTTAAGTGTCTATTTAGATCAAGCTAAACATGAAATCACACTGCTATCTCCAAATCCAACCTAGTATCACATAGAACATTCCAGTTTCTCTGCTACCTATCACCATAATGAAATACCTAAGATCCTTATCTGATAGAAAGAAAAAGTGTGTCGGACTCATAATTTAGATGTTCCAATCCATGATCGGGCAGCCCCATGCTGTTAGCTTCTGTTGGGGCAGCAAATCATGGTCATAGAGCATGGTGGGGCAAAACCCTCGCCTCATGGCCAGGAAGAAACGGAGAGAACAAAAAAAAAAAAAAAGGAAAAAGAAAAGGAGAGAACAAAGAAGAAGCTGTTGTCCCCAGGTTTCCTTCAGAGTCATGCCTCCAGTGTCCCAGAATATTCCAGCAGGCCCCGTCTCTGAAAGGCTCCCCCGGCTCCCAGTAGCAGCATCCTAGGCACTGAACCTTTAACAAATGGGCTTTTGGGGTCATTGAACATCCATGCTACAGCCCCTCTTTTGCTTGTCTGTAACCTACACTCTCAACAGTGAGAAAAATGACTGATTCCCACTACCTTGCATTCTTTTACTTAGTTCCAGTGTATGTGCATAGTAGTTTCAGACTTATCTTTACCAATTATATCTTTTTGCCTTAGTTGTTACACATTTTCAAAATTACATTAAAAAGCCTATTTTGTGCCCAGAATTTTCAGTGACATAATTGTATCCCTTTGTAATACAATTAGATACTTTGGTCACATTTTTTCTGCATGTAGTAATGTGATCATATAGTTTTTATTAATATAATAAATTACACTAATTGATTTATGGAATATATTAATCAGATTCCCTACGGCTGGGACCAGATTCCCAATACCCACAACCTAAATGTCCAAACAGTTTATTTGACTGATAGTTTCAAAGGATTCAGTCCACGGTTAGCTTGCTCCAAGGCAGAAACATCATGCAGAGGGGCATGGGAGAGCAAAGCTATTTACTTCTTGGTGGCCTGGAGGTAGATCAGGGGAAAAGAGCCAAAGAGGAACAGGATAGTAACCAGATATAGACCCTATATCACATCTCCAAGATCCACTCAGACATACCCAGAGGTGTGCTATTCTAATCCTTTGGATAGCTCCCAAGGCAATCAAGTTGAAAATTAACCTTACCTGTCACATGGGTATTAAACCAACCTTTCATTCCTAGAATTAATCCAAATTGGTCATGTTGTATTATCCTTTTTATTTATTGCCAAACTTGGCTCTGTAATGTTCTGTTAAGGATTTTTGCATTTATGTTTATGAGGGATATTAGTCTGTTACTTTCTTTTTGTAATATATTTATTGGCCTCATAAAATGAGTTGGGAAGTATTTACGCTGCTTATATTTTCTGTGACAGCATGTGGAGCATTGGAAATATTCTTGACTTAAATCCTTCATGGAATTTACCAAATAATAAACAGAAATGCCTTGGCTCACATTGCTTGAGGCTAGGAAGTCAAGGACTGAGGAATTGGCATCTGGCAAGAATTTTCTTGGCCTAACTTTCCATGGCATAAAGGCAAAGAGGGGATGAGAACAACAAAGCACTCCTGCAAAATCAGGTCCTTCTATAATCAGCACAGATGCATTCATGAGAGTGATGTACTCAGGATATCATATCCATCAATAAAGGGTATTTGCAGGCCGTAGCTTAACTATAGCATCACTACTTTGTGCTCTATCCCATAAAATTTGATGGGTTGCATTTTCATATTTAGTAAGTTACAAATAAATTTTCATTTATCTTCAGGCTTCTTTTCAGACCTATGTATTATTTAGAGCGTGTTGTTTAATTTCCCACTATCTGTTGTTTTTTCAATTACCTTCTTATTATTGATTTCTAGTTTAATTCCATTGTGGTTTGAAAATATACATTGTATTTTATTTATTTATTTATTTATTTAGTTAGTTAGTTAGTTATTTTGGTACTAGGGATCAAACTCGGGTCCTTGCGCTTGCGAGGCAGACGATGGAACCACTGAGCTAAATCCCCGGCCCTATTTTTTATTCTTTTAAATTGGTAAAGGTATTTCATGGTACAGAATCTGGTCTTCCTTTACTAGGATGTTGAATATTCTTTGACAGAGTATTATGTAAGTATTAATTGTAGTCAAGTGATAAAGCTTTTTGAAGATCACGTATCTTTTTGCTGGGTTTATCTGCTTTAAACTCTAAATTACTAAAGGAGTATATGAGTCTCCAACTGCAGTTATAGATTTGTTTCTTCTTGAAATTCTATAAAGTTTTGCCTCATGAGTGCAATTTTTTGTCATTGCATACCTATAGGGTTGGACATATCTGTCTTTTTAGAGAAATGAATCCTGTTATGCCTTATCACTAATCATTTTCCTTGCTCTGAAGTCTGCTTTGTCTTAAATTATGTAATTCTCCAGTTTTCTTTTTGATAATGGTAACAAGTGTGTTAATTTTTTCTCCATAAAATAATTTTACTTTTGTCTTAGTCTTTATATTTAAACTGGATTTCTGAAATTGGGTCTGGTTTTCTCTTCACCCTAATAATCTCTGCCTTTTAACTGGTGTATTTATACTGCTGATATCTAAAATGAGTATTGACATAGTTGGAACAATACCTTCCATCCTTCTAACTATATTCCACTTGCTCTATTTTCTCCTTCACTTCATTGTCCTCTTCCTCTTCCTACTCCCCTTCCTCTTACCTTGGGTTTTAAATATTCTGAGTCCAGTATGATAAAACACTTTTACCACTTCATGGAAAATCCAGGGATGTTAGCGTATTCCCAAATTCTCTTTCCCTAGTCTTGTGACATTGCTGTAATTCATTTTAGTTGAACATATGTTATAATTACCCATTCCTTTTGTACTATTAAAGGTTCTAAATATATAGTTTTAGGGCTGGGGATGCATCTCAGTGCCAGACCATTTGTCTAACATGTGCAAGGCTCTGGGTTTAATCCCCTGGGCAGCAATAAATAAACAGTTACATTTTAAATGAACTATGAACATTTTATTATACCTTCATTTATTTTTTTCTAAAGCTCTTCAATTCTTTACGTAGAACAAATTTCTCACATGTAATTTTCTTCTGTCTGCAAAGTATCTTCGGCCATTTCTCACACTGCTGGACTACTGACAATTCCCCCAATTTTTGTATGCTTCGGGAATTCTTCTTTTCTCCTTTACTTTTGATGGATAATTTTACTGGTTATATAATTCTAGATTAGAGAAGATACTTAAAGTGAATTTTAAAAGTTATTTCAGCTATTCTGCTCCATTCTGTTTCTTCTTTTTCTGGTACTCCAATCACTCATAAATTACATCTTTTGAAATTATCCTGGATTACCTCATGTGCTGTTCTCTCTGTGTTAATTCTTTTTGCTCTTTGCATGCATAGTCACCAGTCATGTCCTCGTCTGTGTTCAGTCTCCTGTGACCTCACCAGAACATTTGTCAGTTCCGTTTAATGCCATTAAGTTTAATATTTTCCTTTGATATTTTCTCTCTAGTTTCCATGTTCTGCTTGTATTGTCCATCTGTTCTCATGTGCTGCCTACCATTCTAGTCAGGTCCTTAATACACTGATTGTAGTTATTTAAATCCATGCATCATGAGTCTGCTATCTAGATCATATCTGAGACTGGTCCTGGTGTTTATTTCTCCTTTCAGACTTATAAAAAATGTTTTCTGGCATACTTTCTAGGGTGTTTGTTTGAAGAGGTCAGATATGTTGTATTGGGTAAAGGAAAACAGGCAAGCAGGTCTTTGGTGAAAGGACATTTGTTAATGTGGTTGGGAGCTGTGTTTAGTGATGACTCCCTCAGCCATGAGAGGTTCAGATTCCTTCGGCGTCCTTGTCTTGTCCCTGTTTTTCATGCCGTGCACGCTAAGGACTTCTTCTGAGGTAGACTGAGTGTTAAAGAACTTTTAGCTGCAAACGCTGTTGTAGTTCAGCCATGCTGGTGTGACAATAGTCTCAAAGGAGAGGGAGTAGTTTTAATCTCCAATTTGTTCCCAGCTCCAGTAGGCCTGTGTCGTAGGGCTGTAGCATTCCCAAGTGCTTCTGATCCTCCCACAATACTTTAACTTCTTACCTCCTTCCCCGACCTTGGCTGTAGTGTTCCCGATATATCTCCTTGAGCCCCTCTCGCTTTCTGATCCTGCCTCTGGCCACCCTCCGACGGTAAGGCTGGGGGCGGCTGGAAGGCAGAGGCAGCCCCTCTCCACAGCTGGAAGGCTCAGAGCCATTCTGGTGAAGCCCTCTCCTCGCTCTGTCTCCTTGGGCTGAGACAGCCTTGGTGAGTCTCTCGAGTGTCTTGGTCTTCCTCTCATTCTCTCCATCCTGCTAGGGTCACCAAGGGAGCCCTCCTTAGATTCCTGCTGGGAGAATCTGGAAGAGCTCTTGGAGGGAAGGTCCAAAAAGCCACGAGTCACAACAGAAACAGTGTCCTGAGCAGTGTCTCATCTGGTGCTTGCCAGTATTCAGCATCCAGTAAGTCTCAGTCACCACTGAAGAGTCCTGTCCACTTGGCTGAAGCAGCTTCGACTCCAGATGAGCAGATCTTGGCTCTCTACCCCTCTACTTAGCTGTCTCACTAGATTTTGGATGAGAGTTTGCCTTACAGCTTCAGTTGAGTGTCAGGCACAGGAACAGTCGCTGATTTTCAGCTTGTTAAACTTCACGTTACCAGTGATGGTGTTTAAGTCCCTTGCATGTCAGAATGGAGAATAGAAATCTCCCTATCACAGGTTTCTAAAGGTTACACATCTATGCTCATCAAAACACTTGGTCTCTAATTCTTCCTTTTTATAATGAACTTGTTCGTGTTCAATATCAAAATTTTCTTTGTCTTATAAAAAGAACAGGGGTTTAGTCTCTCTTTTAAAGAAAATCTCCAGAAGAATTTATGTAAACTTACTCACTTTTTTTTTTAAATGCTTGGAGAAATTCTCTTTATCAAGGTCCTTTTTAGTTTATAGAATTTTGATATCTTTGTTAATATACTTTTTCACTTGTTTCTAGAATGCTTAAGGAAGCATTTTTTATGACTTCACTAAACCATTCTAGTTTCATTTCCACAAGTGAGTCATCTCACTGTTGGTTTCTGTAGACTGCCTTTTATTCATTCAAGCTGTGATTTCTCTTGTTTGGGGTATGATGAGTGATTTCAATTGTAGTCTGATGTTTTGGATGTTGTGTTAGTACATTAGGAGTTTATTTAAATCTATTTTAGCAAGCAATTCCCTGCTTAGGTCTACTGCATGGGTTCCACCTACTTTGGGGCCTTTGATTTCAGTGACAATTTAGTTTGGAGTTATTCTGCTTTGTCTGTGTAACAGCTAATTTTATGTGTCAGTTGGAGAGAGTCCCAGGATTGCAGACTAAACACTGCTTCTGGGTGAGAGAAATGAGAGTAATGGTGGAAGAAGTTAGGACTTGAGCCAGTGGGTTCAACAAACTACATTGCTCTCCCTGGTGAGTTTGGGGATTGTTCAATCTACTGAAAGTACAAATAGAACAAAGTCAGGGGAAGGAATAATGTATGCCTTTTATTCTTCCTTATTGGATGGGAGAAATAGCTCATCTCATCTTCTGTCCTGCTACTTAGGTCATTTCCCCAGCTCTGGTTCACAGACTTTGGAACTGAACTGCTTGCCCCATGGATCTCCCTGGGTCTCCAGCTTTTACTTAGCACATTATGAGGCATCCCATCTCAGCCAAACATCCTCTCTCTCTTTTCTCTCTCCTCCCCCCTTACCAATCAAGTTCACCTGTTGTTGCTACCGCTCAGGTTCCATCCATCCTGGTGCAGCCCACAACTTTTCGAAGGGGTGGAAAGGGTGGGAGGCATCAGACCCAAGGAGGGTGACAGCGGCCGGGACCTCGAACTCTGTCTCTGCTGCGACCCCTCAGACCCAGGCTGGTTCAGCCAGGGGCTGAAAGGCCCACCTGGCCATTTTCTGCTGTGTGTATGAGACAGGAGACACCTAGGAGAGGTCCAGGCCCAGGAGCTAAGCTGGTACTGGCTCTGGGGTCCTTACCTTGCCAATAAACCTGCTTGGAAACATTTCCTCTGCATTTCCCACCTGCCCCAGTGTGGCCTTCTACCTCACAGAGACAACGCCTGTCATCCTCTGCTTTCCCACTCCAAAATTACCTGACATTTCAAAATTATCCTGGCAACCCTTTCATGAACCCACTAAACCAGCATATCAGCTGCCCTAGAGTCACAGTAAAAACTACGAAGAAGCTGTGAAGTGCATGACTCTTGCCTTTCACAAAGATGGAAACTGTGAAGGTCCCAGTCCCAGCTCCCCAGCCCAAAGCACCACAAGCCTCTGTGTTACAGTTGCCCCACCCAGGGCTTCTCTGAGTGAAGAGATCCCTGCCAGACAGCTTCACGCTTCAGGAAAGCTCTGATTACCACAAAAGTAGGTCTCACCTTAAGGCAACTAGAGAAAGAGTCATAAAAGGACCCCTGTGGCTTACACAGACTAACGAATTCTACGCAAAGGTGTGAAGCAGACATTCCAACCTCAAGGCACTTAGAACATGAGGAAATGGGGCCATCTCCCCAGGGGCAGGAAAAGTGGTTTCTTCTTGTATGCATAATATTAACAGGGGTCAGGCAATATGCTATTTTAAAACTTTCAGTCAGTTGTTTTAATTCTAAAATTATATATAAAGAATGTTTATGCTATATATCCTTTTTACCAAAGTGCTGGTATACTGTCCACACTCTTCTGAACTCTGCTTTTCTATTTTATCACTGCATCTGGGAAGTTAGTCTATGATATGATATATGGACCTCTGTTAGCCACATGGAATGACACATAGCATTCATTGTACATTTGTAACAGGACTCATTTAATCTGCCCCCTAAAAATAGACTTTTAGATGATTTCTTGTATTTTTTCATATATGTGTGAATATTGCTGAAGAATATGAGTGCACTGTATTTGCAAAAGTCTGTAGGGTAATTGCTAACATTTGAATTCGCATTTATGTTTATCCAATCTTCAACTCTTCTTTGACTGGAGGCATGACTGTCACAGAAGGAAAAAGTGCTTTTAGAAAGGCTCAACTTCTACCATCATTAAAGAAACTTTAGTATTTGGGGCATTCATATGCTGAGCAACATTAAAAAAATAGAGTACATAATATATCGGTCTTTCAAAATAAATACTGAATTTTGAAACTATGCTTGATTTTATTTGGGTCACATTTAAAGTCAATTTACTTTTCAGCTCCCTTATGTTATAAATCCTCTAGTTAAATATTTTCAAGTGAGTTTCAGCCAACATATGCTGGCTTTTTCATACCAAACATTTGTCAGTATTCTATCATTCTGACTCTTATATTAAATTGTCCCGTTGGTTTCCATGAAGATAGCTTGATCATCCAGAATATATACCTCAGGAAGTTGTAAAATCCTGATCATGTTTCAGTTATTAGGAATTTCAAATTGAAAATTTATCTTCCTCGGAGTTTTAAGAAGTTCCTCCTATCATGGAAATAAATTTGAAATCAACCTTTTCTTCATGTCCACCTGCCATCTTTATAAAAGTCAAAACCATATGTGCTTGTGCTTTGAAATACAGTTTTCCCTCTAATGATCTCTTTCACATAACGGCATTATTCCACTAGCCCTAACTCTCCCTCCCCAACTGGAGCCCAGATCAGCAGGAGAATGACAAATGGGCTCGCAGATGGGCGATGTCGGAGTAACAAATGACCACAGCCTATGAAGTTACAAACACGAAAAATGACAACAAGTCTCCCAGATAAAATGGCACACAAAATGAGCCCATCTAGGCAGAATATTTGGAGCAATTTCTGGTTTGAATTACAAAATCAATTTTTCTTAGATGAAATGTTTCTTGGAACAGTGGATCCATTGTTTATTTTTTCAACTATATATCATAGACCTATAATAAGTAATTGTGATTAATGTGTGATGATTCCCTTATTTTGTAAAGTACATGAAACTTCAATTTTGTTTCTAAAACACACTTTTGTTTGTAAAATTTTGTTTTATTGAACTGACCGCATACAAATCCTAATTCACTGATTATGAGATCTGAACCATTGATATCATTGCTAGAAATTTTGTGGAAAATGACTTTTTGGGGGTCTCATTTTAACTAAGAGACCTCAAACCTAAAAAGCTTTTACCCTTCTAACCTGAGCCGAGGGAATGTTTGGTGTGTGAAATAGAGCTCCATAGAGACTGGGATGGGCCCCAGCCTTCAGTGAAAAAAAAAAAAACTTGCATCAAATAAAAAATGAAACCATTTTGAGGGATAAATGATACAGCTCTTGGACTGTTAAGTGTGAAAACCAGCTGGAAAAGAAAATCAAAAGCAAAGCTGCTCCATTTTTCATTTACACATCACAAAGGTAAGTATGGAATGCTCAAAGTTATGCTGCCTTGTGTTCTAATATCAGCCGTTAAAATCTGGGTCCTGGCAACATTTTTGTAGTTCCAGGTTGGTCACTCCCAAAGAATCCAGTCCATCTTCTATCCCTATTCATGTACAGAATATGTTTATAAGGAACTCAGTGATATTCTTAGGGTCTCAAATCCTTCAGCAGATGGAGTCTGTGTAAAATTGCTTTGGAAATCTTGGTGAAGTCCGCATGATAAGCGTCAGGCGGAGGCAATACCCCACGCCAGGAGCCCCGGTTGACTGCATCTCAGCCCCAGGGCCAAGCGCACTCAGTTATCAAACCGGAAGCGGCTCTGTCCGGGACTCTGCCAAAGCCCCCCAGAGTGGGAGAGGGGCGTGGCGGCCCGTGGTCTTGGCCAGCAGCAGGCTCTGCACCAAGGTCTCTGGAAGGTCCGTGAAGCCGAGTCTGAAGGCTCAGCCCTTGCTGTGCCCAGGAAAGGCACAGAGAGCCCCTGCCCAGGCTCCCCCTTCACAGCCTCCGCGGGGCTGGAGGAGTCTGTCCGGAAGAAGCTCAGTGCGGGGCGGGGGGTGGGGTGGGGGGTGGTTAGGGATCCTGGGGTTCCCCGTGCACGGCGATTCAAATATTTCCGTGATGTCTAAATCAGACGACTAAATCAGAATTCTATCACTATTGATAGGCTGACACAAACGACTTTGAAATCTAACTCAAAACCTTCAAAAGTATACCGTGCTGGACATTGCAAATTAAAACTACAGAGAAATATTAATACACATTCATCAGAACTGTTAAAACTTACAAATGGGCTGGGGATTTGGCTCAGTGGTTCCGCCGCCCGCCTCGCAAGCTCAAGGACCCGAGTTCGATCCCCGGTACCAAAAAAACCTTATAAATACTTGTAAAACCAAATGATGATAAGAATGTGGACCAAGTGCTCTTCCATACACTGCTAGTGGGAATGTGAAATGTAATGTAACGGCCATTATGGAAAACCTTTTGGTAGCTTCTTCAAAAACTAAATTTAAAACTGCAATGTATCCAGCAATTCCATTTCTAGATACTTAGAGACCCAAGAGAGGGAGAAGCTGGTGTGCACACCAGGAATTGTGCAGCAATGTTTGTACCAACTTTATTCAAAACAGTCCCAAACTGAAAACAATGCAAGCCATCAAAGGTAAATAAAATATCCATCCAGACAATGGAATGCTACTCAGCATTAAAAGAAGAACACTTTTGTTTCTCTATGCAACAATATGGATAAAATTCAAAAATACTGCATTAAATGAAAAGTCTAGACCAAAATGGTGTATTCACTATGAGTCCATGTATATAAAATGCAAATCTGTCTATAGTGACAAAATGAGTATCGGTTATTGCCTCCCAAGTGCAGGAAGAGATGTACTGTGAAAGACACAAGAAATCTTTGAAGATTATGGAAATTTCCAGTTTCTTGATGATGGTGGATGGAGATCCATGAATAGACAACCGACATAATTCATCACGTTTTTATTGTACGTGTTATTCCTCATTAAAGTTGATTAGACAAGATTCGCATTACCCAAATGTTTCAGCTTTGTAAGTGTGAATTGTGAGAAACCCGAGCCCTGTCTTTTCTATTAAAAATATGAGCAAGAGATTGTCTCCCTCTTTACCCAGTTCACAAGGCTGCCCCCAACGCTTTTGTCTTCTGGCACACTACCTCAAGGGAAATGTCTGCTCAGTTTAGATTCTGGGAACACAGCTGGCAGCCAGGGACGTTCTGCCTCCCACCCTCTCACTCTCCCTTCTTCCCCTATCCAACCCTGTCCAGCCACCCTTGGACCCTCCCTTCGTGCAGCCTAATCTAGCCAACTGGTTTAGATTGTGAACCTTCACCCCAGCCGATGGGCAAAAAGCCCAGCTGCTTCTCACCCTTTCAGGATAGAAAGGCCTGCCGTGCCCTCCCTGGGTGCCAGCTACCTCATGCTAGTGTGTGCTCACACCCTTCTGCAGCAGTCACACCTTCCCTGTTGAGATTTCTTGTCTGAGTGCTTTACTCTCTGCATCAACAAATTGAATCTGGGAGCATAGTCCCAACTGACTGAAACAAAATAATTTTACTTGTATACAATCCTTAGTACATAAATATGTAACAAAAATATGTGACACATTTTAATATGTGTATTACTTCAAATTTTCTATTATATTCTTATGAGATAACACCTCCACACTTAAGAACTTGGAGAAATTATATAAAACTTCTAAATTCAAAGTAACATTGTTACTTCAAACAGAAAGCCTGATTCAACAATAATGTAGATGAGAATTCTTGCTTCTCATTTAAATTTGAGATTATTTTACTTGAACATAGAATACAAGTTCAAAATTTGCTATATCCTCTAATACTTTGTTTTTTATTTACTGCAAATTATATAATGGAAACATTGCACTAAATTCTGAGCAAACCCCATAGAAACATCTTTTGTGCTCTGGACGATTTTCACTTCCCATGTTGTAGGATGGCATTACATTCTGAAGCTCCTTGCCCAGGTCTGGTGAATCAATCAGAAACAGCAAAGCCTTCCTAGCATCTGAGGAATCTGGGGAAGGGGCACTCAACAGCGGATGCCCTGTGCAGTGTGGCTAAATGCTCTCAAGTTATAAGTTGCACCAAGACTCTGATCCATATTTCTGTTTTGGACAGATGTACCTTGAAAGAAAATGAAAAATATGTATAAACTTGTAGCTTTTAAATGGCTGAAAGTCACAAATGATGACTGAGTTATTACTACATGTTTGACCTTTCTGTTGATGAACAAAAAACCTATTCAGTTTAAAAATTATTAAAATTGATTTAGTAGTTTCTTCTTTGTATTTAAGTAAAATTGCTTTATATAATCAAGATTGTCATGCAGTTTGTATGCTATAATCTGTAATGATCTAAAGACTTAAATCTATAATAGTAATTGCAATAGAATGATACTTGATACCATAGAATTTGACATTTTTAGAATGCTTTTGCTCCCTTAGTGATATACATTTAATGTTCTTCTGTGTGTTTTTATAACTTGATAGAGCATTTTTAAATGTTGAATACTTCTTTGTCTAAATGCACTGCACTGTGTCTATGTTTCAGCTACTGAAGGGCATCTTGGCTACTTCCAAGTTTTGACAGTTATGAATAAGCTCATGGAGACAACTAGGTACAAAGTTTTCTGTGGACAAGTGTTCAATCACTTGGTAAATATCAAGGGCAATTGCAGGAAAATATGGTCAGCATATTTTTATGTGGGAAGAACAAACAAAGTGGCTGTAGACCTTGCTCTCCCATCAGCAAATGAATGGCAGTCTCTGCTGTTCTACACTGTTGTCAGCATTGGGTGTTCATTGTGTTGGATTTCAGCCACCGTATGCTGTGTGCAGTGGTTTATCCTGATTCAGTTTGCTATCTCCTAATGACAGATGATGTTGTACTCCTTTTCATATGCTTATATGCATCTGCATATCATCTTTGATGAGCTGGGTTTTGCCCATTTCTTAATATTCTTTTGTTCCAAACTCTTAATTGTCTTGTTATTGAATTTTGAGGGTTTTGGCATATTTTAAATAATAGCTCTTCTCAGACATAATATTGAAGATATTTTCTTCCAGTCTGTGGTTTGTCTTCTTATTTTCTGCCAGTATCATTCACAAAGTAGAAAATGTTAATGTTAATGAAATCTAGCTTATATAGTATTTCTTTCATGAGTATTGCTTATAGTATTGTATTGAAAAAGTCATGGCTATAATGTCCATTTAGAGTTTTTTTCTCTACTAGGTTTTTATAGTTTTGAATTTTGCACTTAGTTCTATGACTTATTTTAACTAGTTTTTGTAAACATAACGTCTGTGCCTAGATTCATATTTCTGTATGTGAATGTCAAAGTGTTCAGCACAATTTACTGAAGAGTCTGTATTTTCTCCATTGTGTTTCCTTTGTTCTTTTATCAAAGATATGCTGAGTCTAGTTCTTGGCTCACTGTCCTACTCCATTGTTCTATTTGTCTATTCTTTCACCAACACAACTCTTTCTTAATTACTGTAATTTACAGTAAATTCTGAAATCAGGTCCTGGCATTTCTCCAACTTTATTCATCTCCTGCAATATTGTGTTGACTATTCTGGGTCTTTTATCTCTCCATATAATAGCAGTTTTCAAATATTCATAAAATAGCTAAAATTTTTATGGGGATTGTGTTAAATCTATACATTAAATTATAGATAACTAACATTTTGATGATATTGAGTCTTCCTACCTATGAGCATGAAATATCTGTCCATTTTTTGATGTCTCTATTTCATCAAAGTTTACTAATTTTTCTCATATAGACTTTGCACACTTTTTAAAGATTTATTCATGTGTATTTTATTTTAGGGGTAATAATATAAATGGTAATGTAGTTTAATGTCAAATTCGAATTGTTAGCTGCTGATGACAGGAAAGCGACACACTTTTGCATTTCAACTATGTATTCAACTTATTATAATCAGCTCCAGGAGTTTTTTAGGGTTGATTTTGTTGATTCTTTTAGATTTTTTCACAGAAACAATTATATCATCTGTGAGCAAAATTTGTTTACTTTCTTCCTTTGCAATTTATATAGCTTACATTTTCTTTCTTGTCTTACTGAATAAGCTAGGATTTCCAGTAAAATGTGGAAAAGGAGTGGTAGGGGGAGAGGGACTTCCTTCCTGTGTTCTGGATCTTACCAGAAAGCTTCTAGTTTTGCACCATTAACCACGATGTTAGCTAGAGATTTTCGAAGATGATCTTTTTCGTGTTGAGGAGGCCCTGTCTTAGCCACTTTCCCATCACTGGGACAAAATACCCAACATCCAAAACTTGAAGAAGAGAGTTTCATTTCACCTCGCATTTCCAGCTCGAGGTGGCTGGCTTCGAGGGAGAAAAGGGATGGTGGAAAGGAATAGCAGAAGGCAGCTCCTCATCTGATGGTGGCCAGGAAGCAGACAGAGAAAGAGGAGGAGCTCGGGACAGAGCACCCTACTCCTGGTCCTGGTCCTGGCCCCGACGTCCAGCCTCCAACCAGGCCCACCAACTAACGATGCCAGCTTTCACAACCCATGTACATGAGGATTGGAGGGGACATTTTCATTCTAAACCATAAAAATCATCTTCTCATTCCTACTTTTCTGAGAGTTTTATCATTCATGTGTGTTGGATTCTGTCAAATATTTTATGCACCTACTAAGGTGATATGTTAATATACATCTATTGATATTAATATATTTTTAGCCTGATGATAGACCGATTTCATGAATTACTGTAGTTGATTCTCGTATTAAAAAGCCTTCCATACCTGAGGCAATTGCAACTCCATCATGGTGTGTCATTCTTATACATTTAGGGTTTGATTTGCAAATATTTTGCTGAAAATTTTTGCCTTTATGCTCATGAGTGATATTAGTCTGGAGTTCCGTTTTCTTGTAATATTTTGGTTTAGGTGTTAGGGTGATGCTGGCTTCACAGAGTAGGTGAGGAAGTGGGCCCTCTAACTCCATATTCTGGAAGACATTGTAGAAAATTCCTATGACTTCTTTCTCAAATGTTTAATAAAATTCATTGGTGAACCCATCCAAACCTGGTGCTTTCTGTTCGAAAGATTACTATTTAGTGATTCGATTTATTTTATACATGCCTATACAGATTATCCATCTTTCCCGGGTTGAGTTTTGGGACATTGTGTCTTACAAGGAATTGGTTCATTTCATTTAAGTTATCAATTGTATGAGCATAAGGGATTTTTTAAATTTTTTGCTGTTATTAGTACATGTCTGCAATACACAATGATTAATTTCCCTGGGAGAACTGGTACCTGGACATAGCACATCTCAGTGCTGCCCCTTTTCCCTCTATCCTCTTTTTTCACTTTTTTTTTTTTTTTTGCTGGCATAAGATCATTGTTTATTTTGTAAACCTTTATGAAGTGAATTACCACACACACAGATTATCAGACAGGCTACCCTGCCAAAAAATAGATAAAACACTAAGGCAGTTATACTCATCAAACTACCATCTGAGATTCATGTGCAAGGCAGAGGAAGGAGGTACACCCCTCCAGGGAATGCCACCCCACCTGCTGGCTTCCTTCTGACCAGACCCCACCTCAACAGCAAGTCAGCCACATTGCTCCCCTAATTCAGTGGCTTCCCACAACCCCACCTATGAGCACAGGAGACTTCTGAGGGACATTCTCAGTCTAAACCATAGCATCGTGCTTTGTAACTTTTTCTTGACTGCTGCACCAGATCGTCTGGGCAAGAGGAGGTGCGGCTCTTAGGCCCTGACAATGCAGCTGAGCGGTGTGCAGAGAAGGCTGTGTCTGCAGACTGAAAGTCACAAGCGCTTCTGAGCGTCTCACCTTAGGTGGGACAGGAGTGTGCAGGGTTCTCTAGTTGGGTATTTCCCTTCCCCCAGGCCTGTTGGACTGGGACAAACCCCCAGCATGCCAGGCTGAGGTAGAATAGTTTCTCTTGGGGGAAAGCTTTCTGAAGAGCAAACTACTCTGGCATATTTTGAAATGGCTACTTTGGCCCTCTCCTGCTGGAAGCCCAAGGGCTTTACTCCAGCACTTCTCAACCTTGACCTCCCTTTGGAATATATTCTCCATCCCACCCATAGAAATTCTTATGTGGTAGGTCTAGAGCAGAGATGGTGAACCTTGTGGAGCTTTCAATGATAACAAAGAGCTGAATGTGGCACCTGTGCCATAGGTTTGCCGCCACTGGTCTAGAGCGGGGCTTTTGACAGCAGACTTTTAAATTTTCTCAGATAGGTAAAGATCTATGCTTTCATTCTATTTTATCTTCATAGAATTTCTCAACTGGCTTTCTTGGCTTCTTTACTTTTCCCTTTCTAAATTTCAAGCACTCCTTGAGACTTCACTTAAATCTTACTCAGCACTTGTTCGACACTCCATGCATTGAAGCACTCTCATTTACATGGCTGTGTCTTATCTTTCCAGCCAGGCTGTGTATTTTGATTTACTTTTTAAATTTTATTCTAAATGACACATAATAATTATATATATATTTATGAGACAAAATGTGGTTTTGATACATGGATATATTCGACAGCAATTAAGTCAGGCTAATTAACATATTCATTACCTTACGTGCTTTTCCTCTCTTTGCAGTGAAAATATTAAATCTACCCATCTAGCAGTTCCTATATTCTTAAAAAAGAAAGGGCTGAAGTGAGAGTTTATCACACTGCTCATGATGTGTATTATGATAATGACAAGGATGATGTGTCTGCTAATACATAAAATGTAAAAAAAAGCTGTCATTTGAAGAAAAAATATAGTGTTCTTTGGGATTATGATGGTATTTCTAAACCTTTCCTGTTGATCAAAAATGTAAGTAGGAAATATATCATGAAAATTGATTTTTAAATTGCATATTCTTAGCAGAGGATGTTTCTTTATACTACAAAGCAGTATATGACTCATTCTATTGTTTAACTATTAAAACATCTTGATATCTTAATTATTTTTATTAACAGTATTTTCAACTGTTTATTTTTATTTTATTTTGTTTTATTTTTTTGGTATCGGGGATCGAACTCGGGTCCTTGTGCTTGCACAGCAGGCAGCAAAACCACTGAGCTACATCCCTGGCCCTCAACTGCTTATTTTTAATAGATTTTAGTTTTAGATTTTTTTGGTTCATGGAGAAATTAAATAGAAAAATACAGTTACGTAAAAAAAAACTATGAAATGATGTATTAAAATCAAATACAAGCAGTTTATGATTTTGTTACATCTTCAGCCCTTCGTTAAATGGTGATTTGGCAAATGTAGGGGGATTATTAGAGAAAAAAATAAAAAGGAAACTTTTAATATCTAACAGTACAAAATTTCAGAGCTATTAATGAAAAAAGAAAAAAGTATGGAAACAAATAACTAGAAATAAACTATGAGTTGCATTTTTTATGACACAGCTATTAGAACTAAATATTTTCTTTGTGACAGCTAAATCGTAAGCATTTACATTTGTTTGAGTTTTTCATTCTAATCTAGTTATTCATGTGATTTGTATGCAACACAAAAAATAAGAAAATATAATTTGCTACATACACTTTTCCAAAAAATGAACAACTTACAAAACTTACTAGTTTTTTTAAATATATTAAATGTCACCTGAAACCATAAAAATCTGTGTTCAGTATAAATAACACCCATTTTGTTTAGCCCATGGATTGAAAGTTTCGATGAAGAGTTTGAGGCATAGAAAATATTCTTCTTTTTAACCCACTCCAAACCTAAGTTTTAAATTACATATTAAACAAAAATAGGGAAAAATTTTAAACAATCAATATACATATGTACATGATCTCTAATCTATATAAATAAATATTGGCTGATATCACAAATAATGAACAATTATTGAACTTCTAAAATGTTCAATAAAACAAAAGGTATGTCAGGCTATGAAATGAAAGTCTACAAGCTTTAAAAGCATAATGTCTAGGACAAATGAAATATGTCCACATCATAGTATGTTAAAGGTAATAAATGCTGTGAGAAAGATACACTTCAATCTTATGATATTGCAAAGTACAGAGAGATTGCTCTCAAATTAGCATATAAGAAAAATGAGTAACCGGCTCCTATGTCCCGATTCCTGAGGTCCCAGAAACCTGACAGAATAATACTCCCTCACCTGTGGGAGGTGCATCCCAGGACCCCTGCCAATAGCAGCAGCCCAGATAATACCAAATCCCGTATTTACTGTATTTTCTATTTATACATAACTATGACCTTGTTTTAATTTATAAAATCAGGCACAGTAAGAATTAGTCAATGACATAGGATAATTATTATAATACATTGTAATAGAAGTTATTTAGAATTTATGAATTATTTATTTCAGGAATCTTTACCATGTTTAACAACAGGTAACTGAAACTATGGCAAGTGAAACTGCAGATGAGGGGCTGCTGTATGTTTTTGTGTAGTGATGATTTTATGTTTGAATGTGACTAGGTTAAGGGATAACCAGGTAGCATATGAAAGGTTATTTCTGGGTATGTCCATGAGGGGTTTCCCCATAGAAGTGAACATGTGATTTCGAGACTGAATAAAGCAGAGCTGCCCCCAGTGCAGGCCCAGACACTGGAGGCCCAGAGGGAACAGAAGGAGGCTTTTGGCTGACATAATCATAATACCAATTTCCATAATGAACCCTACCTTATCTGTCTACCTGTCTGCCTATCTACTTATCTACCTACCTACCTATCTACCTGTCATCTATCTACCTATCTATCTACCTACCTATCTACCTACCTATCTACCTGTCTGCCTATCTACTTATCTACCTACCTACCTATCTACCTGTCATCTATCTACCTATCTATCTACCTACCTATCTGTCTACCTATCTACCTGTCTACCTATCTACTTATCTACCTATCTATCAACCTATGTTGGTTCTCTCTGAAGAACCCTAATACTTTTTTGAAAAGGAGCGACATCCCACTTGTTCATGGTCTCTATCAATACACTGCACCTGTCTTAAGCATACTACCCTTGATATAAAGATGTGATTAAAAAACCCTTTTACTGATTGTATTAATGTGATGATGCTAGCTAAACAAATAAACCTCATATCACAGTCACTGAACCCAGTGAAAGTACCTTTCTCATGCATGTGAAATCCAAGATGGTCCTGATCAGTAGGAGGTTCTTCTTCAAACAGCAACTCAGACATTCAGCTATGTTCCGTTTGTGTCTCCCTAAACTGATGCTAAGAATTACCTCCACTCTGAAAGTCTAGAAAGGAAAGGAACCAGGAGATTCACCTACAGAATGTTCTTATGAGTCGTGCCTATGAAGTTTATCATTTGTGCATTACCTGGGACGCAGTCATGGGACATCAATCTAAGAGATGTGGCAAGAGCAGCAAACCATCTGCTTCGCTGCAGTTAGGGTTTCAAGGGAAGAGTCCGTGAGAGCCTGGCTTATTAGGGTCCACATATTTCTCTCAATAACATGTGCTTGTTTTATAGAACTGAGCCTTTGGTTATTGAAAGGTCTATCATCCTTCTCAAAGCCCCAATTCTCCCTGAGGAAGAGAACTCTCTATAATAAACATTGCCATTCCTGCTCTGCCATTATAACCACAGTTTTCTGGATTTCAGATGTGAGTATTTATCATCTTAATGTGCAAACCTGTTCATCTTTAAAATCCAAATGATTTTTAGTTGTTCCCCTAAAAATAGGGTTTCTTTTTATCTAGATGCTAAACAAATGATTTGGCAATAGCATCCACTACTGAGAACATAACTTCCAAAACTTTTAATATAACTTTTTCTGAGTTCTACTTCAAGAGCCTAGAGAAAAAACAATATGTTGAAAACTGTGCTTCTTTCCACTAAGACAGTATGAGACATACTTTATATTTAGTTTGCAATTATTATTTAAAATCTTAGCAGCTGTACATGCAAATGTTAATGAATACTGTTTTTTGCCACTGGATCATCCTTCATATCCATGTAAAATTTTAGAATTTGCAAGCATTTCATTAGCTAGACTTAAATTATTTCTACATATTCAAAGGCAGGTCTGTTTGGAGAGTGTGTGTTACTTAATCCAATCAGCTGTGGCCTTTATAAGAGATGGGAAGATCAAAGTGCTGTGTCTCTGCCTTTGTAGAACATAAGAGCCACAGCTGATGTGGTGGATCAAAAGGATACTTTCACCTCAGTTCTTAGTTCTTGCTATAGAAATAGCCTTAGTTATGACTACAGACAATACCATCATGGTTATTAGCCTAGATTTTTAAAAATTAAGTTAGGATTCAAAAGTTCAATGTACTGAAAATATGCAAGAAAAAAAATCACATTATACAACAAGCACAGTATTTCTAAATTTTATAATAAGGACTCGGTTTGTTTCCACTGAAGATATGTTAGCACTCACATGTTGATGTTTACCTTGGAATTTTAAATTTCACTTATTATCATTCATTACTTGTTATCTACAGTCACATATCTAGAATTGTTTTCAGAATCTCCACAGGAGTATGGACTTACAGTAATTGTTGGCTACATTCAAATTATACCCAAAAATATCAATCTGTCTTAATGACAAAACTCTTTGTATAACCACCATACATAATAATG
Organism: Heterocephalus glaber; assembly: GCF_000247695.1. The sequence continues at coordinate 5,233,513 of NW_004624838.1, read as the reverse complement.
TTGGTAAATTGTAATCCTGGTGAACAGCTACCAAAAAATAGTATCCAGTAGGGGTTCTGTCTAGTTAGCTAAAATCTCAGCCACAGAAGTTAGAAGAACATTTGTAACTGACAGGCAGAGCATGGATTACTGATCAACCTCTAGTTTGTTTATTTCATATCCTTGCTTCACACAGATATTAACTACTTCTCCATTCTCATTCTCTCTAGATTGATAGCAACTGAAAATTTTGCATTCCAATCTCCACGGTGGACAAAAATATGACATGTTAGAGATCCATATTTGACTTTGGAGTTTGGTGGCTTAATGGAAAGAAAGCCATTTGAGTTACACTATTCACAGACTACACTGAATTACACAGTTTGATTCAGGTATAATTGCATATATTTAAGTTAAACAGCTTGGTAAATTATAATATATGTGCTATGAAACCATTACTTCATTCAAGAGTCTGAATCTGTCCCTCCCCTTCAAAGTCTCCTTGGCCCTCAGTAATCCTTCCACACCTCCCTTCCCCCTTCTGAAGCAATCACTGACCTGTCATCTGTCACTATTACATTGAATTACTTCTTAAAATTATGAAAAAATATCCTTTTAAAACTTGTATCATCCATAGTTTAAGATTCAATAAAAATTGAAGGTACATTGTGATATTCCTCAGTAACAGTCCAGACTTCATCAAAAATCAAATACTTCAAAGAAAGACAAAAAACCCTACAAATTGCTAAAAGCTGAAATTTAAACAGAGATTTTCGCATTGACAAGCAGCTGTGTATTCCTCTCATAGTCTCAAGTGAATGAAAAGCCCAACCCAGAGCTCTTTTTGGTCTCTTTTATCCCGTAATTAGGTCTTTCCCTACAAATGCAAGAGTGTCACTATTACTCTTAAACTTCCAAGAGAAGAGGAGACTTTCCCAGTGAACTAACCTACTGATTAATAACCTGGTTTTACACTTTATACTAAAAGACCTTCAGTTTCCACTTCTCTAAAACATTACTGTCTCCTAGTTTATTTAACACAATTTTCTATTATAAAAACACTATATACCTATTATGAGAAATTTGAACCAGAGAGTAAAAATAAGAGAAAGAAAGAAATTACTCTGACCCAGAAATAACATTCTTAATACTGGGTATGCTGTCTTTCAGTGTTTTCCTCTGCTCAAATTTTTCCTTTTAGATTCCAGCATGAATTTCATACTGCATTACTCTGTCTGTGAAGAAAATAAAATTAAATACATTGGCTTGTTCTTTACAAATTATAAATATAAAAGTTGGCTTTCAATTTTCTAGTTTTTATAAGAAGTCTTTCATTTATGGGTCTCTCATTCTCTATATTTTTATAAAATAGACTCATCATAAGAAAGGAAGAAAGTCTACACGTTTCCTTTTGAAACTTTAAAGACATCGAACTAGTTAAATACTTTGAATACATCTGTCATGCTCATTATTGCTGTTCTCCAAATATTCCTTACTCTTTTTTTGAGCAGATGGATTTCACTTCTTGTATCCTTTGTCATGAAATGGAGCCACCACTTATGGCCAATGAGCTGTAAACAGAAATGATGCAGATCCTATTGGAGCCAAGCCTTTCAGAGTCTCTCACCACCTTCGGAAACAGCAATGTTTCCGACGTTGCTCCTTGCCACCATGAGTCCCCCAGATGAAGACACTTGAAGAAGAGCCCACCACTAACACAAACAGACTTGTTGTACAGGAAAAGAAGCAAAGTTTTGTTTTTGTAATTTGCGAAGAATTTCAGAGTGGTTACAGCACCATGTCAGAGCTACCTTAAATTACTTCACATCTGTCTCTCTAGCCTTTGCTACACCACTTGTAGTTTATTCAGGTTTGATCCTTTTACTTTCTTCCTCAATGACTAATCTTCTGAAGGGAGTAATGAAGAATGCAGAAAAAAAGATGGTTATTTCTAATGGTTTTTACCTTAGTGGTAGATAAAAAGAAACTAAAAGTTGGAGTCAGAAAGGTGGCAAATAATTATGAGGTTTCTATATTTAGAAAAATGTCTGATGTGGGGAGAGGAATGATGCTTTATGGGTGAAGATTTAGAATAATAGGTAGAAAAAAAGTCACACACAGTCTTCCAATCAGTTCATGTAATAATTTTTGTGTCTGGAAATGAGTGAGAATTTTCCCATACCAGCATGTCTGCATCATTCTGGAAGCCCAGGTTTATACAATCTCATGAAATAAATCTCATGGTAATTGACTTAGCAGAAAATGGCCTTGACTATGGGGCAGCTGATGATTCCATGAGTCTTAGAGTTGCCCACGTATCTTGTGTGACAGACAAGAGTATTAGTATTTGGAAAGTGGATCCAAGGAAAGAAATAAAACAAAACAAAAACAAGGTGCAAACAGTCTACGTCTGGGCTTGGAGTATTCCCTGTCCTCCCAGACTAACAGTTCTGGGCAGTCCCCCTCGTGAGAGGGGAAGTAGGCACACTGGAGAAAGCACTCCAACTCTTTCTTGTATTCACAAAAGTGATAAAAGAGGTCCATGCCTTTGAGAAGATAATCATCCCATGGGATAAGTCCACTTCAAAATTATATAAAAATAAGTGCACTTTAGAGATAGAGTTAAACTGCTTTGTCACACAAATTCAACCTACAAACTCGACAAAGTTCTGATACTAGCATGTTGGAAATAGCATCTCAATGTCTTCTGATAAACATTTGTGGGTACTTTTTAAAGGTTTTTCCTGAAGACACACCACACCTGAAAGGAGAAAGAAGCAGTAAATCTTCTACTATCGGTGCACATTTCCATAGCATGAGCTGGAACAGTTTATTTAAGATTTTATCTTGCATACAAGAATCACTCCCAGCCTATCTGTTAACAGTGCCTGGGAGCTCAACTTCTGAGAAACACTTCAGGTGATTTCTAGGGACCATTCCTTGAGGAAAACAGAAGTAGAGACAGACTCATATAAGCACCTTCACCTCTTTTAATATAAACACTTTGTTTAACAAGGCAGAAAAATGGGGCTGTTCAATTTTAAAATATAATGATTGCTTTTAGTTCCTATTACTGACCTCTCTTGCCAGGGAGAGAGCGAGAGATTTATATGCAGGGGCCATTTTCATGCAAGGAATGATCTTTCTAGAAATTGTTCTGAAGATATTATATATATCTCATTTACATATAATCTGCAGTTCAACCGTTGTGACAACTCTAAGGAGGTCGGTGCCATCATTACTTCATTAGCACATGAATGAACTGAGGCACAGAGAGAACATGTCATTCATCCAAGACTGTAAAGCTAGTGTGTGCAGACCTGAGTTTCCAAGCTGGACATCTCTACTCAAGAGCCCATGCTTTTATTCACAGTTCTGTGCTATTACTAAGACATAAACAGAGGGCCCAGCCACCAGCAATATGCGCTTGGAGTGACCCTCTGCAATTCCTAGGATACGTGCCAGTTAGGCACTGGGTCAGAAAAGTGAAAACATAGTCATGCACTTTACCCATATAAAGCACATATAAAGCAGTACTTTCTAATCTGGTTATATATTAAAGTAATGTGGGAGATTTAAAAATAGTCCAGGATCCAACTCTACCACACAGAAACGTGAAATTGAAGAACGCGCACATGACTCTATGGATAGTCTCATTTGCATCGCTTTAGAGAATGAAAGTAAGGTTAGTAAACATCTACTTTTAGTTTCGAGACTGTGGACTGTGGACTGAATTTGAATGTCTAGTGGCCAAATACTTAAGGTTGCAATTTTAAGTTTGGGATATTAAAGGAGTTTTAAAGATAATGAGCTGACAAACCAATTGTCTATGTGGATATTTACATTTATATGTTATCATGACAACTATCAGATCACTCAGAAGTCATTCTTTCCTAATTTACTGAAAATGGGTAACTTCCCCACATTTCAAGGTAAAAACTGTGATTGATTCAGAGTGCACGCTTGCCTGCTGGATGAAGTATCAGATTGCCCCACATTCCTGTCTTGGACACCACCCATCTGATCAGCAGAGCTCCTTCATCTGTACCTGACATTTTTAATGCTTTGGACCAAACATCTGTTTTCCATTTTTCAAATGTCTACTTGTCCATCTTGAATGGGCATTGGGCAGAGTAGACAGATCCTGCTTTGTCTAAAGAGCCCATCTTGATTGTTATGCCAAAACCATATTTGCTCCATTAATCAGGTTCCTTAACCACTTGTCAGCAAAGGCGGTGGGCAGCGGGCAGTCCCGCAGTGGGACTTTGGTATTGATTGCTCCAGAGAGCACTGTGTGGTGGACAGCAAGCGTGCTTTCTCCCCAAAGTTGTATTTTCCCGCCATAGCTTGTCATTCCTCTACTACAGTTTACAGTCAGAGAAGGGATCCGGAAGATTTACAAATAACAAGTGCTGATCTTTCTCACCCCTGCCATGCCCCTTGCCCCAAAGAGCCACTTACTTCTCTGTGCACAGCTCCGCTAACTGGCTCCACATTCGCATCAGAGGGCCAAGCCTGGGAACTGCAGCCAGGCAGGGGCTCCTCCACAAGGGAAGACATCGCCACAGGGTGGTATTTGGGAAGCTAGACAGTCTTCCTGGCCAAGGACCTCCTTTCTCTCCCTCCACACACTCACCAGGATAGGAAGCTTCGGCATCCTCAGAAGACAGCAGAGATGAATCACAGTATGACTTCACTTGTGTCAGAACGCTCTCCATACTGGTAAACATCTTTCTTCAGTGTGCTTAATCCAAACACAAGCTCGCAATTCTCACATGGTAGAAGAGCAGAATCGGGACAGCACATCTCTATCAGAAAGAGGCATAAAATAGCCAAGCAAACTAGACGTGGTGGCCCTGGTTCCTCTTCCGGGCTCCCACATTCCTCATGGGTCCTGGCTACATTTCCAGCTATGTGGATCTTGCCATTTTCTCAATGGCCCCAGGTCCCTAGTCCAGGGAAATTTATGAATGGCAGCACTTTCTGGCTAGCCACACGTGCAAGCTGACCTTTGCTTCCAATGTGCCTTTGATTCCCCAGCTCTGCCTTTCTGTTGGCTGCCAGCGTGATCTCGTTAAGGCTGAGAGAGTGACCCAGGCCTGCCTCTGAAAGCCACTCACTTGGTTTGCTGCTACCGTTTCCTCTCCAAAGACGTCTACTTCAGCACTGCTTCAGATCATACTTCATTATGTCCTGGAAATGTTGCTTGCCACTTTGTGTGCCATTGTGTGTCGCCTGCTTTGAAGTTAATGTGAGTCTTATGTGATGATATGATATATATCAGAGGGTGCCTAGGCATTATGACCCACCAAATAAAAAATGTAGCAAGATCCCCTTTCCATTTGTTAAATTCAGTGCAACAGTACAGGCTCCCTTTATGCAGGGAGTTTGCTTGTGGACTGAAAAGAGAAAGAAGTGAGGAATTTAACTTATGCCTAAAGATCAGACTCCCCGGGAGGATAAGGGACACTCATGTAACTGGGAAAGTGAGGCTGACTCGGTGTTTATAGCTCTTCATCGTCTCCGGGGATATCTGTACAACAAATCCTTCACTGAGGGAGAGAAACTTGCTACCCTGCCTGAGTTACAATGTCAGGTGTGTATCCACTGTGACTCCATCAAGCTGTGGGCCACTAATTTACACAGGGATTTGTGAATGGTCCTAATACCTGTAAATAGTAGATGTTGAGTCAAATATTTAGACTGAGTAATAGCTAACACATAGAGTGTGCTTACTTTGTCGAGTGTGGTGGACTGAGCCCATGGCACAGATTTTCTCATTGCTTCACACAAAACCTAACTGAGAAGTCCATGGTGTCATATTTTCTACATTTTGCACGCATAGACACTGAGGGGTTCACGGAGTAGACAGTTTGCTTGTCGGATAGCCATAGGGTCAGGGGTGGGATCGGGGTTCTGACCCAAGAGAACCAGATGCAGGGAACACGCCTGAGGGGGTCTGAGGGCGGAGGACCCTCCCTGGGTCCGGCGAGACTTCAGAACCAGAACGCTACGGCTTTTGCTACTGCAACGCAACTCCTCCGTTCTCTGAGGCCCATTCCCCAGCCTCACAATCAGACTGTTCACGAGGAGACGAAGGAGACAGTGAGGAAAACATGCACGGTCTCCGCCCCTGGGCTAGACCAATTTTCAGCAGATTTATAGCACTTACTGTTGAATTCTGAGTTTATGTGAAAAAAGTTTTAACTCACCTGAGGATTTTGGCCACTAAGGAGCTACAAATCTGATTTTTGGAATATCTTTGTCTGCAAATTGAGAATGGTAGCAAACTAGATTACTTGGCTATTTAACTCTTATCCAGTTCATTCAAACACCAAGCACGAGCTTTTAGATTAATGTAGTGATGATAGTGCTTCTGAAAGTTCTCAAATTTACTATATGGAACAGTCTTTTTTAATTAGAAAAATTATTGTGGCTGAGATGTAGCTCAGTGGTAGAGCACTTCTCTAACATGTAGGAGGCCCTGGGTTCAATGCCTATCACTACAAAAAACAAGAGAAGAACAAAAAGCAATTTTTTAGGTAATTTTTTCCTTTTTTCAGAACTTTAGTCAAATAATATTTTTGTGGGTTTCTTATCAGACTAATGTTTCAGTAATGAGATATGTTGGGGTGTTACCTCAACAGGAATTTTTCCAACTATATTGCCTAACTTCATTCTTATTTTTCTATTTACTATAGAGTAGTAGATTTGCTGCTATTTGACTTGATATATCCTATTTCTAGAGAAACACTGATAGGAAGAAAAAGCTTCCAGACATTTTTATCTCCAAACTGGTTCTGCCTCAGCTATGATAACACACATTGAGCAATAATTTCCCATTAGAAGATGACATCCACCTGAAAGATCTCTTGTTAGCCAAATGTTTCTCTAACTGAATCATTGGTCTTATTTTCCCAGTGGTGAGAAAAGGGAGGAAGGAAGGGGGAAACAAAGGTAGAATTCAATTTGAGACTGGCCAAGAAGACAATAATGACATCAGAAAAATGTCAACGTGGGCTTCGAAGCTCCAATTCCAAACCAGTGCTCCCATAAAGTATTAAACCTCAGTCATAAACCACTCATGATGTCCTTCATCACCTGTAACTTTGAGAAGGTATAAACAAGACCACGAAAGTGATACATGTCAAAAGTGACTTTGACTCAACCACTGTAGGCAGTAGATGCTTACAGTAGATGTGAACTAAGACGTCCAGATCCACCGCGTCCTACTTTCCCCATCACATGTTCTGAAGGACTTGTCTTATTGAAGAGTGTGAGTCACCTCTTTGATTCAACTTGGACATGGAGAAAAGTCCATGTCAAAGGAGCTAGAAAATAAAGAAAATCCCAGGGGAGGGAACAGGGAGTTGGCCAAGGAAAATAAATCAGAATATGCTGAGGGCTGAGCTCAGAAGGGTTTACCGCCTGGAATATTTGGCTGGAAGTGGGCAAGATAAGCCAGACGGTCACCAACAGTAAACCTGGTCCAGTGAGCAGGAAGAGACCTCAAACTGTGGCCTCTTATCAGAACTGACAGTGAGATAAGCAGCTCACGAGGGCTGAAGCCAGCACCACAGGATCCTGCAGAAACCAGAAGATACCTAGGCCCAGGGTGGGGATATCTCAGAGGGTTCTCCTCGTGGAGGAGAGTGGGAGGTGGGAGAGGCCCACCAGAGAGAGAGTCCGAAAGTATTTAGTAAAAGGTGCCTAGTTAACTTGTGAGTATAAATGGCCAGTCACTGAATTAATCTTTAATAGACAAGACTAAGATTCTTCTTTGTTTTTGATCATGATGCAAGCAATTCATTATTTATTGACTAAACAGTTCTTAAGAGAAGTTATCTGCTCCTCCAAGACATTGTTCCAAATTTATTGTCTTCAGCTTCACCCTGTTTCAGAGTTTTTTCTTGCTGGTTTTCAGGAGTGAAGTCCAATCTGCCTGCTGAACACCCTGACACACAACTCTGACCTTGCTCCCACTGATTCGCCCTCCCAGGGCTTCGAATCCAGAAGGCTGAGCAGAAGTCTATGTGGTTTTACTTTCTTTGACCCATCTTGTTTAAAGCATTCTTCTCCCAGCCTCTTCCTTTACCACATTTCTTCTCATAATCAGATCCGGAAAGAGCAATGCCATCAATATCCTCTCTGTCTGTGGCTCCCTTTGTTTTGACATCAGCCACATCAGCAGGTCACCCTTGCCCACGGCCTTCTCTGCCTGCCTCTGTGTCTTTGCTAAGGCTATGCCGTGAGTGAACTGGCACAGTGCCCGACATGAATCAGCAGGTGACTGGGACTTCAGTATCCGCTACGAGCTCTGCACCTCGTTTTCCGTATCTATCGGCTTCCTCCTGTGATACTGTCCTCAGCGGACCTGTTGTCACCAGTTTGTCGCTGAGGTTTGGACGGGCAGGAAAGGCTGTCCAGTTTTCTGAAGCCCATGGTGGAGGCCGTATCTACAGCTGGATGGCAGTGGAGGGGGAGAGCTCGAGATGATTTTTGGCTTCTTCTACTTGGAGGATTTACAGATTTATTTCATTAAGTTTGTTTTGTTTCATTTTTCCTGCTGCTTAGCAGAAATGGGCACTCAGAGACATACTCGGTTTAGTTTAAAAACTTAAAAAAGATGGTTCCGCAGTATCTTTTGTGCAAGTCATTTATGTTTCAATCAATTCTTTGCCACACTTTAGCTTTTTGTCCTTGGATTTCTGTACCTTATCTTCCTCATTATTGAGTAAAGGTAGTAATAATCCTGTCCTCATAGATGTGTTGCATTGAACTCAATGCCTCAGTTTGGTTCTCTTTATGCATGTAGGAAGCACTTAACAAAACTTCACTGCTTTTGTAAAAATTTTGCTGCTATGGTGATTGACCTAGGACCTTGTGCATGCCACTGAGCTGCATCCCCAACCCAAAGGGTGTTTGTGTCAGTTCATTTAAAAAGATGACTGCCTCATAAGAAAGTTACTTATGTGGTAACACGAGCACCAATACTGAGCACACAGGATAGATCACTCAGACCAGGGGCTCAGGAGAGAACAGGTCTTAAACTGAAGGCATAAAACATGGAAGGATGACTCAGTGAGGGAAAGGGAGAAAGATCGCTTGTAGTCAGATGGAACAGAGAAACAATGAAAGGATGTACCAGCAGCATTGGAGAAACTGCCACGGGTTATTCGTTTGTCATGGGCATCATTGCATATGCGGAATGAGACATTAATCGAGAAGGTGTGTCAGCAGTAATCAAGGCAGCTCAGTTGAGACGGTAGACCAGGGATAGGAGAACCAGGACTAAGGGAGCAACCAACAGGGCGGCAGAGGTGGAATGTCAAGAGGTCTGGATGGATGACCTCGTGCCCAGGGAGTAGTCAGGAAACGGCGCTCACTGGTAATTGCTGGTGACTAATAGACATGGGGTAGGTGGCAAAGGAGAAGGACAGGAAGGGTAAAAGATGCTCTCTTCCAGGCTTGGTGAGCGGAATGGCTGATACCTAGATTGCAGGTTTATTCCAAATCAAGACAACAGAAGAAGGAGCAAGCGAGGGTGGAAATGTCAGTTATAGGTGAGGTGGAAAAACCACGTTGGAAAATATAAAATAAATATCCTCGAACTCATTTCTTAAAATTGATTTTGAAATCTGGGAGGGAGGTCTGGGGTGGAGATGGGTATGTGGGCGCCATGTGTCCTCACCTGACTCAGAGGAGACCGCCAGGGGCACGTGCCGGGGTGGAAAGGGACTGGTGACCAAATAGCAGTGAGCCCCGATGTCTAGGGTGGGCGGGGCAGAGGGACCTGTCTGTGAGAGAAATCAAAGCAGAGTGGCCAGAAGGCTGTGCAGAAATCGGTACTGCAGCAAAAAAAGAGGGAATATTTATTTACTTACTGTGACGCAAGCCTCAGAAGGCTCAAAGGCACCTACTCCAGAGCGCTGGAAAACAAGGAAATGGAGCGTGAATCTGTAGTTTCAGGCTCTGAATTCTTCCCAAAATCTGTGTCCGCGGGTGGTTGTCCTGCCTTCCTGTCCCTGGGGCCCCTCAGCTGCCATCACCACTGTGACTCGGCGGCCACCTTCACCCACCGGCTCCTCGGTCTCCTTCCCGCTCTCCTCCTCCCTCCTCTGTAGCTCCCGTGCAAGTGGCCCCTCTCACCACACTTCCTCTACCCTTCTTGTTTGTCAAGGATGTTCCACCTGGAATTCATGCCCCTCACCTTTTAACAACACTCATTTTCAAGGGTTTTAACACGCATCTGTCTTTCAGGGCTCCTCTGTGATGTGGATTATACCTTCAGACAAACTGAAGACACAGCAGCGTACTCTAAACTCCAGTAACGTCACATGAAGGTCCTGTCTTCTCTCGACTGTAGGCCCAGGCTCTCTGAACGCAGGCCCTTCTTCCCGAAGTCTTCACCAGCCCCGCAGCCCCGGCCACGGCCTCCTCTGAGACAGCCTGACCCTCAGGAGGACAGAGCCTTTCTGGAGTCGTGCCTACGTGTGGCTGTGCACATCCCACTGTGTAAAGTAGCACACTGGATTCCAGTGCCCTCCTGGGCTATTTTACCTGAGAAACTGGAAGCTGCCCAAAGACCCTGTTGTGCCTGTCAGTAGGCACCTCAAGAGTGACGGCGAGCCTTTCAGAGACCCCGCGCTCCCACCGCCACCCAGAGCCCACTTACTCAGCACAGCATGCCAACATGGTGGTTGGCTGCCGGGGAGACTTGGTTTGTGCCTGCAGAGAGGCTTTCCCGTGGCTGCTGTGGCACGGGTACCAGAGGTTCGCCACCACTGCCCTAGCAGATACTGGGAACCAAGTAATATTTGTTCAGTAAAGGAATAATTAGCTAATTGCCTGGAAGGTGTCTAATGTGCAAAATATGGAACTGAACTATAAGCACATAATTAATACATTATGCAAAATATGTGGCCATTCTTTAAACTACAGGACATATTCAAACAATCCTATGATTACATTAATCATTTAAGACTGTATAAGAACAGGGTTTTAGGAGACAATTGAATTTCCCTTTTTTCTTAATTTCCTAAGTTTTCAATATTTTATTGTAATTTTTTATAAGAAAGACATAATTATTTAAAAAATACACTACTCATTGTTAATAAAGCACAGTACCACTAACATACCTAAATAACACTTTATAGAGTACTTCTTTATTGGAATAAATATTTCCAGGCATGAATTAGTCTAAGCCTAACATAACTTTGAATCTGAAAAACTAAGAAAATGGATGATTAAAATATTAATTCTAGTTTGTTTCCCTAGACCCCATTTTAGCAGATGTTCTTACTGGCTTTTCTTTACAATGCTCTCATTTCTCAAACACATGTTCACAATCTAAGATGCTTGCTGTGTTTAGTTGTTCACTTGTTTAAAGGTGTTTGTGCCACAGGTATTTAGATTAAGAAATAGATCATTAACTTTCTTGGTCAATAAAACAAACCACTAGCATCTGAGTTGTAGAGACCGGTGGTGTGCTGCTCCAGGTTTGTTACCCACATCTCCGCCCAATGTCCTGGCCCCGCCTTACACCTGAGCCCTTGCTCCCAAAGCTGGGAATCTCAGTAAGGAATGGCTTGGGACTTCCAAGGGTCTGTTCCAAAGCCTTTGCCAACTTCAATATAATATTTTTTTCTTTGATTTTTGTTAATCTAGTAGATAAAATAGTACTTCTGTCCTTTTCTAAATTTCAGATCACAGTTACAAGTTTAAACAACATAGAAGTACACAGAAAAGAAAGTTAATTCATCTTCCACCATGTTCACTTCTCCAAAGAGACAACTACTGTTTATAACCTTGTCTATTTTGTAAGTTTATATTATAGTCAATTGTCATATATTCCTATGTACATGTTCATGCACGTATATACTGTAGTTACGCAAATACGAACATAGGACTATGTAAGCCAACATATATCATACATACAGCTACATGTTTAAATATATGAGTGTTTGTGTACTTATAAATGTGTGTGGTTGTATGACACAGGGACAGAGAGAGGGGAGAGAGAGAGAGAGATGGGAGTGGTCAGGGAGTTTTGTTATAATTGAAACATACAATATACATTGTTTATCATCTTAATGTTTCAAAATGTAATGTCTCAGAGTTTTTTCCAAGTCCATAAATATGAATTTACCTTTTTATTGCTTTTCATTTGATTTTATTGGTTTTTTCTTTTAACTAAAATATAGGAGTTTGGTGTATAATTATACCAACACTTATTTATCTCTTTTCTTAGCTTTGTCTTTGAAAATCAACAACGCAGTAAAATCAATAGATATTTTTTCACATACATCTTTTGTGCATGTAGAAAAAGATGTGGGAAAAATTCCTATAAATAGAACTGATCAATCAACATATTCATTTTAAATATTGACAGACATTATGATTCCAATATATTTGCAAAGGCTAAATATTATTAATAATTGTGTTAATTGTTTTTAAGAGAATTTTTTGCCTTTTTGTGTAATTATGTTTACTATGCGGAACTGAGTATTTTTAAAATATTTAGTTACATATTGTGTTTCTGTATTCTCTTACTTTGCTTTTGCTCAATTACATGGGATATTTTGTATTTTTCATATCAAACTCTGGAAACCCTTTTATATAGTAATCCTAAACAAAAAGGAAAACTCATTATAGAAGGTTAACATCTAATATTATTGACTGTAATTTTTCAGAGTACACAGATTTTTATTTTTATGTGGGCAAATCTTCCAACCTTTTACTTTTAAGACTTCATGATTTTGTGTTTTGTTCAAGATTCTTCTATTTTGCAAGTTTTAAAAGATCTCATTCTTTAATGTTTTGAATATTGGTCTTCATAATTGAGATTCTTCACTTAGTATGTTTATAAAAATGATTTTTCTTTTCCCTTTTTTATATAACAGCTTATGGTTTTGATATTTCATATGGAAAAAGATTTATTTGTACTGTTTTTTCTTTTTTAATTTCTAAATTTATATTATTTTTATTGAAACTTACATTTTGTTAAATTCTGTCTTTGATTATAAATTGAAATTGTGTACAGATGCATCAAAAAATATCAAGTCATATTTAAATGTACATATCAATTGTAATATATGTAAATTGTAATATATGTGTATGTTTCAAAATCTGATTTCAGAAGTCTGAAAGAAATCTTGCCTAAATATATGGCTATTTATATGTTAAAAGAATTTAGATAGTTTACTCCATACATTCCAATATATTTATATACCTACTTTGGTTAAACTATTCTTTAAGTTACTATGACAATATAAAAGTTTCTCACACAACACTATGGAATAGATAATGATCATTTTCCTCTTTCGTACAAGAGATCTCTAGATTTTCTGAAATTAATATATACAACCTTTCAGATATTTTTACTTATAAAGCATTTCTGTAGTTTTAATTTTATATGTATATATGTATGTATGAATGTGTGTGCATGTATTTTTTAGATGTCCTATAACAACTGTCAAACTTCCTTCATTCCTGGTTTTCTTTGATTGCTCAAATTCGTTTACTTGACTCCTGTAGCTTTTCCTGCAGAATTCACCTTCCTGTTTGGCCAAGACTCTGCTGCCAGGTCTCAGGCACCATGCTCACTTTCTCTCCCTATTTACTGTGCGCCTTTTCTACATTTCAATGCTGTGTCTTCTTCGTTCTGTTTGCAATCCTATTTTACCGACCACTCCTCCCTCAGAATATGTTTCCCTAGAGAGCAGAGAGGAATTTCGGCAAATGGCTGTGGAGTCCTTTGATGAAGAGTAGGGAGTTGTTGCTTCCTCATCTGTGAAGCTATGAGCCTACTCCTCCATTGCTTGTGGATGTTTGCTGGGTCTTGAGGCTTCACCAGGGATCCAACTTCTTGTCGGTTGCCTCTGTGCTCTAATTTGTTCTCGTCACTGTAACTCAGAAGATAAATTGACTTTTCCCAATATGTCCTCCATTATGTTTAGGAGTACTTCTTTTCTAGAGGAGCAGGAATTTCAGGAAGATTTTCACTGTCCTTTTCTATTTCTCTATGCAAATCTATATGTACATAAAATTTCACAAATTTTATCATGCAGAGGTTTTATTCCTTCAACAATTATTTTGGAAGCTAAAAATATTGTAATGAAAGAAGGTGGTAAATCTTGAACCTCATCAATTAGTGTCCTAATTAGGAAGAGATAGACTCTAAAGAAATAACGTGGATATGTATAATGGCAAATAGTGAGAAATGTTAGATGGAAAATGAAGCAAAGTCAAAGCTAGAGGAAAAGGCAGGTAGAACAGTTTCTTAATTTCATACTGATTTAGATTCCTCCTTCCAAGAAAAGCTTATTGTCTAATTTCTAATTTCTTTGGGAATATAGGAATAAAATATGTGGTCAGGGCAGCAAGCAGAATTGAATATTTACATTCATGGCACAAACTTCCCTTGGAAGTTTTCTTCTCTATCTATGTCCAACCCTAAGGACTATCTAATCAGTAACTCTGCATTCGATTATATCTTTCATTTGATTTTTAGCCTGCATCACTGATCTCCATTTCTAGTGGTTTTACTCCTCGCCACAACAGCATCTCCTGTCTACACCTACTCTCCTTCCTGTGTCCCATAGAGCTGAATGACACTGCAATGCCTGGAGTTTTTCAGATGCCAAACATTCTTCAGTTCCTCTTTAATCTTTGTTTCCAAAGTCCAGTATCTAAGACCTAGCCCTTTGGATTATGAGAAATATCTCATTGGTTCCTTTATTTCTTTTTCCTTTTTAATAATTGGTTCACCCTGACTGCAACTCATAGGATATTTTGACGACTGTTTTCTTTCTCCCTAATTCATTCCAAGTACCCTAGGTGGCATCCCTAGCACAGCACATGTACATTACACAGGATAAAATCATTTTCTGGCTTCTGTGAGTCTCAACAAAACATCTTTAAATCTAGAAATTATCTCAGTATTTTTTTCTGCATTTATAGTACACTTAATTGGACATATCTTGTTCAAGTCTACCTCTTTCTATCCTTAAAAATAGAAAGTGACTTATGAAGTCAGTAAAATATTTAAGAGTAGATCTGAAAATACTCAGACTCAACATTATAATTTTCACCATTTTCAAATCTTTGCATGGTTAAAAATTATCTAATTGTTATTCTTTACATTTCACTCTGTTCTTGTGGAGGACAGTAATCATACAGAGACTGAAGTTTATATCTTTGATTGGCTTTAAATTAGAGGAGTGATGTAAAGTTCACAGTCATTTTCTTAAGAGGGATGGTTCTATTGATTTTACATTTGAAATTTAAATTTCAAATGGCTTAGATAATTTAGCTCCCTTCCGACCCTCCATACCACCATCCCCAGCACCAAGAAGCAGAGCTGCCCCCAGAGCAGAGGAGGTGAACATCCTAGCCACATCACTGTCCCCAGTGCAGAGGAGGTGAGCTATGCTGGCACCAGCGGCATACACCCCCCCTCCCCGTGGAAATGAGAAACAAACCTCAAAACCAGACTTCCAGATCACCTACAGCAACCCCAAAGGGAAATGAGATGGAACACTCTGATACTCAACCACCCAGACTCCCCGAACTGGCAACAAAAGAGGATCTGGAAAAAATGAAATCAGAAATAATTTCTCACATAACAGCAGAGATTGCGCCCATAGTGCAAGACATGATTAACAAATCTAGAGAGGACACAGATAAAAAAAATAGAGGAGCTGAGGAACATGACGGAATCCCAACATAGGAAACAAATGGAATCCATAAAACAGATGCAAACAGATTTCCAGGAGATTAAAAACTCCACTGAAAGCTTATGCATCAGAATGAGCCAACGGGAGGACAGAATTTCAGACATAGAAGATAAGATTGCAATTAGTGATCAGGAAAAGAAAAATTGCTTTAAAAAAGTAAGGGACCATGAGAAATCAATCCAGCAGCTGCTAGACAATGCAAAGAATAACATAAGACTGATCAGAGTCACTGAAGAAACAAGAGAGAGTGCAAATGACATTAAAAAAAACTGTTCACAGAAAAAATGGCAGAAAACTTCCCAAGCAAGGGAAAAGAATCTGACATACAGATAAGTGAGGCATATAGGACACCAACCAGCCTTGATCAAAAAACATCTACACATAGGCATATAATTGTTAAGATTCCAGAAACCATACAGAAGAACAAAATTCTACAAGCAGTTAGAGAAAAGAAAAAAAATCACATACAAAGGAAAGCCCATCAGAATCACAGCAGACTTCTCAACACAAACCCTCAAGGCAAGAAGAGCTTGGAGTGATGTATTTCAAACCCTAAAGGAAAACAGCCCCCAACCCAGACTGATGTACCCTGCAAAACTATCTTTCAAAATTGATGGAGAAATAAGATACTTTCATGACAAAAAGCACCTTAGGAACTTCATGAATACCAAACCAGCAGTCCAAAAAAATTTAGACAATACCCTAGGAAAAGACAATGAGGGTCACATCCCCAGGAAGCCCAGCAAAATGAATCCATCAGGCACCAAAGAAATTAAATGCAAAGGGGGAGAATCCAACAAAAAGAAAAAGTCATGACAATGATAAGTCAATATGTATCAGTTATAACCATCAATGTTAATGGTTTCAATTCACCAATCAAAAGAAATAGACTGGCAGAATGGGTCAAGAAGCAAGATCCAACAATATGTTGCGTACAAGGAACACACTTAATTCAAAAAGAAACTCATAGAGTGAAAGTTAAAGGGTGAAAAACAATACTTCATGCTTCAGGAACCCAAAAAAAAAAGCAGGAGTAGCTATCCTTTTTGCAGATCAAGTTGATTTCAAACCCACACTGATTAAGAGAGACAAAGAAGGACACTACATCCTTGTAAAAGGAACAATCCAAGAGGAAGAGATGACAATCATAAACATATATGCACCAAACACTAGTGAGCCCAACTATATAAAACAAATACTAACGGACATGAAAAATCAAATAAGCACTAGTACAATAGTGGTGGCGAACCTCAATACCCCATTGTCACAAATAGATAGATCAACTAGACAAAAAATTAGCAATGAGATAATTTAGCTCAACTGCATCAAAGTGGAACAAAGAAAGTACCTAGCATAAATTTTGCTCAGAACAGTTTTCAATGAAATTATGACTAACTTAAATATGAAAGAGAAAACGTATAATCATGTTAGTCTTTATTTATGGTATCACCTATATAGCCATAAATAATAGGGATATCCTAATCATCCTTACTATAGGAATGCAAATAGCTTTTCACTGAAAAGTGGCTTTTTTATAAAGTACAACCAGCCTATATATCACCTGGACAGAAAGAAGAATAACTTTGAAGCATTGAAATTCCACAAACAGATAGGTAGGTAAAACGATAGTATCAGAGAATAACCCAGGTCAGGCAAAGTACACTCACACACTAAATTTACTTGTCTTTTACAGACAATTTGCAAAGAGGCAACCATTGAATTACCAGGTAAAATTACACAAGACCTTGCCTTTAGTCTTCTTCTTAAAAGACCATATAGTATTTAAGGACTAGTTATGGTTAAAACCTTACCCACTTTAAAATTAACCATTTCAACCTATGTCCAAAAAAGCAGATAGAAATGGAATACAGTCCCCTAGCAAATCAACTGTACTTGTTTGGTATTGCCCTTGGCTCTGAGGGATGAACAGCAAATCTTACAGGGTGCATTGGTCATGTGCTGGTGTCACACAGTTAAAACTGCCCCAACTGCATTTTGTTTTCCTCATCATACCTGGTCCTATCAGGAAACCTGCTCCGTCTGACCTCCCTGGACCTATGCTGTGGCAAAAGGAGACCACAACAAAAGGCAAGACGGTGTGAGAGTGGCTCACACCCAAAAAGACCCTGGAAACTGGTCCAAAGTGTGGTAAAACACACCCCTAGAGAGGACACCCCACAGCCTCCTGCTTTCTCTTCTCTTTATCACAACATCTATTAGAAAATCCTCTGCCACCAGGAAGACCTGGTGGATGACAACTCAAAGGGCGAAGGGTGGAACTGAGTAAGCAACTGTGCCAACTTCCACAAGTAGAGAAACTTCAAGGTTTTTATGACAGTAACATCTTGTGACCTATGTTTCCAGCACTGTGTCTCTTAACTCAACAAATGCTGTTGCTTCTCTCATCCACACAAAAATGTAAACAGATATTATAGTTCTGGAGAAACTTCCCTGGCATTTCCTTTCTGCTTTTCAACTACAGTCCTGTCTCCATGTGCCAAAGGCAGACTGGTTCCAACAAAGCAGGCCTGCGAATGCACAGGCCAAACCATCAACAATGCTATTGTCTTTAGAAAATGTGCAGAAAAAGGAGCTGACATTTGACATGCAAGGTAAGCCCAACAAAGTAGGCAGGAGATTATTCTTTCCTGCTTCTATAACCCACTAACTTCTTGTTGTTAGTTCTTAATCCAGTATCATGTCTAGACTGTTTCTTCTGTACCTCCAACAAAGCTTTGGGAAAAACCAGATGGAATCTGCGACGCCTTCTCCGCCCGTCAGCTATGGTTGCCTGCCGCACGTGGGAAGAGTGCACTGCTCCGTTTCGAGTTCGGACCGTTTGTCTTTCCAGGACATTGGAAATGCGCCAGGAGTATAATAACAAACGAGAAACACAGGTACTTGAGGTTCTTTTTAGAAGATTAATTCAATCTTCTTTCGAAACAAGTACTAAGTAAACAATAGAGGATATTGCTGTAACTTCTGGAAAGTATTTGTGCAGTATAACTAAGACATAAATGATGATATGATGTTTATATTAAAAAGAACATGTCTGAACATTTTAAATGCGTCTAAATACATGCTAAATAAAGAAAATATACTCTAAAATAAAAGTAACTTCTTTCATTCAAAACATTTATCATTAGAATAGTCTTCTAGCAGAGAAGGGGAATTTAAATGTGGTGGTGAGAAGCAGTCTCCAAACTCCCATCTCCCCCACACCCAAATCAATTTACTACAGCCTCGGGACACAAGAGGAGTCCGGCTGCCTTTTAAGTTAGGGCAGCGAAGAATAAGACACAAAGAAAGTTGATGCAGAATAATTTGCAATTTCCTGCAAAATGACTTCCATGAAGTTTAAAGTCATCCAGAGCTGCAAAACTGATCCCACAGATCAAATAAATATGAGAACATTTCAATCTTCAACTAAACCGTGATGGATTTCATTCCAATAAGCAGCCAAATGGCTGTTTGGAAGCTAGAGGGATTCTAAATAATTTTTCATGGGAGCAACTTTTAAACAAACCTTCTTTTCTGCCATGTTTTCTTTAGCTTTTGAACCATACAACTCTAAGGAACCAAAAGGAAGTCGTTAAAGATGAATATTTGTGAATGTGTTGAAAATATATTTGAATACTTACTCTGTGTCTGCACACACCTCAGTGCTAAGAAATGGGGCAAATTGGAGAGAAGGCTAGTATCCTCAGTTGTGATTATGAATAATGCAAAATAGTATGTTACTGAATGTACTCATTTTACTATCAATTACAGTTACTCTTGAATGACAGATATAAAAGAGGCTGGACAGAGATTGGCAGCCAACAGGTGGAAATTGGAGTGCATTCAGGTGAAAACAGGGAGCAGAAGCACAGAGTTCTCTGCAGGTGGGAAAGTCTCACCGGACAGGTTGTCTAAGGGTGGGTGAGCCTGGGTACCTACCTGTGAGTCTGAGGGGGGGCTCAGTAAAGACCTACACTTTCATTACCGAACAGGGCCATGGGATGGCGACTGGCCTTCACTGACATGACTAACAGCCATTCACGTGCTACCAGCATGCATTATGCTCTTTCTGTGTACCAACCACTTATCTGTCAGACAATTTATGATAGAATAGAAAATAAGGTTGAAAATGGTCAGGTTGGAGAGGGTCTTAAAAAGACTGGGCCTATGTCAGGCATCACATAAAAATAACTCTCCCCTGTTCTCTGGCCAGAACTGGGCGTCCATCCTTCTGTGGACTCATCGCTTCTTCGCTGGGCACAGAAATCAAATCACAGGCAGTTCTGCCCTTGGACTTGTTCCCTCCCTCTCTGACCAGTCAACGAGGGAAACAAGCAAACAGCAGGTGCAACGTGCTCAGGGCTCTGTGAGAAGAACAGAGAGCAGAACACTGTGGTTAATTTGTTCAGATTGGTCAGTAGTAGAGTCATTGCGAGTTTCAGAGACGAATCCCTTTCACATGAGAAGAGAAGATTTTTTTGCAGTAAAGGTGTATCCTTTACCGTGCGCCACATGGGCCTAAGTAACCCTTTCTGTAAATATTCTTGGTGCCCACTATGAGCAGAGCTCTGTTCTGCATCCTGTGGGTCTCTCCTCACCACAGAGGAGCGTAGATGCTGGGTAGGAACTGGATGACAAGCCGTGTATTACATCCTATGACATCAGGATAAATGGGGTTCATGTTATTAGAGTCACCTTTTAGCAAAGAACAAACCAAGGTAAAAATTTAATTGATTTTGAATGTGAAGAATTACTTTCACATGAAAACAACCATGAGCATATTACGGAGTAGAATTAAAACTCAACATAAATGTTATATAAAACACAAGATTTCTAAATAATTTCATACCTACTGCTGAATATCTCAGTACTCTGCTAATTTGATTCTCTTTCTGCTATTGGAGATACATTGTTGTAAAAGTTAGCAAAAAGGAATGGATTTATTTTGCCACTATTTACCTAGGCTGTCATATGTGAACATAGACAATTGCCACTTAAATGGCTTTTAGATATAATTTATGAGAATTTCTTGTATCAGAAAATGTGCTTTTCACCTAAAAAGGTGTGTTACTAGTTTACTCAGAAACCATTTCATATAGCAACATAATTCCAAAATAATGCTGTGCCATTATGTTTATTCCCAAGATGTCTTAAGACAAACATCAGCTTGACTTAAAATCAATTCAGACTTTATAAAAAAATGAGTGGTACATGAAAGTTGCATTATTTGTATTTCTATTCTGTTAATAATGTGAATGAGTGTATTTGGGATGTGGTACTTTTCTAGAATATGCATAATGTTAAAGTTATCCTCTATCTTCTGATAAATTATAAATTCTCAATTATATGTTCCCAAATCTGGACTGTAGCTTTTCAGCTCCCCACTGTGACTGGTCGGCAGTCTGTGAAGGCTGTGAGAAGTAGGGTGGAGCTGGGGAACAAGACAGGGAGACCCTCTCTGCTGGGAGACTGCCAGAAGAAACCTAGTGCAGCTGTCACCTAACACCTGTCCTCTCTTTAAAAGCAGGGGGTAGCATTCTTATAGAGAAACCAGAGAAATACAGATTAGAGGAAACTGCCATAAGATGGATAGCCTATTGTTTCTGATCTTTGGACACCAGAACAATTGCTAATAGGCCAATGTCATGTTTGAAAAAACTGCATTCTACACTGTCATCCCCACCGTATGATTCAATGGTGTGACATAAATTGGAAACGCAATCCAGACGATAATCAAAAAATTATTAAACATGTTGGGGATTTTAATTACCAGTGAAGAAAGACATTAATACAGAGTAACTTTTAATGCATTGGAAAAATTGCTTGAAAATGATGTAAAACCGTTATGCAAAGGAAGCATCTATTCACATTAACAGAAGAGAGAGTTTAATAGCACCAACAGCTCTGATAGTCCAGAGCAGTGAACTTCACAGGATTTAAAAAAATCTATTTCCACTAAAGGCAAAGACTTTAATGTGCCTAGATTGTAAATGGAATGCGAAAACCAAGAACTCACTTTTACAGCTTTGAGCCGCTTCACTAGGCCTACTTGAGCAGTGTGCTCTGTTTTGGATATCGTACATCTGAAAAGACAGACTGGAGAAAGTTCAAAGGCAAGCAACTGAACTGATAAAAGCTTTGGAAATAAGACAGACCTGTGAGCAAGAGACGTGTTCAGGCTAGAGCAGGAGAGACATGTTAGAGACTAAAGGAGAGACATGTTAATTGTCTCCAAGCATTAGAGAGATGTTCTGGGAAGAGAGAGGACAGAAAGAGAAACGTTAATCACTGGGCAAGAAGCTCTCTACTTGCAATATTCCTGAGAACTGCCTGGAATAATTTATTTATTTTGCTCTACAGGTCATTTATGAAACTTTGTGTCTTGACATCATCATTCAAGTTCAAGTAGATAGGCACAAACGGCCTGCACTGTTAGGCCCAAGGGCATGAAAAGACCACAAATCAGTGTTTGTGGGTAAAAGCTAGTTGAAAAGAAATATGTGGCCTTTACCTTTGGACACAAGGAGCCTGAAGTGGTTTGCAGACTCCATGTCATTTAAGGTACCTCAGAGAGAGAACAGGTTTCAGGCTATGAGGAAGCATTAAGGAAGAATAAAAGAATCATATTTCTTTAAAAATCCCAGGGACTCTTTGAAGGTGGGTGAGCATTGCTATGAAAAGTTCTCCACATAAGGACATGTCTGGAGCAGACTCGCTAGCGGTGCCCACTAGGAAAGCAGCAGTTGCCCTTGCCATGCAGTCCGCCTTAACTTCCTCTCCCTGCTTGCTAGGGCTCTTCCCCCCAGCAGGCATTTGTTGGTGCAGGCAGCAGGAACTGAGAGAGTATAAAATTTTTATAATTAAGGCTGGATTAGTAGTGAGAATGCCCAGCTATCCAAGGCTGAGCAGCATTTTTGATCTTTGAAAGAAGTGTGTAATGTTGGATTAAGCTACAAGTAACCAAGCCTTTTTTCCTCCAACAAGGCTTTGATGTCAAGGGTCGGGGAGGCTGCTGGCCTCTGTGCATTTCTCATGCGACCCTCCCAGGGGTTCTGCCCCATTGTAGCCAAGTCCTTGAACGAAGAAAAACTGACCCTCATTCCCATTAATGGGGCCGCCCAGATTGCTTTTCTGTTATTTCTCACTGCTTTTTCTGCCCTCACTTTAACATTTTCTAGTGACTTTGATCGATTTAATGTATTCTCCTTTTCCACTTTTTTTCAGAGCATGAAAATTTCCCTGCCAGGTGGATATTCCCCAATTCTCACAACTGGACTTATGGTTGTTTTTAAGTGAGAGTGATTTGAACGGTGAGCAGCCATAACTCATGTGAATGGGAAGCAGTTGGGGGTTGGCCACACGGCATGGACTGGGCCATTGAAGTTTGGTGGCAGCTGTTACTGCCAGTCTAGCTTCAACCAAATGTGAACAGATCAAAATACACACACACACACACACACACATGCACGTGCGCGTGTGTAAACATACCCTCTTCCATTACATTAATGGAATTTGGACAATACTGGAGTATCCATCTTTTCCAACAACTTTTTGTAAAAGACAGGTTGGTTTTATTTTTCCCATTGTGAGTCCCCACCCTGTAATCTTCATCTGTGGCATTGCAGCTGTGAGGCTATAGCATTTCTTCAAATTATCAATATCAACAAAAGTGAGAAAGGCATAGCCAAAAGCTTTTAAAAGAGAAACCTGATAAAATCAGGAATTTCAGGCTAATACAATTGTTACATATATATATATATATATATATATATATATATATATATATAGTTAGGAAAAGTAGAAGCTGCTATTTTTTAATGCTCCATTGGGTTGATATAACTTCAAATCCAAGAGCCTTACATGGTCAAATTATACTCTTGGTTTCCATCTGTATAAGAGGTTTGATCATCTGCTGCACTGCCCCTGTTAAAATAGGAAAATATAAAAATGAACTAAATTAACACCAGTAACCTGCACATGGGGTTTCAATGACACTTATTCTGGAGTCTGAAAGCTTCTCACTGCCTTAAAAGATTAGTAGTTTCCTTTGCCCTGACCTACTGACATAGTGGCCAAGAATATGTTAGCTCATTCTACTAATTAAGTAGCCAGGCTATTACACGACCCTCCCCAAATAAGTTCACAATGGTCTAAATGAAGATGGTAAAGAACCATCATTAATGCATGAACCATTCTGTGTGACCTTTTCTCTGAACTCTTTCCACCTCTCAAAGTGAGTCTCTTCCATCGAGTAATAAATACTAAACAATACATGTCCATGTATGGCGTTCTCAGGAGCAATGTGATAGGTCAAACACAAGACCACTTTGGAGCTTTGAGCTTCCCACCAGGACATATGTATTACTGTTATATGGCTAAGAAATAGAAGAGAGGAGGAGATCCTTGCTATAGGAATAGAGGAAGCTTCTTAACTTTCATAGATTTAGCTACCTTTTATGTGCATTAATGACAATGCTGTTGGAAATTAGTCCATGGGCTAAGATTAAATTTTTATAAACTTAAAACATTTTGGAAAATTTTTGTCTACTATCATACGATCTGTAGAGTTTGTTTAAAACCTGCAGAATTTGGGGGAAATTTTAATATTATTATTTTCTTGCCCCTTTTGATATTTATCTTCTGAAATGACTATGCAGAGGAAATAACCACACAAAAACAATAACAGCAACAATAATACTGCACTTTCCCTAGTCAATAGAGAAATTTTCAATCAAGCCAGAAATTTTATTTATTCAATATGGATACCTCTCATGAAAAATATTATAATCCGCATTGTAAATCACTTGCTCCCTACTTGCTGTTGCCTAAGTATACCAAATTATCAATAAACCAGAGAGCACGAGTATGTAGCTATACACAAAACCTTGATAAGTACTCAGGCACATAAGAGAGCTTCAAGATTCTCCTTCAGGTTCTGATACTGGCGGAGCACAGGAATGGGAAATAGCCTACAGCAGATGGGAAACATTTCTGCCATGGGATCCACAAGACTATTTCTCCTTGGTCTTTCTCCTGATACTCCCCTTATCTGTGTTTACGGAAATTGCTATGAAGATGACAGCAATGATAAAAACTGAAAGTGATTGGCCATCTGGTTTGTATATAAAAATTTTTAAAAAAACAAATTAGCAGTAATTGAAAGGCTCGAGCTTAATAATCTGAACTTAAATTTTTTCCCCCCATTAACTTTATTGGTACATTTTAGGTATATAATACAGCTTCATCATTGGGATCTTGTACCATTACATGAGTCTCTTGGTTCTTATTTTTCTTCCCTTTCCCTTGCCCTCCCTTCACCCCCTCCACCCTTCCCTGTTTGCAAAGACCTTGTTTCCATTTTTTTCCTCTTCTCATATTTTTTCCTTTCCCTTTTTTCCCTTCCCCTACCCCTCCCAATTACCCTGCTCTTTTAGACCTTTTCTTCCTGTTACACAATATCAGTTATACATTTTTTAAATTACAATATTAAGATCTAGGAGACATTACCACAGATTTTACAGGGTTTAAAAGGATATAGAAAGCATATTACAAAAATCTTTTTTGAAATAAATTTGACAACTTCTAAGAAATAAGTTAGAAGACAAATTAATGAAACTAACTCTGGAGGAAATACAAAAATTTGAATAGCACCTATTAAAGAAAGTATATTCCTAGCTTGAAAACCTACCTATATGACAACAGCAGGCTCATAAACATTTTAACTGATAAATTATATCAAACAATTAAAGCAAAAAAAGAAGGAACACTTCTCCTCTCATTTTAGGAACTCAGCATTGTGCTAATCCTAAAACTGGATAAAGATAATAGAAGGAAAAAGTATGAACAGAGATAGAAATTTGTTTAACAAAACAAACTATTGGAAGTCAGATCTGGCAGGATGTAGAAAGTGGTTTTGTTATAGAGATGGCAGTGTTGGTTCAACATTGGAAGATCCACCCCCAAAGTCATCATTTAAACAGAGGAAAGGAAAAAGCCATATGATCCTGTCACTAGTCGGAGAAAAAGTATCTGACCAAATTCTACAGCTGATCTGAACTTAAATTTAATACATATTCAAATCACAGCTGAAGAGCAATGAAAATTACTTAACTCCCGAAATTCTCATTTCTCAATTTTTCTAAGTCACTTTCTTATATTTTCATGAATTCAATATTAATATGCAGATAAATATCCATAATCTATAGTAAAATATAAAAAAGATTTATATTATATCCATAATCTCGTATTTAAATCAATACACTTACTAATTTTTCCATATATCATGACCTCAGTTTTATGTATGATGAACCAAAACAATAAACAGCCGAGGTAGCCAGCCACACAGTATGATTTTATTTCCCTTTTTCATTCTTGGTCATTTCGACAAAAACTCGTGCATGTGACTCTATTTGAATGGCTGGGGGGACGCTAAGGAACAAGCACATCTGTCACCCCCAGGGCCTTTGCTATCTAATTGTGCATTTTCCACCTTCATGGTTCTAAATGAGGAGCTTTATAAGTTTTGAGACAGAAAAATCTAACTTGACATGTTCCCATTCTCTGAGCTCAATCATATAGGAAAAACTTTAAGCCATACTGTCTTCAGGGGAGAAGACCAGGGTTCAGAATCTCTGAAGTAAGCTCAGAAGCATCATCTATGTCCCACCACAATCACGGAGAAAATGCCCAGAGGGTCAGGGACGACTCAGCCTCAGAAGCAATGTCCCTGAGAAGACTGTCTCTTACTAAGGACCCTGAGTGCACCTCGCACACAGACGTGAGCCTGGCTGGCGTCCTGCTTACCTGGGGAAAGGAAGAATGGTCGAAAATCACTGGTAAACATGAACTCCAGCGTTGGTGTGAGAAAAAAATGAAAAGATGATACAGTGATTCACTGAGCAAACAAAAAGAGGATAAAACATATAAAGAAACCCCAAGAGTTATTTTTCTGCCAGAGATTTAAAGATGCACACATCCCCACATTAAAGTCAGGTAGCTTAGTCCCCTGCATTCATGCGTAACTCTTGGATTTCAAGTTATTATCGAGTATTATCAAAATAACTCCTTTCTTCTTTTCTCAACGCCAGAGAGCAGCTCTCTTTCCTTAAAGAAGATGAAGTTGCAATCAAAGGATTCCATGGTTTTCCACTATCCCGTCAGAGCAATTCCATTTGCGAAATCATCATATTCATCTATTTATGTATTTTGTTTCTTCTTTAAGAAGCTTATTTTTCCTTCTGTTTTGTTTTCTGCCCACTTAAGTTTAATAAATTATTATTTATAATTTAGCACTCCAGAATGCTACTTTATACTATACATAGTAAACTAATCCTGATTCCACTCTTTTCTGCATTGCTACTTGTGATTTCTGATGGCCACCTAAAGCTTATGTGCATACAAGGAAAACTATTTAAAAATAGCATGAATGAAAAAGGAGCTATAACCCTTCATTCTCCTTATATTAAAACATTTTTATGTTTAGTTGTATCAATGAATTAAAATGGTGCTATGAAAAATATCTAGAAAGATATGTATGAATTTCATGAACATCTAGAAAATACCATTTGAATAAGTTATTTTACCCAAAAGTTTACTATAACCGCCAGTAAAAGAGCTGAGCCAAGGCTATGCAAACTGTAATAGTGATTACTCCCCAATAATTCGGAAATACTTTGTGAAATCACAGAAGGAGAAAAGTTCAACATACGTTATTTTTTGTGCTTAGATACATTTCAGTACTGCAGAGATTAGTCCTCTGACTTTGGAATCCATGCTAATTTGATAGAAAGTAGGACAAAAAAATAAATCATTTCCTAATCAGAATATGTAAGGGTCTACATTTTACAAAACAAAGATTAAAATTCCATTTTCAAAAGTACTAAGGTTAAAGATGTATTTATAAGAAATTCAGAGCCATCTAAACATTTAGGAAGTTTTCCTTTTACAATTAATAAATTTATTGCCCAAGCATTTAAGTGTTAAGAAATCTAATATCTTAAACTTATGCATGCAGTTGAAAATATTAAAGTAAATTAAGTTTGTAAATGTGACTGATTCTTTAAGAGATTTCAGTGTGCTCAAGCTGAGTTAACCAAATCATAAGCAAAGGGCCTGTTGGAAAGATAATTGTCTTGCTTGTACATTTAAAATAGAAGATTTCAAAATAAAACAATAAGATTTGTAAATCTGAACTTAAAGTCTTATGTAACACTAAATTTTTTCATTATAAAAGATTATATGAGTAATTATAAACAGGCACTTTTCTTCTACTCAATAAAGTAAACATACTTTTTAAAGTCCTGGCCAGGGATGTAGCTCAGCTGCACAGTGCCTGCCTGCAAGTGCAAGGTCCTGAGTTCGATCCCTGGCACCAAAAAAAAAAAGAAAAGAAAAGAAAAAAGTCCTGAAAATTAGAAAAGATTGAATAGAAAGTTTCGTCTTCAGATCCACTTGGTTATTTTCAATCTTGCCTCCTTGGGACTCTTTTTCTGACTAGCCAGTAAAGTGAGTCATCTTCATACTGCTTGTAGCATAGGAGAAGGAGCATAAATTTTGAAAGGAGCATAAATTTTAAACAACCTTAGTAAAAAATCTTGGATGTACCACTTACCAGCTATGTAACTGTGGACAAGTTATTTAAATTATCTAAGCTACTGTTTTCTTATATATAAGGTAGGCATAATAACGCCTACCTTGTAAAACCAGTAGGTCAAGAACCATTTAGTTTAGTGATCGAGTTTTTTGCTGTTTCTGTTGTTTTTGTTTTGGGTACCAGGAATCGAACTCAGGACCTTGTGCTTGCCAGGCAGGTGCTGTGCTACCGAGCCACATCCCGGCCCAGTGCAGCTATCGATATTGCTTTGTTCTCTCAACATTGTTGTGCCTGTTTCTCAGAGCTGAGTTCTGATTTCACACATGTGTGCTTGATGTCAATGATAATGTAAATATGTAAATACGATAATAAGATCTAAGTGTGTGATTTAGATCTAGAGATAGTAGAGAAAGAGATAGAGAAATAGATATGAATTCACTTATTTCCCATAACCCAAAGAAATAAATTCATAATTCTCATTTTAGGAGAGGGAAAACAAAGGCCTGTAGAGTATGCTGAAGTAACTAGTCTGATAGCACACAGCTAGAGCTGAGTGCGGCCGGGATTTGAACCCATGCAGTCTGATTCCAGGGTCCATTATTTAACCAGTGTAGCCTACTGCTGCATCCCCTTTAAAATAACTTAACAAGATTTAACAAGGGCACTTCCTTATATTCTAGAGACTCACAAGGGACTGAGATGGAGTCGGTATGAGTAGCTCAGAGCAGGCCAAGAAGGCAGTGGAGTCTTGGCTGACTTTCCTTGGCCCCTCTCAGTCCCCTCGCACACTCCAACTGCCAACCCCTGTGCGGTGTGGGCCCTGCCTTGCCCCACGGCTGCGACGGCTCTCACTGGTTAAGAAATTCTAGAAGAAACTTGCAAGCCCGGTGTGCGTCATCACAGTCCTACCAAGCCACTGGCTGGGACTCCGCCTCCCTTGAAGAGACATCTGGACACCAACTGTGGAGGGGCAGGTCCTTCGGGGCTCACACTAATTACTGGAGTCTTTAAGTAAAGGCTGCTTGCTTCTCGAGATGGTGCTTCTGTCTAACAGAGGGGTCAAAGGAATTGCTAAGCATAAAACACTAGCACAACCACCACCACCAATAACAACAATAATAGGACACCAGACCTTCTAAATTGCTGTACAGATGTGCTTACCTGATGAAGTACTGGCCTGTCTCCCTGTCTGCAGTGTCAATTTCCTCCTCCATAGGAAAACAGCTGACACATGAGCCACCCATTGACTCCAAAAGAAGGGTTAACTTTTGCTTTAGTTGTTCTAATTCAGCTAATATCAACAGGACTATGGACTGTGGGGGTGGAATTCACTCCACTGCTGGCCTTCTAAGATACCGAAGCCTATACCAGACATTGCAGAAATTACATTACCCTTGTGTCTCTCTTCCTCTTTGTGCTTTGGAGCTTTTCTATACTCTTGAGTGGAACCCCCTTTCTGAGTTTGCTGCTAACTTCAGGAGAAAACGCTCACTGAAGTCATCAGGAAACTTCATGCAGTTCCCCAGGAAGCTGCCCAGCAGCTGGCTGGCTCAGGAACCCGCCCAAAAGGAGTCGCAGGTCTGACCTCTGCTCTGAGTTGCTCTCCTACCTACTATGATGCTGGCCTGAAGGGCTCATCTTCCTCCCTGTCCCGGTGTCATGTCCACAGCAGGCAGTGATCAGTCTTCCAGAATCAGCTGCTTTATTCTTAGACAGCTGCATTTATTCAATACCTGTTGGGGCCTAGACAGTTTCTCAATTGTTTGGGTTTATTCACTGCTACATCACAGTTTACCTCTGAACTTAAGAGGCCTAAAGAAAAACCATTTTATAATCTCTTGTGATTCCTTAGATTGGGCCAGACAGGCAATTTCTCTGTTGAGATCTCTGGACTCTGTCACACAATCTCGGTCAGACAGGGTTGGCTGGAGGTGCTGGGGCCTCTCGAGGAAGATGCTGGATGCAGGGTGACCGAGCTTGTCCCTGTCTGTCCCACAGAGGCCATCTCCTTGTGATAGCTTCTTATAGAAAGGTTCACTGCTCCCCAGCAATACAGAAGCTGAAGCTGCTGGGCCTTCCTAAGGCTTCGGACTAAAATTGCAATAACATCATTTTTACCCCTAATCTTAGTTGAATACTCTGTGCGCGCATCTATGCCCCACTCAGATTTAACACGGGATGAGTGTGTCTCACGACAGAGAATTCACGGCCACCTTTCATCTCGCCGGCCATGAATCATTTACATTTCCTCAACTTGCAAAATACATTCACCTCCACCCAGGTCTCACCCCATGGCGGCCCTAGGCTCACTGTCTGAAGTCACCTCATTTACTCTGTCTACACGTAAAGGACAGTCCTCATGTGAACCTCTGTCAGCACACATTATACTAAAGAAGATATGCAGAAGGCCAACAAGTATAAGAGAAGGACAACACAATTAGTCATTAGGAAATTAAGGAGATGCAAATCTAAACTGCAATGAGGTAGCAGGCTCTAGGCTAGCTATAATTAAAAGCAAAAGAAAATTTTAAAGAGAGAGTAAGAAGTATCATCAAAGACATGAAGAAATTAGAAAATGTATTCTTTGGGCCGGGGATTTAGCTCAGTGGTGCCCTGCCTCGCAAGCGGAAGGTCCCAAGTTCAATCCCAGGTACCAAAAAAAAAAAAAAAAGAAAGAAAAGAAAATGTATTCTTTGTTAGTAAGAATGTAAAATTGTGCAGTCGTGATGGAAAACAGTTAGGCAATTCCTTAGTAAATTGAACAACAGTGTCATGTGACTCAGCAGTTCAACTTCTGAAAGTACTGAAAACAGAAGTTCAAAAGAAAAATTTGCACATAAGTGCTCCTAGCAGGACTGCTCATCATAAAGAGGTGGAAGTAACTGAATATTCATAACTGATGAATGGATAAAGAAAATGCTCGATATGTATTATTTAAGAAAATGTGAATGTTTATTATTCATCTATAAAAAGAAATGAAATGCTCATATATGCTACAACAGGGACAATGCTTAAATTATTGTGGTAACAGAACGTATGCACAAGGCACCCCACAATATATAGTTTCACTGACATAAAATACCCACGGAAGGAAGTCTGCGGAGTCAGAATGCAGACAGGCAGTTTTCCAGGAGGGACGGGTGTGAAGTGAGGGGCCATGCTGCCTGGGTCAGGGTCTTCCTCCTGGGGTGATGAGAATGCTCAGTGCCAAAGAGCGCTGGTTACACAGCTCGGTGGAGATGCTTCATGTCACTAAAGGTAGAACGTTACATGTGTTACACCACAATAAACAAAGAGCATAGCACAAGGATTTCATGTAGCCTGTGAAACCTAGATACTTAGTATCAATCCCTTTATAGAAAATGTTTGCCAACTCATGGTCTGTCTTTGAGGGTCTACCCAGGAGTTTATGAATATTTTTAGGTCTTATCAAAGAAACTTGAAATAGTCACCCTGAGATGTGTTTTCTGGTACAGCTCTAGTTTGTATTCTTACCTGAGGCATTTCTTCTTTTGAATCTTTCACTGTTTGGAAAAGCTGGGAATACGAAAGTTTTATATTTTCTCTAGAAAGTACTATCTCAGGTGTGCTTCTTTTACATTTTACTTAAAAAATGAAAAGTATTTGCTTTGTTCATACTTCTTTTTCTAATATTAAAATGTACAACTAAAAGAAATCACCAGATATTTTGATCAAAGACTTCACTAATAGTCTTTTTAAGGTTTTCGCAACTCCTGCCCTCAGCTGGTCCCAAAGCTATCTCTGATGTCTGAAACAGCAGACTCTGGCTGTACAGATCTCTCTCTCTCTCTGTCCCTCCCTCCCTCCCTCCCTCCCTCCCCTCCAACCACATAACTAGCCCAGCTTCCTCATGAAAAGTGGTCCCAAAGTCCTCAACCTTTTTTGCATGGTGATTAGCTTTCCCTAGAATGAGCATTCCTAGAACCTTGCCTTGGAAGTCATGCAGTATCTTTTCCGCAAAGGTCTGGTGACCAAAAGGAAAGAAGTAAGGGACGGGGATAGTCCAGATCCAGAGGGAAGGAACTGTTCAATGACCTGAATGCTTATAGTTGTGCTTCACTGAGCAAGAGAAATATCTGTGATGGAGACTCACTACTATGATCACCTTTACATTTTACTGGAAGTCTAAATCCTGAGCATGCTCTTTTCATAACCATAAGATATTTGAGGAAATAAATAAATGAGCTTCAGTGTTAAGTTCAATAACAGAGGCTTGAGAAATATTCAAAGGTGACATGAAAGAAGAAGGGAAGAATTCTGCTTTAGAGTAAGAGAGGAACTCCTCCAAAGGAATGGAGAAATCTAAATGGGACCTTGAAAAGTGACTGAATTTTACATGAAGAAAGGACAAATGTGCTCATAGGCAAAATGAAGAGCAGAAAATCACACAGAGATGAGAAAGCACCCAGTGTGGCCCGGGCTTAGGAAGTCCTCCAGCTAGGTCATGCATGTATTAGGGCCAACACGGGGCTAGTAAGGTGGGTTCGTGGAGGACATTTTCTATCAGAAAGGAGGAATCCAGGTTTTCTGCCTACAGGCACCTGCTTCCGAAAGAGTAGGTCTTCATGCATTTTGCCCAAGACCTCTACACAAATGGATGACATGGTTTGGAAAGTCTCGGAAGCTATACACACTTTTCATGCATCTCTCAGTAGTTCCCAATGAACCTTGGAATACTAAAGACTCTGGGTAGTCTTGCAATAAAGAAATCCACTTGACTCCAAGAAACTTTCCAATATATTTGAATAGAGAATGCTTTGGGGGTATAACAGCCACAAATTATCCTGCACTCTATTATTTTATGGAACATCCTTGGGGAGCATTTCATGGCTTAAAAGCAAGCGAGAGAGAGGCTAAGATTTTCATTAAGAAAAAAATTCTAGTAATATTCTGGGTGGCTTTAAAGGGAATACAAGTGAAATGAAGATGAGTAACTAAGACTGTACAAAAACAGGGGCCCCAGAGCTGAGAGCAGTGCGAGGAGAGAGGAGGAGAGGCACCATTCACCTTTGATCGTTTGGATTGAGCTCCTGGGAATTAACGCGGGGACTGAGACGCCGTAACAGCACGGAATTCTCAGCCTTCCAAACAGACACGTGATCCAATTACGTCGCTGTCTCCTTTTGTATTGACCCAAACTGAAGGGTTAAAATGAAATTTAAAAATATATATCTCAAACGAATTATCTGGATTACATCAAGCTTGTTGTTAGACCTGGCCAAAGATTAGGAAAAATGAAATGTCTAGATCTCATTGACCAATAAAGGGAAACGTAGCTGTTAGTTTTTCAGAGGCAAACTTTTTCTTCTGCTGCTAAATTCTAAAAGAAATTTATTGTGTTGGTCTTTACTCAGGGGGATTTGCACTGCAGAATGAATAGCGTCTTAAAGATTTATTTTTGCAGAAGGCTTCAGTCTTTTTCCTATACGTTAGCTTAAGGCACATATGAAAATGTAGTACTACAGAGGTTTTATGTTGCTTATCTCTTTAAGGGACAGGGACTATGTCACACGAAATATTCTATAGGTGGCCTTATTCCTCTTTGACCCTTTAGAAATAATGTAGATTAGAAACTAAATCTGTAGCAAATTAAGAGCAGAATACACAGAGGCTGAAAACAACTGCTGGCCTCTGTCAGCAGCCATGCCTGGTTATTTCAGATGCAGGTGTAGTTTCCTAAGCACCCATGCTACTTATTTGCATCCCTGACATCACGCTGCATGCTCAGTACCTGTGGGCATTTGCACACACATCTTCCACAGCCAAATTTTCTGCAGAGGAGAGGAAAACCATCCAGGAGAAAGGAACTTAGCTGAAGGGAGACAGGGGAAGACAGTATGAGCACTCCATTCCTGGAACACAAAGGCATTTTTAGATTTTGGTAAAACTTTGCTTCTAAGAGCCAAATGCGTTACATAATTTGTATTATGTATGATATAAATTATGTATAACCTGTATTATGCTGTCTGCTTATATTTGCAAATGAATCATGTATTTCAAATTTCTTTATTATCAGAGGTAAAAACAATGGTAATTGATAGACATGCTATTCTACTTATTTTTAAAAGGCAACAATATAACCCTATAATAAAGTCTTTAAATGCAGTTATGGTAGCGCCCCTTGGTTTTCAGTACAAATTCAGTGTCAAAACCTTTGAATCCGAAAGACAGGTTAAATGGACCCCAGGGAACATTCGTATCCAAACACGGCTTCAGGCTCTCTGCCATAACTGGATTTTCATAGCCTACCACTAATAGCACAAGGCTCAGAGACATAGCATTTCTCAAAAAGTTCCATGACATGAAGCGTAAATGAGATGACACCCCATGAAATATTTTGTACCTGCCTGGTGCATAATAGATACCCAATAAAAACTAACTTTTATTTTGTAATATAAAAGCATGATCAACTTGGCAGAAAAAGAAGAGTCTGTATTACTTCACAGAAAAAAGCAGTAGAGAGTAGTTAAATATACTTTTTTATTGTCAGGGTGTTTGGGATTTGATAGCTGCTAGGCTACCAGAAAAGAGGATGTAAATACTCGATGTGAAATAAATCTGTGTGTTCGAGCAGGATTCAAAGCAGGGGCGTGTAAATCATAGAAAATGAACTGCCTTACAGCTTCCCTGACCCAGCAATGTTTTTTGCAATTCTTCTCCCCTGTTTTATTTTCCCATTTATTCAGACATCTGTCTGATCGGAGAGATTTTGAACATCCCACAAAGAATCTGTACCTATATTTCTTTATCCAACTCTGAGTCCCAAAGAAAAGCTGGGCCTCACTGTTCTCCCCAGTCCATGCCACCTCTGTTGTGACTGCTGTTGTGAATAATTACATCGTTGCTTCCTGTGCTTCTAGGTCAGGAAAACTGAGAGCTGCATTAGCAAAAGGTTCTGTTTTTAAAATTGGGGTTGATTTTAGGATAAGGACCTTGTTAGCCCACCTTTAAGGAAAGGGGGAGCTGTGCTCATATCCATGTTTCAGCAATCCTATCATGTGTGTGTGTGTGTGGCTGCTACTGAGAGAAAAGTGTAGAAAGTGGCAAAACCGGGCGCCGAGTCAGCACCCGAGAGGGTTCCTGCACACTGGCTGAGCCCCACCGCCTGCTCGCCCCGCCCCGGGGCTGCACCTCTCTGTCGGCCCTGGCCTTGCTCTCCCACTCTGCCCTTGCTGGGACCTGGGCTGCTGCAGGCACTTCCATCTCTCCGCACACCCTTTCACTGCAAACCATTCACCTCCATTTGTCTACATTAAAGCGTTTTAAATGTATCGAAGATAGGTTTTTAAAAATTGGAGCTTGTTTGAATCAGGTGCCAACTTCTTAGTTTGTATCTCATACCTGTACTGTCTGGCCCCAAACTAACCTCGAAGCTCAGCTCATTCCTGAGAGCTACCGAAAACGGAAACTGCCCATTCTTAGAGCATGAAGGGGGGATATGCTTATCTTGGGCCTAGTACTACAGGCCCAGACTTTCAACTTCTCATCTTACAGGAACCTAGCAATGTAAACTTGGACACGATAGGACCTGCTTTTGAAAAGAAACCTAAATTACTGGTGTGTTTATATTTAAACCCAAAGTGTTAGAAATAATTTTGATTTCACTATAATATACCAATTATCTTGTAAGCACACAAAGACCATGCTATAAGGTTTTTTATAAAACCATTTTTATTATAGAAAAACTTGAGAGCACCTGATACCCACAGTAGAACACTAGGGAAAGAAGTATAGTCTATTCCTACCATGCAGTACACATGACCTTTTAAACTATAATTACAGAATACTTAAATATCATGGGAAAGATAATAAGAAACTCTGTTACATACTTAAGTATAAAAACAGAGGTTACTCTGGGAAGCTGAGGCAGGAGGATGCTGCTGGAGTTCAGCCTGGGCAACTGAGCAGCTCAGCATGACCCTTCAAATTAATAAATAAAATTAACAAAGAGAGGTAGAGCTCAGGGGAAGCACTGGGCTTAATTCTTAGTACTGCAAGAAAGAATTTTAAAAAGAAACTTACAGAATAAGGGCATTGTATAATGCTGTTTACAAAATATGAGTAAAGAAGTGACTAAACAATATTAATGGTAATAATTTCAAAGTACAGTGGAATTTTACACAATTTTATTTTTTTCTTTTCATTGACACAATACTTGTTAAAAAGTTCTTCAAGGTTTTGTTTTTGCAACATAAATATAAAATTTTTTAAATAATGTAGTTTTAGAATATTATTAGAAAAAACCTTTCTTATACAAAAGCTATAAAAGGGCAAAACTTAAATTACAGTATTTAATATGAATATTCAGTGATATAACTAGAGCTCATATTTAAGTGGAAAGCTAAGATCAGTCTCTTTATTTCTCTCAGTCTCCACTGTCGATTCTTTCTTTCTTTTTTTTTTTTTTGGTACCGGGGATTGAACTCAGGACCTTGCACTTGTGAGGCAGGTGATGGAACCACTGAGCTAAATCCCTGGCCCTCCACTGTTGATTCTTGATTCACTCTATTCATCGATCCTAGATTTTCCCCGATCCACATTATTTTGCATAGTTTATGGAATTTCACTTCTCTGTCCAAAATGCACCCATGTCCCACACTGGCCCACCATGTGGAATCAAAATTCTGCTTTGGTCCCCAGGCGCTCTGCAAGGCTCTCTCCACACTTGTTTGCTGACGGCTCCTGATCACAGACCACATGTGACCTTATAGCACATCTTCCTCCATTCTGCACCCAACTGCAGGTCCTTTTTAGGGTTCATTTCAAACTCCTCTTCTTCCAAGCAAGTTCTCCTTCAGCCCAAGCTCTCACCAAATTTCTGCCTTTGTCCAACTCCCAGTGTTAGGCTTGCTGCACTGTCCAAGCATTTCCTGTGGGTCAGGTCGGCTTCATCCTGTGTGATTAGAATTCCCTTGCAAAAGCTCAGATATTCCATTTTCCATGTTGTGCGGTATCTTTCACAATGCTAGATTTATGGTAGGTACTCAGTAAACACTTCTGGATAGATTGATAGAAGATTTATACTTTGTTACACTATCAGCAAATTTGTTTCTAGAATGATGGTTTGCCTTTGTCTATTTCTATCCATGTAAAGCAACCTAAGGGTGACTAACAAGTGATGCGATACACGCATTTGAAATCACGAAACACCAACTGGCGTGGAGATTAAGAAATAGATGGAGGTTTCTGTTTCATTCTCACCCTGCTTAGTACCATCTTCTAAGCTGTGACATTTTTAACCAGGAATTCTGAAAGAGCAACAATATTGTAAATTTCATCGAGGATCTCACCGGTGGATGACAAAGATCTAATAGGAGTGTGAGCCATCTTGCTCTAAAGCATAGCAAGCATACAGATATAAGCATTGAAGCCACTGAAATTTTAACAAATCAATGCGTGTTCAAATTTTGCATCTCAACAGAAATATAATACTCAGCAAAGCTTAACTTAATAAATGCAAAGCAATGTCTTTTTTCTTTTTGTGAAGAACCAAAGTTATGGTAATGCACTCAAAGCAGAAAAGTGACAACTCTGACAAAACCAAAGAGCAGGAGGTCCCAGCACTCAAGATGGGTTCCGGGCAGTGCCACCACATTGACACAGAGGCATTCCTGCCTCCACTCCCTCCGTGTGTCTGAGATGGAAATCACATGGCAATGGTTATGGGACCACAGAGGTTGGAATGACCACTGGACTAAGCACTCAGAAGTGACTTCTCTGATCCAGGATGGCCACCATGGAAGAGTAAGCTTTCTCCAGGGAGCTTACGGCCCAGCTTGTCGCAATAGTCTTGAGGTCTGTTTTCACCTAAACTAAAAGGCTCAGGAAAGCAAAGAACACTAAGTCATTAAAATGTGGATTACCTCTGTTTTACAAAACAAAAAAATACTATTAGAGCAAATGTTGAAGTTTTCCTTGTCCATATTCAGATTCAAATAGCTTATTATTTAAATAATGTTCAGCCAAAATTTCAATGCACATAAAGCACAACAATAAATACCAGATAAAATATCCTGGGCTCCTTTAAGGAATGTTGCAGATTTCTTATTTAGTCTTTCACCAACCAGATACTCCTATACAGATACACAGGACGCAGGGGAATTTGACTTCTGCAGCCCTTGGTGGGTCCTAGAGGACTTGGGAGGAATTATAAATAAACAAAGTCTTTTAGCTCAAGCTAGCCGCGGAGAGCTTGCAGGACCCTCTCTCCTACCTCCAAGTGGGCTCTCCTGCTCACCACCAGCCTCTACCCCTGCATGCACAGGAGTTCCAGATTATCAGAAACCAGATCCTACTGAGATGAGGAAACGCCTGCCCAGGCCTATTAGGCCCCCAAGCAAGCCCAGGACTTTGTTTATAGTAATTAGTGAGACAGCCTATACCCCTGAAGGTCTGGCCCTTCAGAATTTTTTATTTCATTTCCATGCCAAAGATTGTCTTTTTGTAGCATTTTACTACATCCCACCTCTTGTACTTTGAATTTTAAAACGTAAATTTGTTTTACTGGTCTCTATTTAAAAGAACAAAAACATCTTGAATGTAAACACCAACTTCCTTTCTTAAAACAACTGTCCCAGCTGTGTTGCATATCTACCTACAGGTAAGCACTGAAGTACAGAGGCAGAAAGTGAGGATGCCTTCATTGTTCCCTAACCTCTAATACCAGAGCTGTTCTAGGCATGGTTAGTCATGGGGCCTCTCTTTCAATTTAAGGCAGAGACATCTCGATTTATTATTCATCTAGAGCTGAACTTGAAGTGCAGATGTTTCAAGCCACAGGCTCTTCTGGGTGTGCAGCTGGCCTAATTCTTTATGCTGCCCCCGGATGAGGACACATGGAGGAGCTGGGCCAAGTTTTGTGTGATGCTCTTTTGCTCTGCGAGTGGCTAATATATGAGGTGTGTTAAGACAGCCAAGAGGAGCCCTGCTGGCCCCTTGGACAAGGTCAACAGTCTGGATCCAAAGGAACTGTGGACCTCACAGGGTTGAGAGTTCATCTGCTTAGTTATGGAATTGCTCCCAGAGAGGAAATCACATTGACTCATGGGAAGCAATCTCTGAATCCAACACTGGCAAGAGAGCAAATCACAAAGGTTACCAATTTTGTTTTCCAAAGTGGTGGCAATCAAATGCTGGGCCTTCTTGCCCTTCTTTGGGCTTTAGTTATTCACATCTTTATATCTCACCTTGTATCTCTTAAAGGGAACATAGCCTTCATTTTGCAGACTTTTCAGACATTTTCAAACATCTGTAGATGTAATACATATGAGCCTAACATTTTTTATTTTGGAAATATTGTGTGTTATCACATTGCCTCAGTACAAAAATCAAGAGCAAATTTAGAGGTCTAAATGGTCCCTCCTGATGTGCTTATAACATTTGTAAAAGAAAAACCCTGTCATTATGTGAGAAGTATGCCTGACTCTCAAGGAAAAGTTTGTTATTATAGTCTACCCAGAGGACAAATTACACGTGAAAGAGGATAACTATGAAATCGGGTATCCAAAAATACAGTAATCAAAAAACATTTCAGCTATAATTTAATGTTTCAGTTATGTGGCATAAATTTAACATTGTGATCTTCTCCTAATAACTGTCCATGATACAATACAAAGCCTAACTTTTCCTCCGTATTGAAGGAGGGAGCAGACCAACATGACATAATCAATTGGGAAGACACCACAAAGCTTCTTCAAGGGCCAGTCCCTACCATTTTTTCAGGATTAAACGTGCCTGTGGACTTAGAACCAGGGTTCTTTCCTAGCAGTTGAACTGAAAGGAGGGAAAAATAAAACCTTAGTCTATGAAGCAGAAGTCCTCTTGTTTCTTAGCCAAGACAGTTAATTCCACACACTTATTTGGACCACCAACCTTCCATTCTTCGGCTATGAGCTCAGATCAATATGATAGATAAAGATAAGGCTTAAGGTAAACGATTACCCTATAAGCTGATGGGAATTGTAATTTCAGTGTATAGCAATCACTACAGGCTACAGTAAGCTTGCAAGCATAATAAATTCATCACTTATTTCCAATGATTGATTGGTATTCTGGTTTAATTAGCCATGAAAGAGTCCATTTTTTAAGCCTTCTCTTACTTTTCATTTTTATTTCCTTTTCCCACTGCCTGCTGTACAAGCTAATCCCTTGGTGTCAAGTTAAGGAAATTTAAAGGGGGACACTAAACAAAAACATTGCCAATCATGAATACATTTTCATATATCCACTGTAGATCTCAAAGATTTTACAGACAAACTGGGATTTGTAATTCTATCTCTACGAGATTGGCACACTATTATAATTAATAGCATTTTCAATTACAATTTGATCATTTGTGAACGTAATCTGTGAAAACCAGCATATTAGCTTTCCCCAAACACAAATGTTTTAGGCTATCTTCTAACTCTACAATTTTCACGCTGCCCAATTCTAAGTAACCAATATAAATGACTTTAGGAGAAATAGGCGTTTATGGAAATCAGAAAAGAATATGAGCTTAAGCCATAAAGTAGATGGCGGTCAGGGTAGGTTTAGGGACTGGGGGAGAGGGGCGGACAGAGGGAATGATTTGATTACTAAAATAACAAACTCACAAGTGCATTCAGAAAATTCACCGAGAGCGTCCATGTTTATTTTAACTAGCCACCATGGAAGGGAGAAGCCAAGACAATAGTGGAGCCCAGCTGTTGTTTTTCTTCAGGAGGTCCTGGCTCTGGTGTGGAGGATCTCGGCTCGAGATGACCTGGCTAAGACAAATGTTCCATCCACACTTTCAATGGCAGCTGGTTATTAAATGACTCCCAGTAGGGTGAACACTTGCTATTGACAATAAGGTAAAATAAGGACCATGCAGAGCAGTCAGGATGGGAATGTGAATGAAAAATCTTTAATCTGAAATTACAGCTGTCAGGGTTATATTATAAAACATGAAAGTTGCATCTGCAGTTAGAATTAATGTGTCCCAAAAGCCAAGTTTCTCATAAACTGCACCTTGCAGATACATATTTTATAAATAGACTACCAGTCTCCTATAAATCAGACAGAACTGTGGCCTATATTAAGGAATTAAAAGGGGTCAGCTCTCCTGGCATTGGTATTTGTTGAGCAGCCCTGGGGGAGCGGAACGCGCGTGGAATGAACATCGATTTCCGAAGTGTGGCGGAGGTTAGAAGTGTTAGTCTTGCACCCTAACATCCCACTGGATCTGGCACTGCAGACAGAGACTAAGTTTCATTTTGTAATAAGCTGTGAATGAGGAGAAACAAGAATTCTGACATAATATAAACAGTGAAATTTTCTTCCTGGCAAGTTTTCCAAGGAAATGTAAATTTCGGGTACTGGGTGGTTTATTTAAAAAACAGTTATGACCTCTGTGGAGCAGTCACATACTTTTTTAAATAGTCATAGTCTTCACAAGATAATTTCATAGAAATCCATAACAGTAATCACCGTAGGGGCGCGTGAAGTTAAGGGCTGGAAATATGGCCAGAAACCATTCAGTCTAGGAACTCATTTTTTGATAACCTGGCTCATTTTTAAAATAAACATGTCAAGCACCAAAAGCCATTTATACTTTGAATCTCTGAAAACACAGACCACTTGATTTCATGGCACTTAAATCCCATCCCTGTCTTTGACGATGTATCTCACTTAAAAGGCTGAACTGGCAGTAACAGATGAGGTGCTATCTTTATTACTATCACTTAAGTCAGACCAGTGAGCTGCAGATACTTTCTTGTTTGAAAAAAGATGAAGCTATCTCTTTCAGCAGCTACTGAATATAAAAATTCTCTTAAAAACAGAGAGAAATGATAAATAAATGTATAGGAGCATCAGACATGGAAGTCTAATACCTCGCCCAAGTGCAATAATTTACGCTGAAAAATCTCAGAAATTTACCACTGCTATGAAAAAAATTTGATAAGCAATTTTTTAAATACTAGAAGAGAAGCTATTTCTTAAAAACAACCACTTTGCTTGAGTAGTAATTGTTGCTTCCTCGTAAGAATTATATTTTAATTCATCTATTATGTAATTGGTGTTAACAGAAAGACCAATTGATAAACAGAGTATGCAAGTTGATAACATGCTTTGTGCTAAAGCTGTAGAAAATTAGCTTAATAAAACAAATGGTGCTTAGTTTCCGGGGAGAGGAACTGTTAAAGGTAGTTGGGCAGTCATCAA
This sequence comes from Heterocephalus glaber, assembly GCF_000247695.1. Next base: position 5,191,000 of record NW_004624838.1, on the reverse strand, counting down.
GGGCCCAGACACGCTGGTTTCCTTCCAGAGTTTAAAGAACTCGTTTTCTCTCTGTTGAGTTTTGCAGACCGGACTTGTGCTTCCATCGCTGGATGTCACTGATTTTCAAGGGCATCCATGGCTGAAAACTACTTTTTGTCTGTCTGACAACCATGTTATGATTTTCTCTGTTCTAGGGACCTCCATTCCCTGTGCCCTTTGGATGAACTCCCAGCAGCTTCCACTGGTGCAAAATGCGACAGCACAGAGAATACAACTGCAGCCCAGTCCTACGTACAGAACCCCGGAGTGAGTTCCCCAGGCACAGACTTTGAACTACAGACGGAAGTTCTCTCTGGTGATCGACAATGAGTGCGAAAGTTTGCAACATGCAGTTGGATAAATTTTAGCACTGTCGTATTTGAGTAACTGAATTTGAGTGCAAAAATTTACTTTTTATATTAATCTAATTATTTAAAATGAAAATGAAATTTTCATTGCCAAGTACTGAATGCTTATGGAATTAACTTTGACACCTAGAAGTCCTGTAGTGATTCAACCAGAAAAGGAATAAAACCTGGATAGAAAGCCAGCCCCATGAAAGAATGAAAACTGAGATCATTCCTATTACCATCAAGCCCCTAGACATAAAGAGAAAGAAAAGGAGAGGACACTCTAGGAAAGGCAGCAAAACCAAGGAGAATTGAGGACTTGTTAAAAACAAAACAAAACAAAACAAAACTGTGGGTCAGTCCTACGGTATGCAATGCTCCCAGCTTCTCCCAGCCGCCAGACGGGAGGGACCAAATGCCATCGGATGTGATCCACAGACTCTAGGACCCAAAAAGGCACTCCGGGGTAGCAGGGAGAGCTGCATGTCCTCCCTTTTAGCCTGTAGAAGAATAATGAGTGGAAAGAGGAATTCTCAGAACACTGGACAAGCGCCATGGAGTGCAGCTATACGAATACACACTTTTTCTTGTGTGCAAGTAGCAATTGAAAGGAAAAGATTGATAGTCACCATTTGATTCCGTGATAGAATAATACTATAATAAACGCTAATAAAAGCTACTTCCTGTATGTCCTCCTTCCTTCCAAAATGGATACATTCAAAATCTGACGCCAGGAAATTGCCCATGTTTGAATACGTATCATGAAGCACTGTTTAGGATAAACGTTTGGTGTAAGTTTGCCAAGCTGTTATCCACTTGCTGTGATGGAATAGAAAGTGAAGTTCCACTGTGCAGCTTCTTTCTGAATGTCTTTCATTGTATCAATGCCTAAAATATAGCTACATATGACTGCTTTATTGCAAACACCCAAGTAAGAATCTGAAGTCATTTTGCTTAATTTGTAACATTTTAGGAGCAAAGAGACTCCAGCTGCCAGGCCTCCCCTGAATGTGGGTCGTCTGGCTTCTGAGCGAGCTAGAAAGCGGCCCAGGTAGGTAAGTGTCTGGCTGAGCTCCAGGAGACAGCCAGGGAACGAACCCCCAGCCAGGAACACTCAGAGGTCTACCTGAAAACAGTGTGAGGGGTTCTTCAGAGGGCTGGGAGCGTTTGTTTCGACTTTGCAGTCATTGGGGTTGGAAAAGGCGAAAGAGATCCTCCAGTTTGTGCTGAATCAAGTGTGGTTCACGAGTACAGCTGCTGTCGCTGCGTTTCAAACACACCTGTGCGTTATCGGGTTTTTGATGTTGGGGCTGAGGCTGGGGCTGGAGCCACACCAGCCAGCTGCTACCTGCCGGGACCGGGAGGTGCCTGCAGAATCGGTGAGGCACACTTCAGGTGCCCTCGGGGGGTGCTTCCCTCGCGATCGGCACGCGGGTCAGTGAACTGAGTGGGGAAGACTCAGCTGGGTGTGGGCAGCTCGCCAGAGGCCGGGAGGCGGAAGTTCTCGCCGCACTCTTCCAGCCGGTCCTGGCTGCTGCTGCCCCCCGGGCCCTCGGCCTCGGAACACAGGCTCGCACTGGGGACCTCCGGAGGCCTCTCGTGCCTGTGGCCTCACCCTGGGTGCACATGGACCTCCCTGATCCGAGCTTCCGGACCCCTGGGCTGAGAAGCCGCCGCTTTCCCTGGCTCCCCAGCTTGCTGACGTGGTCAGAGACTCCTCAGCCTCTACCAGTTAGCCAACCTGGTGACCACAAGCCTAACTATACACTCAGTGGTGATGTTTCTCCGGGGAACCCTAATAAGGCTCTACCGCAGGAGGGTGGAGGCCGGAAGAAGAGAAAAGGATACTGCTTCCTGCTCGCTTCCCTTTGCCTCTTGTTTGAGAGCGTCACCATGGTTCTTCAACCAGCAGAGGTAGCGTCTCCTGTGGGCCTTTGATTCCACTTGGCAGTTTCTCCAGGCTCACGGAGTCCATCACACTTCAGAGACGCGAGCGTTCACGAAGAGGCCTCCTCAGAGCTCTGACCCGTCTCCAAAGTGCTGAGTGAGGTCAGGGTCCCCTTTGTTCCCTCAGCCCCATGCAAGGAAACGGCTCTTCCTGGATGACTACGCTCTGATACCTTAGTCTTGCTTTGCCTTCTCAGTTCTTCAGTACTTATTAAGTTCCCTTCGTTAGAGTAGAAATGTGGTTTCCGTCTCCACATGGACTTTTACCACATGAAGACTGCATTTTTAAGTTTTTATTAAGATGCAATTGATGTATTATAAAATCCATCCTACTGAAAGTGTGCGGTTCAGTGGAGCTGAGCACATTCACAGAGTTTTGCAACCAATACCACTATGTATTTCTAGGATGATTTTACCATCCTAAGAATCCTGTACCCACTGATAGTCACTCCTTGTTTTCCCGTCTCCCTAACCCCTGGTAATCGCTACTGTGCCTTCTTACTTGATACATTAGCCAATCCTGCACATTTCGTATAAACAGCATGTTTTGGACTGAAGTGTGTCCCCTACAATTCATATGCAAACGCTCTAACTTCTCATATTTGGAGACAGGACTTTTCAAAAGGTAATGAAGGTGATAGGGTGGAGCCTACTCCAGCAGGATTGGCGGCTTCTAAGGAGAGGAAAGGCACCAGGTCTGAGTGCACAGAGGAGATCCCACCCAAGACAGGGCCAGAAGCCCGCCCAGGAGGTGGCCCTGGGGAGAAATAAGACAACTCACACCCGATCTTGAACTTCAGTCTCCAGAACTACAGGAACACAAATTTCTGTTGTTTAAATCTCCTAACTGTGACATTTTGTTACAACCGTCGGGACACTAATATATTTGAATCGTACAATTTGTCGTCTTTTGTGACTGGAGTCTTTTCCTCAGCATAATATCTTCAAGGTTTGATCATGCTATATGTAAACTTCATCCTTTTTATTGCCAACTAATTTTCCATCCTATGCATTTACCACATTTTGCTTATCCATTCATCAGGTGATAGGCTGAGTTATTTTCATATTTTGACTATTACAGAAAATGCTGCCAACGACATTTTAGAAAGCATTTGTGTGGGAAATGATTTTATTTCTCTTAGGTGTGTTCCTAATGGAGTGACTACACTTTCACGGGAGAACAGGCAATAGCAAGTGTCACGGACATGGCTGGGTGAGGCTGTCACGGAACTGTGGCTGAAGGGGACAGTGGCCGGGTAAGGGCTGCTCAGAGTCACGGTGTGTGATGCATCGAGGGCCCAAGAAGCGCTGTTCGTCCTTCTCCTTCTGCCCTCTCAGTCCACATTTGGGTTCTCCAAGGTGCATAGCCAGAGTGCGTCTCCTTTCTCTTCCCGGCAGTGCCCTCACTGACTCTTATCCCAGCCTTGCTCCAGCTTTCACACCCTGAAGACTAAATATTCTCTGAAAGGCCCTCTGCAAGGAAGATTCAGAAAACCAGTGCCCATTTTCCTACAGACTGCTGGAACTGTTCTGAGTTCCAGCACGCTTGGATTTTACTCGGCTTAGGCTTTAGATTTTTTTCTCTCTTCTTCCTGCCTCATTTCTACTCTCCTCTCTGTGGCTGAGCAGGAAAATTCTCTGTTAATGTGAACACAAGCCACCGTAACCTCACCGTAGATGAGACTTTAACATCTGGGATCTACTGCTGAAACTTTGGGGAAGTCTTACACAACCAGAGGCATAGAAAGCTCAGGGTGTTTTTTCAGATGGGATCCATTCACATCTCTGCTGATCAGGAGCAGAAGGCCCACTGGGCTCACAGTAAGAACAGCAAAATCACAGATCCTCAGTCCCATCGGTACCGCTGTGACCTCAGCAGGGGCCCTGACCTCTCTACTGCTGCTCTTCAACTGCAAAATGAAGAGTGTGGATGAAATTTGGAAAGATGGAAGTGATATTTGAAGTGATAGAAACGTTAATTATGTTAAAGTGCTAATTAAAGTTCTTTTCAATTTGAAATACTCTATGATTCTGTAGATATTTAAGTAGCTGCCATATTGAAATAATAAACTAAACACTGCAGCCACATTTTATGTCTGCAATTTAAAGAGATAAACAAACAATAAAATAATCTTCGATGTAAATTATTACTCTTTTCACTCCAACCCAAGTACTATTATTAGAGATCTGCCCCTCCAGATGTTTACATATTCCAGTGCCCACCTTTGAACATAATTTACAATATCTTCTTTTACAAACTTTGCCTTCCTATAAAAATATTTATCTCTATAGTCAATTCTAAACTTATGTAGAATGAGCTTTAGAATAATCTTTTCCCACAGAGCTTTCTTCCTCATAATTGATACTAAGATAAAGTTAAAAAGGAGTAATGAGATCCAGTGTTTTCTAGCATGTAAGGTGAATATAGTTTACAACAAATTTCAAAATATCCATAAAAGAGTATTTCAAATGTACCCAATACAAAAAAAATGCTATGTATTCGGGGTGATGGACATACTAATTACAGTGATCATTACACATTGTATATACGTATCAAAGTATTGCATTACCCTATAAACACGTACAATTTTCTGTCTGTTAAAAATTTTAAATAATTTCATTTGCACAGATGTCACAGATTTTTCTGTAGAAATACTTTTATTGAAATGTGAGCATGCCTTTAAAGGGAAACATATGAAGTCATTGACTATCAGTGTTCTCTAAGAAACACTTGATTTTAAAACAAGGAATCATGCCCAATAAAATGAGTTATGGAGATATCTCCAAAAGCGTGTGTGCATCCACAAGGAGCTACTAAACTTCTACTGGAGTCCATGCATAAAGTCCCACCGTTCATAAAGTAACTTATTTTTAATCATCCTTATTTCTATTTGTGTGTGTATTTTATAGTGTATGCATATTAGTACAGAAATCCATGCATGTATTTACAAGTAGCCAAAAAATTATATTTTGGAACTGAATATACTAAAGTTTTATTGATGGGTTTCATGAACACAAATGTAGAGGCTATGAACTGCTCTTTGGGTAAGTTTTGCAGGCAGGAAAGAGCACATAATTATTTCTAGCAAGGCTTCCCTGAAAAATCTGGTGCTGCTGTCCCCGGAGTGGAGGAGGGTGGAGACAGGGAGGAGAGGATCCAGAGGATCCTGAGGTGATGAAATAGCACACTGGACAATGGGAAGCAGAAGAGACCTTACCCCATCAAAACTTAACTTGGCAAAATTCAGTTCTTTCTTTTCTGTGCATAATAAATACATGATTTTAGGACGCTGCTTTCAGGAGTTTCCTTACTTCAGTGGCTTCCAGCCTGGCCTGTGTGCATGTGTCCTGCTCCAGATGTTTCAGACTAAAGTGTCCCACATCCCTCTGTGTCATAGCTAAATAATCTGCACCTCCAAACAATCCCTGGCCAGGTATTACACATTAACCAACCAGCCTGCATTGCCATAAGTATTTCAACTGGACTGTGTGACAAAGCTATACTAATGGACACTAAAAAAAATGCATGATGAAGACAATTTAAATGTGTTGGTCAGCTCAATAATATTTAAGACAAGAATGTTAATGTATCCAAAATGTTGAAATTCACTTGGATTCATCACCTCAGTAAGTGCTACGAATGTGGTGATGCTTAATGTTTAAATTTAAAAAGTAATTTATAATTAGGCTGAAACATGTGCAATGAATTCAAATTGGTCATGAAATAATGAAGTATAAGTTTCCCAATCAAAATATTAAAATATGCAGGTAGTTTTAAAGTTGTAAGATGGAAAAAATACAAAAATGAAGAAATGTCTTTCAACTTCACATAAAACTGAAGGAAAATTGAATTTTGGTACTTACTTTTGAGACTGTTTATGTGCTATTTCTACCTTATGAGAAATAGCCTCTGTTCATTTTTTTTGTTTTTCCTATGCCACATTTGGCTGACAAATGCAAATAGTTTGAAATGGTATCCCAGCAGAAATCATTACCGTTTGAGGATTTGCTCATCATCTTGTATTAGAGAAAATGACACTCAGTCACATCCACTCAACAAATCAAAAAGTGACAAACATGTGCAAGTAATGAAAATATCCCATAGTAAGCAATCATCATGGTGCCACTACAGGAAAAGACCTTGTATTTGCTTCACACATTTGGCCATGTTCCACAGAAAGAAAACTAATTAACAAATTCTATTGACTGGAAACCCTGCCCACTCAGTTTCATCTTCATATAGACTTTAATGCTGATGGTAGCAAGTATTATTTTCTTCAGGTAAATTAATTATCCTTAGACACAAGGAACATCGTTCTCCCAATCAGTAGAGATGAAATAAACAGCCCTCTAAAATTTGAGAGAAAATTTAAGGAAATCATACAGTGTTCAGTAAAATGGAAAATTCACAGAGAAAAGTACAATAACCTCAATAGTGATATAGCACAAACTGCAACAGATGGGAGGGTAGTTTTTCTTCCATCTCACCAAACTAGCCATCATTTTGTGACACAAACCAGAAGAACACAAACAAAAATTTCCTAACTAGAAGGAGAATGAGAGAAGAGAAATGGAGTTACCAATACAGAAGAGAGTTTAATTCATTTCTGAAAGCTAATATTGGCTGAAACTATATGACATAGAGCTGTATAAATATGCTTGGGCATGCTGTATGAAATTCTGATGTAGTTATGTCAGAAGCAAGGATTGAGGAAAATAAAAACAAGAATGTTAAATGAAAGCTGAATATGCATCAATCTGTACCCTCAATTGGCAGCACTGAAAATGCAGGGTATATCTTCTTCGGTTAAATCCCCAGGGAATTATCAGAACAGTTTGAATGGATTTGCCTGGTTAAATTTCCACTGTGAATGTTACTGCCAGGAATAAGATCTTCTTTGCTCATGCTTTTGGAGACCAGAGACCTAATATCTACTGTTTGTACATTCAATTTAGATGTGAACATGTTCATCTATAAACCGTATCCACCTAAACACTGAGTCCCAACTCTACCATTCATGAGACACATCTATGGACCTATTAGCAGAGAAAATGCTTAATAGCTAACCAATGTTTCTTCCTTAATATAAATAGATGACCAAAGATTCTCAGCAAATAGTGGAGAGAAGCATAAAAGAGAAAGATCTATATAAATAAACAAAAAATGATCTCATAATTAAAAGTTACTTCAAGAATATGAGTACTTTTAAAGAATCAAAATAAACATATTCACGGAGGTGCAAGAAATCATTGTGCCCACAAAACAAGAATAGATTTCTTTTCCTTTTTTTGGTACCGAGGATTGAACTCGGGTCCTTGCGCTTGCGCAGCAGGTGGCAAAACCACTGAGCTAAATCCCCAGCCCCACAAAACAAGAATAGGATGCTCTACAAAAGGAATTATACAAGTATATGACAGTTGTGGGAAGTGAAACAATGATCTCTGAAATTAAAGATTTGAATTAAAGAACAGGTAAATAATGTCAAGAAAACACCTAAGAGTGAAGAACAATATGATACTAAGTATAAGTGACAGTAAATAAAATATAAAGGAATAACACAGAATTTCTAGTATCCTAATAGAGAAGGCAAGAAATGCTCAGAGAGATGATAGACATGTGAAGCCATTAAAGTTTTGAATATGAGACACAAATTAAAACTTGCAATTCAATGTGATATTTTTTAGCTTCTGTAACAAATAGACTGTAGGTAAACAAGGTAGAAGAAAGGTGACCGTCTAACAACTGAAATCATCCAGGTAAGAGAGGATGTCACCTTGGACCAACGTTCAGGAAGTGGAGTTAACAAGTGGTCAGATTCTAAACAAAACTTCCAAGTAAAATAGACAGAACCACTAGGTGTGGGGTGGTGAATAAAGTCTCAATGATTGATCACAGTAACAGAAGCAATGGAGACCTGGTTTGATGTGAAGGGAGTACAGTTGGAGAAATAGACTTTACACAGTGATATTTGGATTTACACAAGTTGAATTTGAAGTTCATACCAGATACCCAACTGGACGTGATGGATTGGCAGCTGGACAGTAGGGCGTGGGACTCAATGAAGATGATTCTGGCAACAGTGTGTAAAAGAAGAGTCCAAGCCAAGGCACTCCAAGTTCCCCAAGAGCTAAGCACAGAAAAAGAAAAGCAAAGACCCGTGGATGAGTCCCAGAATACTTCCGCATTCTCATGTGAGGACAGTGGTGTCACACAAGGAGTGTATTTCAAGGAAGGATAAAGTCCTCATCTGTGTCAAAACTGGCTTCTGAGAAAGTTAAGCAGGTTCTTACAACTGACCACTGGACTTACACCACGGAGCCTTTGGTGACAAGACAGAAGCTGTCCTTGTGAAAAGTCGAGGGTGAAACCATAATAATGTGTCTTCCAGGAAGAATGGAAAGGAGTGGAGACTATGCACAGTCTTTGAGAGGATTCCTAGAGATGTTAACGAAGAACTGAGGAGGTAACTGGAAGTATATGGACAAGGGGTGGCATTGTAGCGTGTGTGTATGACATAGGGGTTATCCTGTAGGTGGGAATAATTAAGTGCAGGCAAGAAAAAGAGCAATCACAGAAACAATGTTCCTAAGGAAAAGACTGCATAAGAGAGGTGCTTTCCTTAGATGGAACAGAGATAATCTGTACATTGTTCCTAGAAGGAAGGCAGAATGCTCAGGGGCAGGTGTACAGGTTAGTAGGTTTGTTGCAGAAGCACACATGAGTCATGTTTTTGATCGTTTTTCTTTTTTCAGTGAGATGTTTTGAAAGGGGACAGAGGAAAAAGTGTGGGAGACTATGGAAGAAAAAAAGTTGTGAAATAATCCTCTAGGAATGGACTCCTTAAGATAGGGGAGGTTTGATTGCAAGGCAGTGCTTAGTGCCCACTGACATTAGTGGTCAGGAAGCTAAAGAGAGATGTGGGCCCTAGCTGTATGGCTTTCCTCCACCCAGTCAGCTGTTGGGAAGCTGAAGAATGGGAGAAGAGTTGAAGGTATAGGCTTGGGGTTTTGTTAGGACCAAAAGGAAGAGCCAGGGAGCTGAGGTGGAGGGCAAGGAGTCATGACGAGGACAAGGCACAGCATCAAAGTCGGGGAGGCAGGAGAGGAGGTAGGAGTTGCAGTGCTAGAGAGGGTGGCAAAAAAGAAGACAGGAGGAGAGGAGGAGAGAAAGGAAGGAAAGGAAAGAGGCGGGAGGGCAAGCGGGAGGCACTCAGGGTTGCAGTAGTCCGTGTTGCTGAGATCCTGGACGGGGCAGGAGCAGCCAAGGCAGAGAGGAAGGGAGCTCACGAGACAGGAAGAGGTATAGCACCTGGGTGTGGGAACACCGGAAAGAGCTCTCTGTGTGAACGATCAGGTCACCAAGGGTTAGGACGGGGTTATGTGGGAGAAAGCCAGATGATCAATTAGCTCACAGGATCTTCTTAGGCCTGCAGATTGGTGAGATGAAGGAGTACTGGGTCAGAAGTCGCGTTGACTGGGCAGCAGAGTGGGATGCGGCGGCCTGAGGTTCTGAGGAAGACAGTGCTAAAGGCAGGGGACACAGCACTGTGCTGGCCTGGAGGCAGCAAGGAGTGACAGCGCTAGCTTAGGCGGCGCTGGTCTGAGGCCCTGAGAGGAGAGGCGGTCGTGATCAGGGAGGACAGGGCGCCTGCTTGAGAGAGCCAGGAAGTTACTGGGAGGAGAGGCGGAGGAGCTGGGTGGTTCTGGGAGGAGCTGAAGGTACTGAGTAGAGCCCGCACACCACGGCCAATGCAGCCAGCCTCCTCCTACACCGGGGAGCTAAGAACAGCTGCTGCACTTCACACTCGTATGTTCCAGTTTATTTGAATGAGTACCTCCAGGGCACCCGTGATTCTGAGGTAAACAGAGATGAAGGCCTCAGCCACATTGCTCCTCAGAGTCCACAGGTCGAACTGCGGGAGGAGACCTGGATGGAGGAGGGATACGGAAATATCCTTCTTCGTTGTGCTCTCTTTGACATGCTTGTATCACTTGTAGTTGTTACAGTGGAGTAGACATGGATTACCCAATCACTGATTCACCCTGATGTATTTTTAAATATTTCATTTCAGAGGTGTTGCTTATATGGTAGATCAAACAATAAACATGGAAGACACTGAGGTCATTATTATTATTCTGTGGCAATCGGGGTTGAGCCCAGGGCCTTCACACTAAGCTACTTCCCAGCACTCTCGTCTTTTCCTTTTTATTCTCTGACTAGCTCTGCTAAGTGGCTAAGCTGTCCAGGCTGAGCTGGAACTAGTGAGTCTTTGCCTCAGATTCCCAGAGGGCTGTGGTTACAAGCATGGCCCACACTGAGGTTATTCTTAAGGGACATAATTGAGGTAAATAAAAATTTAAAACACTAATCTAGGAACTATCAAAGGGCATACAAATATTTATTGTCCTGCAGTGTGGACAGTCCTCTCAGGGAAGGTCACAGTAGTTAGCTCAAGCTAAACATCGCTGTGATAACAAACAACCTCCAAATCTCAGTGACTTACAAAATACAGGGATTTTTCTTTTTTTTATTAGTCTATGTCTGCCGCACATGATGTTTACATTCCTGAGGAAAGTTGGTTCGTGTGCACAGCACACCTCCCTTCCCTCCACATTCCCCACATCTCTTTCCCGTTTGAGAAAGAACTATTGGCCTACCCCCTGCTGTCCGCCTTTTTATTTTGCTATGGGTTTATATTTTGGGTTTCTTGTATGAGATAAACCATACAATAAACTTGTGTGTCTTGTTTATTTCACGTTAACATTATGGTCCCAAGGTACATCCATTTTCCTACAAATGATTTGTCTTTCATTATGGCAGGGTAGTACTCCATTATGTGTAAACGCCACATTTTCTTCATCCATTCATTTGTTGATGGACATATAGGCTGCCTGCAAGGTTTGCCTTCTGTGACTGATGCTGCACACACGGGGGGCCTGGGTCACTGCCATCTGAGTGTCATTTCATTCATACTACGTGTCCACTTGGAGTTCACTGTGACATCTGTCCCAAGTTTTTTATCCCCTATCTACACCTTTGCCAGTCTTACAGGAAGTGGAAGAGATGGCACTGGGGAGCCACCTGAGAGCTTTGAAAACCCTTACTCAGAAATAATACTCGTCCTTGTCACTCTTTATCCTCTGCCAAGGAAAAGGGGCGAGCAGAATAGTCCTCCCAGCGAAGAAGCAGCAGGCTGAGTCTTAAGAAAGGTTCGTTCAATATTTTAAATATTTTAAAAGCCAGTGTGCATTTACCAGAGACAAAGCAGCCAGAATTATTTCAGAAGTTGTGTAAGACGCCCTAGGAACGGCACGCCGCGTGAGGCGGGGCGCTCTGGGTGAGTGGAGCCCCATGTGGATGATATGAAATACAACACATCTGAGGCTGCCCGACTTCCTCCTCTCGGCCCACTCACCTCTCTCCCTTGCATGCAGATCCCGTGCTGGCGCAGAGCTTCACCTCCTGACCCACCGCTGGCTTAGTGCACAGTCACACCCATCCTCTCCGGTCCTCGGTGGTCTCCCCAGGGTCCCGGCACCAATCCACCTGCCCCGCTCACACTGGGGAGCCCCAGGACCTGGCATCTGCACCTCCACACACCTGTACACACCCGCCCACATGAGCCACACCCGACCTGGCTCCTTCCCACAAATCCAGCTGGCCGATGTCACTACTGTCTGGTGTTGGTAAAGAGTAAGGCAGAAAGCGAAGTCACAACTACTTAGGCAAATGTACTGGGGGTAAATCAAACCTGGAAATATAAGGTCTCTGGGGTGCAAATTCGCTTCTCCTACAGGAATACATTGAGGAATTCTCATTCTTCGGGCTTCTCAGGACACTGCCACGGCCTGCAGTGATCAGGAAAAGATGCGCGTAATGATGGGCCAAGCAGGGTTTGAAAGAGTGGGAGGAAAAACTCCAACCACCATTCTTATTTAGTAACTACTTTAAAATGTATAAAAACATAGAGAATTAGCACACACAGATCACATAGAAGAGTCATTTTTTGCTTTGTTGTCCTTGTTTAATTGTACGTATTTGTAGGCTTCAGTGTGATGGTTTGATACAGGTATACAATGCATCGTCTTCCGGCTTTTATGAAATATACTAAGCCCTGGCTCTACTCACCCCGAGCAGCTGCAGAACACCAGGACATTTCTATAATATTAATACTATACCAGGTAACTTATAAGAGGGAAAATCAGTAACAGCAATTTAAAAAATGAGACAGGAGGGCTGGGGATGTAGCTCAGTGGTTCCGCCACCCGCCTCACAAGCGCAAGGTCCCGAGTTCGATCCCCAGTACCAAAAAAAAAAAAAGAGAGACAGGTAAGAGTTACACAAATTCAGCTTATGCGCATAAAACATATTCTTAATAATTAGGAGAACCAGTAAGGGAGCCCTGCTTTGGTCATGTTTTAGTGTCGACTCTTTGTGAGAGCACAATGCCAAATTGCTTTGTTCTGTGTCGGGGATGATACAGCACAAGTGTGGATTTTGGATAAAGGAGCTTCTCTTCAGCCTTTGGGCTCTGCCCAGCACAGAAGGGGGCTCAGAAATAAGATATAAATCTCTCCCGTTTCTGCCCTTGTCCTTTAGACACAAGTGGGCGCCTAAACCTGATAACACTTTATGAAAGCCACGTTTGAGGGCATGTCTTGGGCTAAGTAGCTTGGGCTGGAAAGCGGATCTTATGCAGCTGATCTTTCTTTTTTGAAAAACAAGCGACCTTGTTTACAATCTTCCTGTTTAGAGGCAATAAGTAATTTTTCCTACCTAACATATGAGAGCTATTTTACATAATCTCTTCCAACTTTCCTGTGAGTACCCTCCAGGGACGGCAATTCACGGTAGCTAGTGAGGTTTTGTCTGGAGTATTTTCTTTTCAGATGGGCTGGTTCCAGCAGGCCCTGAGATAAGGCCTCTTCCAGGAGAGAATATCAAGAGGCACTGAGCTCTGATGCCTGATGAAGGTGCTTAGCTTTCAGTAGCTTTGCTTCAGTTGTCCAAGTAGGAATCCCTCCAGAAAAAAAGTTCAAGCTCTGAACTTCCACTCTCCATTTCTGTTTTCAGGTCTCAGATGGAATGGAAAGGGACTGACTTTTCATATGAATTAAAGATGGCTTTAACAGTGTGTTTCTTCACAAGGTTAATAAACAGGAAAAGGCAAGTGATCACCATGTAGCCTCAATACTTCGGACTGCTGCTTAGAGGTACAAGACACTATCATTACCAGCAATCCTTCTTAATGTCAACATCAATCTGAAATTACCCAGGATTTTTCGATAAGTGGTTGAAGCTTATTCAAGTTTAAAGTGACATCATAAAAGTGATGACATAGTTTTACTATTCAATATAATAAACATAGTATGATTAAAGTGCCTTCTACTCTCAAGCTGTTGTTTTGCATGGCTAGTAAAGACCAAAGTCACAAAATAGACCAATAATACAAATGCAAGATCAATTTCAGATTAAAAGTAAAGATTAAATCACATAGGAAATCTGTGGTGTTGTGCTGGGTGCTGATTGGAATAATTTTAATGATTCGTAGAATTTTCATTACTATGCACTAATAGTAAAGGCACATCAATTTACTCAATAGCATATGGTTTGACATAGGACTGATTTTCTCTGAGATAATTTATTAAGAATCACAAAAAGATGGTAATGGTGTAATTTTTAGAGTTCATTTAATGTACTAATCTACACAAATATTCAAATAAAATTCAGCAACATGTTTAAGGTCATGAAGAGATGAACATCTTAAAGTGCTTGTTTATCTACTAAGTATGTTCCTATTTTCCATTCCTTTAATCACAGTCCTTTGCTATTGAGAAGATATTGATCACAGCAAGGGATTACACCTAATATCCACTTTCATATACAAAAACAGTAAAAAGTTTTTTAAACCTATAATATGTTCATATCAATCGCTGTTTTAGGGATGACAGTTGGATACTGATGTAAAACCTTGGATTTGGGAAACCTTGCTTCTATGATATTTTGGCATAGCTTAGTAGTAAAGAACACAGGTTCTGAAGCCTAAATGTCTAATTTTGAAACCTGGCTCAGCCACTGCTAGATTTGTGACTTGGGAAAGTCACTTAAGCTTTCTGGGCCTCAATTTAATTATCTATAAAAAAGAATATAATTACAGTACCTTCCTCCTAGAGTTGTTATGGGTTTAGCTTTTTTTAATGTGTATTAAGCGCTTAGCAGTAGGAGGCCCCAGTAAGTGGTGTGCAAGGCTTTCTTCAGCTTCACGAGCATGCTTTCCCCTCTACAGCTGGAGGTTCCACATCCAGACTCAACCCACTTTGCATGGAAAATGTTTTCTTCAAAAAATGAAGAAAGTTGCCAAGAGCAACAGTTGAATTTGCCACGTGCTCAGCACTAGGAAAGTCGTGTACATGGCGTGGCAGGCTGCGGGCACATCTGCCCTTACACAGACCCTGGGCCTCTCCAGCACTCGCTGCCTCAGCATTGCTCTCCTCACAGCTGATTGTGTCCCAGGTAGCAAGGGCCTCAAGAGTTACATCTGCATTGAACATGTATAAACTTTTTCCTTATCATTATTTCCTAAACCATACAGAATGGCAACTACTCACATCACATTTACATTGTAGGAGGCACCAGAAGTCATCTAGAGAGATTTACAGTATACAGGAGAATGTACATAGGTTATATGCAAATACTGCATCATTTTTATATGCAAGACTTTTGGGACCCAAGGGAGGGCTCCTGAAACCACCTCCTTCACATACCAAGAGACAGCTGCATTATTATCATTGTCATTACCACTGATGACTATTTTGTCAAAGTTATTTAACTTCACCAAACCTATTTCCCCAACCTTACGATGGGAAAATATCACCACTTTCCCACAGGGTTGTGATAACACTGGAAGTTGTAGGTCATGTCAAACACACAGGAAGTGCTGGGGGTACCTTGGTGATGTTCAGCCTTTGAGATTTCTCAGTTGTCTAATAGCAGCAGGGCTACAACAGACTCTCTGGTTGCAGGACTCTTCCTAATTTTTCTAACTACCTCTAACTTTCCTTCTCCCATTATACCTGGGGAGGATCATAAGCTAGAAAGGACCAAACTCCTCTACAGAATGTGAGAGGTTCACAGAAGAACCTTCCAGTTGGTGGCAGACTCATAATGTGGGTATTCCTGTTGTCACTCTGGTCACAGACTGCCAACATTCTGGCCTTATAAGTGCAGCGTTCAAGAAAATGATTGGAAGAATTGAAAATAGTAGTTTTCAAATTCATGAAGACACTCAGGGATAAACATCAGTCCTCTCTAGAAGGAACTCTTCCTTCCTGACTCCTTAACTCTCCCACATCTCAGACCTGAGCTTTCTTGTCAAAATTGCTCAGCAGGGCAGACTTAAAATGCCCATCACTGCAGAGAAATAGCCTTTCCCCACGCCTCTCTCCAGAGAAGATTAAATCTGCAGTATCGGCCCCTGTTGTAAAAGGGAATGGTAATGTGGTCCATTCCTAAGCCAGACCACAGTCGGCCAGGACACCAGTGCACATATAAAGCAGTCTTCGGTGTTTGTTTTTATTTACGACCTCAACTCAGAGTCTAAGATGAGACAGAAGAAGGCTAGCTTTGTTTCCACGCCTCAAAGCCTCCCAGCCCTTTCCCCCAGCCCATCTCACAAAGGTCCTTATGGTTAGGGAGTGGGCAGTCTTGCCCTTCGGTCTCTATCCCAGGAGGCCACCAGGCTCCACCTTGGGTTCCTTGGACAATAGCTGCTCAGGATCTGATGCTTGGCATAGGCTATGCCAAGTAGAAGCCCAGGCTTGAAGGGAAACAGAGGAATCACCCTACTGCGTCTTCAAATGATAAATTCAGTTCACCTTGATGCATAGGGGGTTCAGAGATGAAGTAATCTCTGTGTCTGTGCCAGGAAAACTAATAAGTATAAGAATTAAAAATTAGAGAGGCAATTATCACATGAAAAAGGTTCAGGTTGTAAATGAACATTTTGGAGTCATCAAATAGTAATGGTTCTAATTTCTAAGCGATGACAAGAGGTTTTAGCTATGGGTCAGAGAGCCCATTCTCAGGAACGCCTATCGTTCTGAGTTATGCCCCGGAAGCACTTCCTGCACTGGCTGCACCTTGGTGCCCCACGAACACAGGGAGTAGCACCGTGTGACTGTCCTACATCTGAGCCCAGGGCTGGCTCCTGACTTGCTAGGCTCCTGCACCGTACACACATGCACACCAATCACGTAGTCACTGCTGACGGCCCCGGGGATGTCTGTCACAGGTCATCAGCCTGAGACAGTCACCCCATCACATGCACGGCCTGCACGTCAGCCTCTAACCTGTCTGTGCTTCACCTCCTGCTTAACGTTCCTCTTGGCGCCTTGCAGCCAAGAGGTAATTGCAGTGCACAGCCTGCCACCTTGATTTCTGCCTATGCAAAACCCAGGGGCCCTTCGGACGAAAGGTGCTGGTAAAAGAAAATCTGGCCACCAAAAATTATTCAAGGAGTGAAAAAAATGCAACTTGACTTCAAAGCCAGTAACCAGAGGAGAGAGAAAATTAAAAATTGAAAGAAATAAAAAGAAGAAAAACTGCCATAAGTTCAAAGGCATCAGTTCTTGATTTTAACTTGATTCTTCTTCTTTTACATCAAGAAAAGCAACAATTCATATTTTAATATTATGTTCTTATGAAACATGTTTCCGAGTTTTCCTATATTAAGGGATATTTTAAAAATAAAATTCCCCTCCATGAAAAATAGGTCATCTTTGTCTTAAAATTTCAAAAGATACTGTGAGATTTCAGGTTAATATTCTCACTAAAAAGTCCAAGGCAAATTGACCCATATTGACAAATAGCACAATTTTGATTGTTTTTGAAAAAAACCTATTGCTCAAAGTTACAAGTTATTTTGAGTAAAACTTCAAACTTTACATAAATATATGATATGTATGTATGTATATATATGTAAGACATATATGTTAGAGTTATTATATGAATAATATGTAAAAAAGATAATGAGTTATATAACATATACCATGGTCTAGTGTGACAAAAGTAACTCTTACTATGAAAATTAAAGCTGTCTTGCTATTTATTCACTACTTTAACTCTAGAATTTTTCAAACTCTAGTGGGTAGAGAAAAATGGTCCAGATACTTTGAAATCCTTAGAGAATATTGTACAATGAATCCAGGCAAAAATGCATGAATCTAAATTTCACACAAACATAGCACATGATTCTAAAGCATCTCATCCTCGGATATCCTTTGTAGAAACTACTCTAAACAGCTTGGGGCCTTTCAGGACCTCAGTGGGTGTTATAACAGTTGTAATCGGCACCCTGAAGTAGCTACTCTGGGTCATCCTTCAGGAGTCAAAGCGTGCGCTTAAAAATACAAGCCCATTTTTAAAAGTCTCATTCAGACTTCTATACCAAATGATAGGTAGAGACATATATCCAACTAAGAGTTTTTACTTTGGGTGTCCTTATGATCTTGTATAAGTTTTATACCAATATACACACCAAGAAATAATCTTTTGTGGTAGAGCTCTCTCAGCTAGTTTACACTGAGCTTTGGAGTACTCTGTCACAACAATGAAAATACTATGTAATATGAAACAAAACAAAAGACTCCACTGCAGTCCATGAAAAGAGACTAAGCACTACTCCAGAGCTGAATTTGTGGGGAAAAGCAGCGTTGTGGGAAGAGGGATACGGAGCAGGAGGGAATAGAAGCAAGGAGTGAACTTTTAAGGACTCTCCTTTCTTCTTGTCTTTGTTCACACAACTCTCCTCTGTAAAAATGCAATTCTTTATGGAATACCCCACAAAGCACTGAGTACAGAAGTCGCCTGGGCCTTCCTTGGTACTGAGAACTGATCGTAAGCCATCATCATGATGAATATTTAGAAAACAAGTTTAAGAACCCTCGTGAACAAAGATTTTTTATGTCAGGAAAGCTTCATTTTGGAAGGCAATTGTTCTGGGCAGTTCCTCCAAGTGAGCATGACAAAAGTGTGACACAGCTTATGTGCAATTTCACTGTGAACAAAATGAATCTTATAAAATTATCATTGTTTCATTTAATGCAAGAAAATACCACATGAAACTAACTTACCAAGAAAATCAATTACCAATAAACTGACAGCATATTTGTATTATAATTCATCCTTTAAATAATCAAATGTTCTTCCATAAGCTTTAGCTTATTTCCCCAAAAGGGTTGACATGGCATTTTGTCTTGTATTTGAAAGCTATCTTTTGCTGTTAATTTGCATTAAACAAACAACAAAAAGACAGGAAAATCAAAGGAAGTATCCCTATATGGTTCTCCTTCACATCTTCAGCTGTGTGAGCAAGCAGTTAAAACATGCAAATCCAGTTTGGAGGGAATTCGACATCTCTATTATAGATGAAAGGTAAACAAAGCAGATGAAGGATTAGTGCAATTCCAAATTTAAGATATTGCTCTCAGTGACTTATAATAAAGTGTTGTTGCATACGGTGGCATGTTTTAGATGACATTTCAATTGTACGAGCAATTTGCATTCTATCTGACATTAAATAACGTTCTTAGTATTATGAATTCCAGCAGCACCCTCATCTCCAGCATAAAGATATGAACTATGAGGCACAGCTTAATGAAGGGAGTAAGTTTTGCTGTCAATCTGCAATGTGAGACAAGGCAGTACCTGGGCTAAAACGCCAGCAACATTATTGTGAGTTGCCCACTCCTGGCATAGTACAAATCTTCGGCTAAGGCATTCTTCTTATTAAATAAAGATCTATAACTGAACACATGTATCTGTAATATCACTACAATCCAAAGAAAATTAAAAGACAGATTATGTCCAGGATATTACATCCACTACCACAGAGCACTGCTAGAATCTGGTATGGTCTTGTTGCTAAGATACCTGGCTAATACCACGGAAACGAGCCCCTCTTACTAATCTAGTACAATCCATGCATGCTTCCACATATTTTGGCAGGAGAAAGTAGGAGTCCACTGACAATGGTTTGGGATATTACTAGCCAGTGTCCCTGAATTTATACATTTTTTATCTCTTTCTGGTAAGCTTCAACAATCTTAGTGAAATAAGAAATGTAACACTCTGTTAATGGCATTTGGTTGCTTTATGCCATTTAAAACAAGTAAGATTACTTTTTATCCTTCTGCATAGTCAATAAAAGTTGCTTAAAAAGGTGATTATTTAAGTGCCTTTGGTTGCAAAATTGTGGCGCTCCCCAAAATGATCCCCCTTAATCTTTGCAATTTATATTGTTATATGCACATAAATGACTGACTACATTTTCTCTCTTTATTGCTTTCTTCAAAAAGAATGCAGTGCACTGGTTTCCCTGGGTGAATATGGAATAAGAAAATTGGACACTAAGATGAAATACTTCTATCAGAAATTATTTGGAAACCTATGATGCAC
Organism: Heterocephalus glaber; assembly: GCF_000247695.1. The sequence continues at coordinate 5,171,227 of NW_004624838.1, read as the reverse complement.
AAAGCTGGCTCACAACATTGCTGTTTCTAAAGACTTCTGTTTTATTCATCTAAGAAAAATGTGTACATGCAGAGAAGGAAGACCAAGGGCTGTTTCATATGTAACATTAATCTGTACAATTCCAAAATGAAAAACAAACAACTCAGGCTTCTCCTGTACAGAACACAAGTGTGCTTTCCCCTTCCCGGTGTCATTTCATTTTCTACTTTGAAACAGTTTCCCTTTGTTAGAGAAAACTAAGCCAAGATTTCTAATGAAAAATCAAGCAGTCTTCAATGTACCTGTGCTCCTAGTCTGGTGCAGTGTGATTCAGAGCATCAGTGTTCGTTGTTCCATTGCACCCCAGTTACAATGACAATAACTTTTGCAGATGTTCAAGGCAGTCAAATATTATTCTCTAAAATGTCAGAAAATGTGATAAAAAGTTCAACCAGAAAAATTATTCCAAAGTAATTGGTTCAAGTCAGGAAGGGAAGGTCGAGCATTAATTCCTATCCATAAACAGTGAGTAAACTACAGAGACATCACAGCCGTATTGATTTTTTGGGAAGAAACAATGTGTGCTGAGTAGGTGGGCACACTGTGAAGCTCATGCTTATCCATGTACTGGTTGCAAATTTAGTTTCACATCTCAGAGGTGCTCGCTGATTTAAACAAAAGTTCCTCTTTAGAGTTGGTGGATTTTTGACTTGGATTCACTTTCTTAACACAGGCGGTGCCTCCTTGCAGTAATAATTTATAACCTTAAGTGTGCATGCATGATTCACACTTGTTTCTGCTTTCCAGTCCCTGGGTTTCCAAGGTCAGATTAGAGGGTTATCTGACCAAAAACCACGGGGACTTCGTGGTTTTAAGAGTTCCATTCTCAACATTATGACAGCAGCTCACGATGATAGCTGGCCTTTGTTAGTGCTAAAAAACAAATATCACAATGATCACTGGGTACCAGAAAAACCTAGAAAAGTTATACACATGTTTACTGTGTGATTCATATGCTTCCAATATTTCGAACCCCTCAGGACACTGTTGCAATGAAAATTATTTCTGAATTACTGTCTCAGAGCAGTATACAAGGGTAACTGTATTATAAAACAGGAGATTGCTCGTGACAAAGAAGAAATAAATCAATAACAGGAGCAAGTATCTCAGAAACTGTTACTTCAACATAAATTGTCCCTGTAAGAAGGACAGAAAAATGTTTTTACAAACCTTTTACTTTTTTCAATTCTCACTGGAATCCCAAGTCAGAAGAGAAAATGGCTGTTTGCTTAGAATAAAGTGTCTTAGCTATCTACGTAGGCCTGGCAGTAATGGCAAAGGATAGCACCGATCAATATCCATCTTCTTCATTCCTGAAGCAATAACTTTCAATAGGAAAATCTATTTACTTTTACTTACCTTTATTTTATTTCATTTTGCTTTAAAGAAATTCATTCCAGAGGGAGGGTTTACCTTGCAAACAGCAGTTAACAAACTGATGACTCAACGAAGAACCCTGGGCCAATAGGAGTTGTTACCGTTTGCTTACCTGTGCTTTAAGGCTAAGAGGAAACATGTCTCCCTGGATTCTAGATTTGCTATTCAAATGACAGTCACTGAAGGCCTTTCCAGGCCATGGCTGCTTTACATGGAAGATATATCAACAAGGCCTCCCAGAAACAAGGGTCAACATCCATGTTCTTACATATGAGGTCCTTGACTCCTTTCCATTGTTTTCTGGAAGACATCATGTAACACTGTATGGCGTGATAAACGAAATATCTCCACATGGGGACTTAGAAAGGAAATCCCAACCCCCTTTTCGGAAAGATCTGAATTTTCATTTATTATATAAACGCTGTGATCAGGAAGGGCCATCCATGTTCCCTGCCCAGGCATACAATACAAAAAGGCTTTTCACCCCAAATTATCATAGCAGGCACCATTTTAAATAGTACTTCAAAAGGGAACACTCAAGATGCATGAGTGTAAGCACTAAAAAAAACCTTTCTGATGCTTGAAACATGTTCTATTTACCTCTCCTCTCTTCCCATCTTCTGTATAATTGTTTTATAATCATGATGGATTTTTATTTCTATTGAGCTAGAATTGCTATGGTGGTTATGGCTTCTTGTTTCCTAAAGGAATTTATTTGTTTTATAGACTGACTTTTTCAAGCAGTAGAAAATTATCATTTCAAATATCAGATGTTTAATAACATTCAAAGGCAATTCTTGTCCGTGAATCCATTGAGTGATTTTTATCTTATTAAATTTTATTTTTGTAATTATAATTAAAAACCACTGCATAGTAACATATTTACAAATTATTGTAACCTTCTTGGGGTCATAAAATATATTCTATCAATGTTTAGGCTATAATTTTTTTAAATTTCCCTCTATCAGAAAGAAATAAACATTTCCAAATATATGTATACACACAGTTACTTCAGAGGATGAATATTAGAAAACCTTTTAATACTAGAAAGCTTGCTCAAAATAATTGATATTAATATAAATGACAAAGTTTTAAAATATCAGGAAGGAACTAAATAGCAAGCTGAGACTGTTAATTCTCATTGTGAGTTTTTAAGTTAATAATTGGAAGTTAATTTTAAATCAAAAGCAGTAATAAAAACTCATTTCTGAATTCTAGGTTCATACACAAATCTCAGAACACTCACTGTGTATATTTGTTACTAAGAAAGGAGATCACTGGTATTAAACCCCTTCTTAAATTAACTGCAAGATGGAAAATAAATTAGAGGCAGTACTCTCCTTAGAATTTGTATGAAAACATATATTAACACAGATGTAATATAGCAAGAGAATTAATTGCAAATAAAGTAAAATATACAGAATGATGAGGATAAATTACATTTCACTCCTAGCAGCCAAGCATCCATTAGTAAGAAGATATCAGAGCAAAGAAAAGTGCAGGCCGGCTTCACTTGTGGGCGTTTCCACCAGACACAGAGGGTCACGCTTTGCATGAAGGTGATCACCAGCCTTTCCTGGCCACCTTTTCTGCATGTGTCTTCGTGGGTGTGCACCAGGAAGATACTACCCCAGAAAGCTGACTACACGGTCATAACACAAAGGACAGATACTCAGCTCAGCAGGGGCCCAGTAAAGAAAGGCCATTGACAATTTTATTTTTAAAAAATCTCACTTGTAAAAAGGAAATAAGGGATTAGAAAAAATATTCAAGCTCTTAAATGTTTTAGAACGTTTTGTGTTGTTGTTATTCTCAATGCTGGCGATTTTTATTCACTGGCTTGTACCTGCAACATATTCTAGTGTGGAATTCCATTCATTCTTCTATATTTATATATTGCTATTAAACTATATATACTATACTCCTCAAAATCATGACATTTATTTTAGGAAAATCACAATATGCATTTAAGGAAGTCATTTTTAAAAATTACTCCTACTAGAACGAAGAGTAGGTATTATTAAAAATATAAACAAATATTAGGGGCATTCATAAAATTTAAGGTAAGATACCTTTAAATCTCACATTTAGGGAACATAAATATTGTTACCTATCTAACTATACTCATTTTCATATTCCAATTAAAATTGTGTTTGTGTTACCAATAAGTATTCAATACATATTCATCGAATGAATGAAAAGGGGAAGCCAGCTTACACTTAAGGGTAACATTTTCCATTCTGAGGCCTAAAAGGAGCCAAATACATTCCCTGCACCTATTCATGTGGTTGCATGAAATAAGAATTCTTAAAATCTTGAATACTGTCATGGTTACATAAGTAGGAAAAGAAAACTTGGTTAGGTAAAATGGCCAGTACTTGTGAGTTAATTTTCCAGTCTTCCTGGAAGGCATCACAGATGGCCCGAGAGCATGCAGGCTGGGCTGAGACCTGCGGAGGAGACAGGACAAAGGGCGTGGAGCTGCCCATGGGTCCACACACGCTCTGCCACGTGCACATCCGGGAGTGTGTCTCATGGAGCTGTTAGGTTAAAATATTCTCAGGAGGGAAGTGTTATATGGAAAACTTCAGATCGTTGCTTTTCCTAAATGATATCAAATAAAACACACCTCATAAGGTAGGCATTCCAAGGAATGGTGATTTCTGCAGGTGAAGGATGGGAGACAGGAGAGATGTTACTCAGGGAGTATTAATAAATCTTGTAAAAATAGCCATTGAAAAATAAATATTTAAGGGCATCTTTCAAGATAAATCTATTATAATACCATGGGGCCCTCAGAGGTAGCTCAATAATTTTTCTGATGTATTTGTTTGTCATAAATATGTGTGGATATGTTTGTGCACACAGCTGTGTATATCACAATTATGCAACCAGCCAGAGACATAGCATTACAAGTACTTTTTATTCAGTTACACCATTTGGTCAAGTTATTAATTTTTTCCCAATTCTTTTTTATTTCCTAAGGTTTTAAAGCATGGCTGTCTACATGGTTTATGTCCACCTTTTAGATCTCAACAAAGACATGGCCAAAATTGGGCATTGTAGGCCATGATCCTAGGACCAAAATAACACAAAACCGGAACAACTAGAACACAAGATAAGCTGGCTCACTCAGATTGTTCCCCTGTTGATTTGGTTGTTTTTATTTGTAACTACACAGAATCACCTCATTTCTATTTTAGAAGCACCTCTGGCTTTACACCTGACTTCCCACAAATCTGGACCCCAAATGAGCAAAATTGGTTTATGTACACCCTCAGATTGTTCAGTAGCTGATTACGCTCTGGCACTGCGACAATAATAGACTTAACAACAACAGAGTTGCTAATCTGGGTGAGGTGGTCATGCACAGGACTCTTTCATCTTCCATGACTTAGCAGTGGCAGAGGCCTAAACACCGTGGTCATTCACTTGCATCTGAATGACAACTTGCTATCATTTAGTGGATCTGTTCGATTTAGGCATATTTATAAAAAGATCATATTTGGGTACATTTAATTTCTGAAGTTTTAAAATTTACACATATCAATTACTTTTTTAACAAAAAAAAATTCTGTTTAGTTCAAAGTTGTAGAAAGTTTCAGAAACACAAAGGAGCCCCAGGCGATGGGATGAACAGTCCAGAGTGGCCACATGCAGCAGCTCAGAAAAATGCCCTTGGACACAGCACTCTGTTCGGAGAGGTTTCACACATGCATTTTTAATCAGGATTCTATTTCACAGAGATCTGTCACTGCTCACAAGTGTAGCCGGCCGGTCCCCCTTGAAATGTATCAGCTCTCAGTCGCAGCCCTGAACGAGGTTTTCTTTGTACAAATCTGGACTTGGTGATCTGTGCACAGGGCAGTATTTTTCTTAAAGGGAAAAAATAATCCCTTAGCATTGCATGGGGAACCCTCTGCCCATTGTTTCTTACTCAAACATGCAACTGCTTTAACCTGCAATCATCTTTGAAGCCACTCTCTCTGTCAAGTTCAGTCTAAACATTTGGCTATAAGGCATTTGCTAAACCTAAGTGTTCTAGTAAGTGGTTATTTTAAATCCAATCATTTACACATCTCTTTGTATTGAGGTAATTCTGTATTTTTTTCTACTTTTGGTCTGTAGTATTATCAATCTATTGTCTCCGGGAACATTAAGAGCACATAATAGGCAAAAGACAGAAAGAAATATTTATGTGGATATCTTTCTCCAGTGTGTTTCATATATGAATGATGATAATAAAAAATGTTTTACCTATATGTATAAATAATTCTATAGGAATTTATAAGTGCATAAGAACAATTCAAATATGTGTGTCTCCAACACTGCCTGAATTAACAAAATAAATATAGAGCCAACAGAGTTTCACAATTACAGTTACTACTGAAACGTGTACATTTTGAAACTGTATTTCTCATTAAAAATCTCTTATAGAATGAAATTATCAGTCTATTTATAAAAAAAAAATTCACTCTCACATATTCAAATTAATACAAGGACAGAAGTCTTTCAAGAGCGAAAGTGTGTACAGACCGTGTTTATGTCTAGCAAATGCCAAATCTCTGTTAAAGTGGCCCTAACACATATCACAGAGCTAAGAACTGATGCGGGTCTGGAAAGACACTTCAAAAAGATGTGTGGAGAAAGATTTTTCAGATTTTCAGAGAATCTAAAACTGGCAAAAATGCAAATAGTGAAACCAGTTTACAATCTATAGATCGGGAGCTACTGTACCGAATGTTTCATGGATAGCCTATGCCAAAAAACACGCCAACGTGAAGTAACTGTATCTACACGTTGTCAAGCAACTGGTCATAAAAGCTCTGAATTAAAGGCATTTGAAATCGGATAGTTCTGAAAATACCACAGCTGATTTTTTATGTTCTCTGACAGTCAAGAACAAAAAGACTTTCAGACAAAGATTTTAGACACTCCCTGTGATATCCGACTTCCTCCAAACTGTATACCTAAGATTACCAAAAGTCTAGGACCTCAAAATAAAAGCCAATGCTAGCCACTTGATTCTTAATTCTTGGTTGCTCCATGTTCATAAAATTACTATATTGCTCTCCATCATTGTCATAAACACTGTGCCTTTTAACATCTGTCAAAGCATTTTAAAAGCCAAGGTTTACATCTGCAAAACTGGCATGAAGAAAGGCAGCTAGAATACTGCACAGTATCCTTGAGAAATATTTCATGTTTCATGTTGTCATTTTCTACAATTCTACCTCCATGAGAAGGTTTGGAAAACAAATTTCAAACTTTCATTGCATCTAATTAGGGCATAAATGCCAATGACTCAAATTTTTCAGCAGCTTAAACGATAAAATTGTCTTTCAAATCCACATTGTTGTCTATCTTAAGCACAAGGAAAAAGAGGGTATTAAAGTAATCATACTTTTTTTTTAATCCATTGCTTTAGCATTTAGTTAACAAGGAATCTGTGGCTTTAGAGTTGCTTAGCCAACAGCCTTGAGCAGCACATTTATATTCCCCAAATGGTCTCGTGTTTCTAAAGTGAAAGTTTAGAGGGTATTAGTTTAAAATATTTATCTCAATTTAAGAAAAATCTCTACTGTAAAGAAATCATTTCATAAATGACTTTCTCTTAGCAAATATTCCTGTCAAATATATAAAATACAAAGTAACAATAGCAAAAGAAAATAATTTAAAATATGACACTTTTCACAATTTAAAAGGCTGTTATTATAGAAGATTGATCAATAGCATAAAGCTTTACATTTTTCACCAAAATATAGTTTACATAAACTATAAACTAAAGACTTTGCTATGTAATAAAGCGCAAGCTTGATCTTCCTGGATCCTATTGAAATCTAAGACATGGTAGCTCCTGTGTGTTCATAATTGATTACTTCAGAAGGTATAGGATGATTTTTGAAATGGATAATAAGCATATTCAATACATTTTACACATATTTTTCCTGGTATTGTAAACAAAACAATAAGCTACAAGCCAAAAAATGTGTAATTGAATCTTCCTTTTACCACTCGGTACCCCTGACACCTGAATCTGCATGTTCCATCTAAAAAGCACAAGTCTTTGTAGTCTTGTTCCAGCTGCCCCATCGGTTTGTGGGGCGACAAACAGTTGCCATCATGTTCTGGGCCACACAGAAATACACTTCAGTCTCAAAAGAGTGGATGGGTGTCTCCATCACCTCTGCCTACGTGCTTCCTTTGTTGGCACGTGTCACTAGAACACAGCTTGTTTACTTACTCTCCTCTCTATCCATTGTCTACCTTTACTAGAATTTAAGATACCTAAAGGCAGTGACATCTTTTCCATCATCATATTTTCAGTGCTTGACATTGCAAAGGTGTTCCAATATGGGGTGCTGATCCTACTCTATTTTAAAAGCCTTTGTGTTCCAATAAATGTGTAGGACTATGGACCCCTGCCATTGTCCCCCACCAGAGTCTGAGCTCAGCAGTACAATGGATCTCTCACAGGTAGATGGCCTGCTACCTCATTCAGTAAAGATGACCAAGCTAAACAGAAACCTTCATGTTCATAAGCAGCTTCCCCTTTACAAAGAACATTCTCACGGCCCGCCTAACCTGATACTCTGCAGAGCACATACACAGGCTTGTTGTAATTCTTTTTAGTTACGAAAGACATACAGGATGTAATTAAGCCTCTCAAAGGTCAGGTTATTCATGATCTTTCAGCCTTCTTTCCACCTCGCTGCCTGAACTGTCTCTGCAATTGCCCCTTTCTCTCCGGCAGCGTGATTTCCTCCCAGCTCTACTGTGTGATTCTCCCCAGCCCACAGAACTGTGATACTACTGTAACTATCTCAGCTAGACTGTCTGGTTGGTTATAGCTCAGTGCTAGCGCATCTGCTCAGCATGTGCAAGGCCCCAGGTTCGATCTCTAGCACGGTAATAACAATAAGAAGAATAATGACAACAATAAACCCTCTTTTGAAATTTCATTGAGGTGCAGCTCTCACCGTTTGCGCCTCTTCATCAAACCTACTCTAAAAGATCTTCTCTCTCTTCCATCTCCTTCTCGCCTCTCATCCCCTTTGATTCAACTTCAAACTTTCAACTTTGCCGCTCTACTGAAACCTCTCCATGAAAGAGTTAGTAATGATTTCCACTTTTACCAAATCCAATAGCACCCAGCTCCAGTCTTCATCTAACCTATCCCCTTAACAGCACTGAATTGCTAACCCCATTCATTCTTTTTGAGACATCTTCATTTTATAACTTTTGGGGCCTCACTGGACACACTTTCTCAGGTGCGGGTTCCGCTTTCCCATTCTCTAACTGCTGGGTAACCCAGCCTCAGTGCTATGACTACTTCTCTTCTCATCTCCCAACTCCCTAGCTGGTCACCTGCAGTCTCTTGGTTTGACGCCAGCCACAGCTCAACTTCCACATTTACACCTCCCCCACCTCTCCTTTGACCTCTAGTCTCATATTGCAAATAGAATGCTTACTTTCCGCCTTCTTTGCATCACAGTAAATGACACCAGAGTTCCGTTCTGCCAATTATGCTAGAATACTCACAACAACAACAAAATAAATAAACAAATGCATAAACCAGCCAAATTGGAAATATCCTTGATTCATTTATTTCTTGTACCCACCTTACCAGCAAATTCTAGGCTGTCTTCAGATATTAGCCAGAAGCCAGTCATGTCTCACAGCACTCACTTCTGTCCTTACCAAAAGCACCTATTATGTCTTGCTTGAATGACCATCACAGCTCCATAGCTCATCTTCTGGCTTCCATTACTGTCTCCCTATGGTCTGTCTATATTTAGACTCTATATCAAATTATATTACTTATCTGATCAGAACCCTTTCAATGGCTTTCCAACACACAGAACAAAACCTAAAGACCCAAGGCCCTGTGTCCATCAGCCACCTCCACTTCCTAATATTTCCTTGGACTTCTCCTCCTCAAGCCTGCTGATCACTCTTCTGATTTAGAGTCTTCATAGTCCTCATTCCCTCTTCATGGAACCTTCTTGACTAGACATTCTTATGCCTTTCTATTCACTCGGGCTCAGCTCAAAGCCATTAACTGCTTTTCTGAGTCTAGAGTGTGAACTCCATGAGGATAAGATTGTTTCTCTTTTTGACGGGTATGTCCCTGTCACTTAGCATAATGCCTATTATAGAGTATGGTCTCAGAATTGGAGGAAGAAAGGAAAATGAGGAGGGAGGGAGGGAAGAAAGGAAGGAGGGGTAGGAAGAGGGAAAGGAAGAAGGAAGAGACAGGGAAGATAGAAGAGAGGGGAAGAAATCGAGATTACCTGCAGACTATGTTTTCAGATGTATGATTCTAAAGGTAATTCTAATGCACAGATTTACATATCATTGCAGATGGCTGAAATGGACTGAACTGGACAGGGGCAAACAGGAAATGGTGTGTTTTCCTTAAGGTTTCTTCTTGGGTCTTTTACCATGACTGTATTTAGAGTACATACCGGTAGCTCCCCAGAAATGTTCAGTTAAAACAATACCTTAGTTATTTTGGAAATGGCTTTCAAATGGTCTTTCAAACTTTAAGTGAATTTAATTTAAAACTTTAACATCCTATGATTAATCTCCCCTGCCTACTGGCCCGGAGCCGAGGCTCTGGGAAAGGAGAAGGCAGCTATGTGCTTCCATTTCCTGGACTTTCCTCCTTCCCTTTTGTGGTATCCCAGAGCTAAAGCAGGGGGTGGGGGTTTTCAGGAAAGGGAAGGAAATGTACTTTCATTCAGTCTGGGCAGATCAGACTCCTTGCTCATATTGGCCAGCTCTGCCCTGGCAGACACCCCAAAGCTGGTCTTTGAAAGAGTACATTTGCCAAATTTCAGGAAAGTTTCTCAGTGATCCAGAAGTACATCGTGAATGGTGCACAGAGGGATTGTGAGACCAAAAGTCTGAAGACCAGAGAGATGGCTTAAATCTCCTGCCCTTGGACACAGGCCTCGGACTAATGCCAAGGGAGCAGGAATATTCACGCTGCACTGAAGCAGTGCCTTCCTGCACAATACCGACACCAGCAGAGCATATAACAAACGTGGGCCAACAGGCTCGTTTCTTCAAGCCCTATTTAGAATAAATAATTATAATACATGCTCAATGTTTAAGGCATATCTTAGTTTAGCAAATCATTCAATTAACACGTAAACCGTACATGTAAGTTGTAAAATATATATAAAGAGTGTTACAAAGTGAATTTGAATAGGCTTGAATATGTACTAGAAGCATGTAGAGGATGACAAAACATTAATGATTCAGTACAACTTACCAATGGAGAGCTACCTAGTTACAGGAGTTGGAATTAAACTTATGCTCATTCGACAGTTCCCTGATTACTTGGAACATGTTTTGTGCTAACTCAATTCTCTTAAATAATTGTCAGTTAAAGCAGAGAAACTATCACAGAGATACCTACAATGATTAGACCTTATCTTATCGTACAATACTTTTAAACTTTAACATTTAACTCAATTGAAATTAGAATATGGCAAAACCTTCGACTGTGCAGGATGATTATTTCCTGCACAAAAGCAGCCATCACCGGTCAGAGCAGAGGTGAGCTTGGAGGAGCCATTCTGTCGGAGGCGGTGCAGACAGGGTGAAGCTGGCGGAATCAATGACTGCGTACTAGAAGGAAAAAGCAAACATGATTACCAATCTTACGCTTTATGTCAGCATAGGGGGATTTGGGAAATTCAACCTGTTAGTGGTTTTCCACTTACAAAAGAATGATTAAACTCTAGCGTTTCCTCTTATCAATTTCCACACATGCTAACCGATCCAGTCTTTACTCCCATCTTCCTGAGCTATTTGCTTCAGCTTAGTAACTGGCTGGTCACTGTCACTTCTGTCCTGTGGTTTTCTACTCCAGCGTGGCCACTATCAGGAGGCAGCATCTTCCTGTATGTCCCTATCAGAACTTGTGGCATCCTTCAGGGTTAAGGTTAAAAAGAATCCTTTTCCTTTATGTTCTGCTCATCCCCACGTAAACATCTTACCTTTTCCTTTTTCTTACCATGAGCATTGTTTATACTGTCCATTTTGCTCTAAGCATTTATTTTCCTTTATTGCAGTTATCTGTGAATTTTTCTTTCCAGTTAAGACATATGCTCTAAAATAAAATGCTACTGCATACTCAGTCCATGGTGGTGGTGTGCCTACAAGTGCATGGTGGGTCGGAGGTGTCTGTACTTCCACTCATGCATGCAGTGAGCTCTGGTTATGTTCCCACCTCATCCTTGTGGCACTTATCACTGTGGGCTTCTAAGCTCTGGGGATAATCTGTAAAAGCCACTAACACCACCCTTATCCATATGAAGATGAAACTCTAGTAAGAAACTCACGCAAACAGATAATTAAGTATGGCACAAAAGCATCCTGTGAAAAGTTCTACAGGAGTGAAGGAATGGGAAAAGCTACCTTCACACACTTGAAGAAACAGAGAAAGGGAGGTGGGAGGGAAGATTAGAGAATAGGTTGAGTCCTCAAAGCGAAGAGGAAAAAACAGTTATGGACAGATGGGAGTGGCCACAGGAAAGAATGGGCCTCTGCCACTCTAGAACCTGAAGTCATGTGGCCTAGGAGGTGCAAGGGGACAGACAGATGGTCATGGAGGCTGCTTCAGGCAGGAGGAAGTATTCAAAACGGCTGAAATGGTCGATGGTATCGTGTGCTGCCAAGGTAACAAATGAGATAGAGGCTGGGAAGTTTTATTGCAATTAGCATGAAGAAACATTTGATGGCCATTATAATATATGGTCAATAGCTATTTCCTCTTAGCACAGACAAAACAGTTTTAATGTGTTGGTGGTCTTGAAATCAAACTAATGTGTGTTGGAAGGAAATAAGTGAAGAATAAGGAAGTGAGACAAGTGTATATAACACTTCGATTATTATTAAGGAAAAGAGAGAAATGGGGAGGGGATTTGGATTTAGAAAGGATGCGAAAGACTTGAGCATGGTAAAAATACACAGGAAATGCGATTGTTAAATTGGTGTCAACTTGAATAAGAAACGCCCAGCAGATGGATTTAGCACGGTGCTGGGGATGTCTGGATGACGGAATCACTGAAGCCCAAAGACCCACCTGAGTGTGGGCGGCATCCAACAATAGACTTCCGGTGTGGTTAGAGTAAAAGGAGAAAGAAGAGGGAAGGCTTGCTTCTGTTCTTCTGAGAAGCCCCAGTGTTTGCCAGCGCCTTAGGATGTCTCTCCCAGCTGCCAGCTCAGACTCAGCCTTCCGGCACAGGCTCTGGAAGCTTCGGCTTTTGATACGGACTTGCACAGGACTCCACAGTGAGCTCCAGGCCTCCAGCTTTTCCCTATGTCCTCTGCTCTCCAGCCTGGGGAGACCTGGTGCACTCTCCTACAACAGGCTCTGCAGGCTGCACTGTTGCTTTACCTCGTAAAATATATGTATATGATCTTTTCTTTTAATGAACCCTGACTGATACAAGGAAGGGGAGAATAATTGAAAGAAACTGATGTCCCAGGATATGGTCACAATCAGCAAATCAAAGACATGTAGGGTGGGAAGCAACAGGACCCATGGCTCAGGTACAGGGAAGGGAGTGGACAGCATCGCTTCTTCCACCATAGGAAGAGGGAGAGGGAAAGAATAAGGGGTTGGACATAAATGTTTAACTCGGCCAGTACGAAGTTGCAGAACTAACGGATTCTCTATATTGTTACCAATCTAACATCTTTGCTCTCATTTCTCAGAGAAACTGTCACATTCCTTTCCAAGGATGATACTAGGTAGACCCAGAAAATTCTATAAACCCCCATCTGAATTAGAAAGAACTACCAAGGTACCAGCCAAAATATATCTGATTCAAGACTGGGGCAAAGTAACTATAATCAAAAGGTTTCCCCACGAGCTCTAACCTCCTATCAGCCCAGACAGGCCTCAGATGTCCTTTATCATGAAGCTCAGGACAGCTTAGCAAACTCGAATTTTCCTGTCCAGGGACTCCCTGGAGTCCAGGGCTCTGTGCTAAAGATCCAGTGGATGTTGTGGTCAAAATGCAAGACTGTGAAGGCTCTTTCCAGAGGTACCATCCAGTTCCGAAGTCCTCCACTTTACCATTCACCACAGCCACTCACAAACCCACAAAATGCACATTTCCTGACCCTCACACCCAAGCTTTCTGATTTAAGCAGGTCTATGACAGGGCTCAGGAACATCTGCTCTATCCCACCACCTCAGAAGTTTCAGATGCACATGGTTGGCTCTCAAACACAGTCTAGGGATAAGAAACAGAAAGTGTCAAAGGAGCCAGGCCAACTCATCCCACTACTCAGAATACTTCTTTAGGTCCCAGGCAAGGTGCTAATTCTTCACAAAATGAAGGACTGGCAGGGAGGGCAACACTCCAGATCCAAGTGGCAGGGCCAGGAGACTGGTAAGCTACAAGATAATGTTCACTGTTCCCCTCATCAGAAATTGGCAACAATTCCAGATAAACCAGCTTGATTTGTCATCTGTTCATGAGAAGGGAGCCCACAGTAGCCCACGAAGTACATACCCTGGGGGACCATCACTGCGGTGGTGATGGGGATCAGATCTGCTGTAACCCCTGGACAAGAAGGAACTGGCAGATGACCCCAAACTCTGAGCCCAATTATACATCTTCCCACCTCCTCGGAATTTGCATCATCTATGTTCTCACTGATGACCTTTTTTCTGCATTCAGCTTTCCTCTGTCTATAAATATGCTCAAATGCCCCTTCAGAGTTGAAACATTTTTCTGAACTCTGCTCTTTCTTCTCTTTTGCCAAGAAGTTATCAGCATGGTGCAAGGCAGGTACCCTTGTGCAACCCAGTATTCCTCACAATTCGAGTGCCCCGCACTAACCTGCGATGCTCATTAAGCATGACGATGCCTGAGCCTCACTCCACACCAACAAATCAGAAGTTTGTGCTTCAACGAGCTTCCCAAGATACTCACCAAAACACAAATTAGAGAACAACCACTGGGATCCACCATATTCTCCCTAGAACATTAAAGAAACCATTCTCTCCAGATATGTTAGCAACCTTTAAACAGCTAAGTCATGTAACAGCTTCTCATCCCTGGTTTTGTTGGACAAATCCCTCTTCCTTTGGTTTCTAGGGTATGTTCCCTCCTGAAACAAGTTTCTGGGACTTGTTTTCTCCTTGAACTTCTGGAATCGTCCTCTTACTTTTGCCTTTCCTGGCTCCTCTTCCTAAATGCTCCAGATGACCCACTCTCAAATTCAGGCCTCCACCACCTGGCTGATTCTGCTTCTATGAAATTGTTGATTCAGTTGTCCATGTTGTTTTGCCTGCTCTACTACCCCAAGGGGACAAGAGCTACCTACAGAACAATGAACTAAGCTTCCGTGAGGACTCAGGAAGCAGCCCTGTGCTCCAGAATCCCATGAAGAGACCACAGGGCAACTTGGTGTGCACAAACAAACTGCCTGAGTAAGTGGCTGGATGCCAGCTGTTTCTCAGTGGAAGATGTGGTCCCCAAGAAATCATACCTCCTGGCATATGCTCTCTCTGTAAACCCCTCTCATATCCAATAGCAGTCATAGTTTATGACTCAAATGAGCAGTTGATGTGGGAGGAATCACATACTAACCATCAATGCTAAAGTTTAAGAGATCTTCAGACACTGTTGTCATTGTCATTGTTTAGAGCTCCCCTTATCAAGCTGACCGCCATGCCACGAGGGGCGAGCATCCCTGTGGACTGCCCTGTCTGGGTGCCTCCTTGAGCCAGGCTCTCGGGATTTCACAGCAGAATGTTAACTGCCTTTTCACTGTGATCTACAATGCAAAGATCCACCTTTAATGGCCAAAGTGGAATTGCTCTCCCTTCAAATGCCGATTAGAAAATTCAACCAAGAATCAATTGCCATCCATTTCTTGCCAAAAGCTCAGTCACAATGCAGGATATTTAAGTTAAAGAGACACCCTTTTATTCACTCATTTCAAATTTATAAAATATATAATATAAATATATAATGTAAAATATATAATATCCAGGCTTTCATTTAGAAGTTGCCAGAAAAAAATACAAATAAAGTTTGGTGTCAGTCCTGGAGTACCTCACGGTGTGGTAGGAAGTCTGCGTTGGAATAAAATTATAATAAACATTACATATGCGATTTAGAAGCAGCCCACAGAAGGATTTGATTAATTCTGTGCAGGATGGAGATCTGAGTGTGGGGAGAGATGGCCTCACGTAGAAGGTGATACATTAGGGCCTGGGGACAGAACTCAGTGGTAGAGACCCTGCCTTGAGAACTTGCCTCACATGTGCAAGGCCCAGGGTTCAATTCCAACTACTACACAAATGAAAAAAAATAAGGCCATATCTGAAGGCCAAAACATCAAAAAGAAAATTTCAGATACAAGGGATAATATCTGTAAAGCCATGGATGCACAGAAAGAGCAAGACTAGAAAAGCAGCCAGCGTCATGAGAGGCTTCATATATCATGCTAAGAAATTAGAATTAGCTTGGACTAGTCAGATAGACTTAGGATAAAATCTCTACTCTGTCCTTTCTAGCCTACAGCACTGGGTAAGTTACTTAAACACCCAGTGGCTGTCAGTGTTTTCAGCTGTTAAAACATAACAATAATAATGTCCACTATTAATTCAAAGCCTGTATCTGTGAATAAGACACGCGATTCCTGCCTTCAGAGAGCCTACTGCTAGTAAATGCTCTGAGAATTAAACAAGCTTGTTAACAAATCTAACACTGTGCCCAGCATATTCACAGCTGTGAAGGTGCAGGAATATTTTCTTCCTGTAGAAACCCGAGAATGATCCTTCCCTGCACCGCACTCTATGCAAGGATGAAATCCTACCTCTGCTCTCCTCTACATCTCACTACACTAATGCTATTCTCGTCTTTTTTCATTGCCATCAATGCCAACCTCATCAACTCACAATAAAGCACAATTAATGCCTGAGCCGGGCACTGCTCTGCGCAGCACTCAAAGTGCACTGAGCTCCCAGATTAAATCAGCAGTTAGACAATTGCCCTTTCGTGCACATTTACCAGCATGGAATCTGCATGAGGAGAAAATAGCCAAGTAACATTTCTAAACACAAATTCATCACCTGAGTTAAAAAGCAGAGGCTTACTGAAAATAAACAGAGCTGTACCTGAGAGATTTAAAGCCTAGACCCAGCTCAGGACAAGTTGGGGCTTTGTGATATCACACAGGGGCTGCAGCAGAAATGGCTCCAAACCCGAAATGGACCGGAAGGGACCCTGTTTGGGGCTGCATTCTCAGGAAGAAATGTATTTCAGGTAAGAAAATTACCATTTCTATACTCATAAAAATCCTCAATGCTTTTCTGTGCTGCATTCTCTTTACTGTATTTTCTTCCATTTTCCTAGGAAGAGTCTATGAAATCATGGTTATAAAGAGGGAGAAGAGAAGATCCTGAAGTCCTGAAATGTTTAATCTTTACTTGTGGGTAAAAATGAATGGCCTGGAATAAATACTGTCAAAAATAGGCTCTGACAAGAAAAATAATGATTACAGTAATAACAGCAACAAACCTCACAGCTCAGTGTACCTCTCCTCCTGCCTGGACACAGGTATGCTGGGGTGGCAGCTTACCTCAGCTACAAGGAGGTGAGGACTCAGAGATAGGACAACTCTAACACAGAACTGAAAAACAGTCAAGTGAGGCAGGATCCAGGTGAATATTTAGCCTGGAAGTCCAAAACATTTCTGTGTCTAAGATAATTTATGGTGCCCTCCTTACCCCACCCAACCCGCCTCCTATGTTGCCCAGCATAGCCAGAAAGACTGACTAGAAAGACAACTGAAGATAGCAGTTAAAGATTAGCACAAGGCAAAACATTAAGTGCGCAATATGGACTATCCTGGCCACCGAACCTGTGATGTGCACATTTTCCTGAATAGTTTCTTGATGTACAATTTTTATGATGTCATTTGAAAGGGCAAATTTCCCCAATGGAGTCACTACCTTGGCATGTGCTGCAAATAGCTCTATTCTAGGTTCTTACTGGAGAACATAGATGTTTGTATCACCCTTTTTCAGAAGTCTGGATTTCTGTTTTAAAGTGTCACAGTGCTTATTTGTGTGTGTGTGTGTGTGTGTGCGTGTGTGTACGTAGGGTTGCTTTTAGCATTTACAATTTGCCCCAAACCGTAAAAACTTCTGCTAAAAATAAAGTTCCTTGGAGTTGAACAAAGTTACTCTCATCCTGACATGATATGACCACTTCCCCTTAGTTTTAAAATACTTCAAAATTATTGTTGTCATTTTAATTGTCTTTTCTTGGCTTATTAGTCAATTTGAACATGATTTAATAGATAGATAGATACATAGAGATAAATAGATAGATAGATAGATAGATAGATAGATAGATAGATAGATAGGATATTTATAAGTCATTTACATTTTCCCCAGAACTGGTTGAGGCATCTAAGAACTTCCAGAAAATTCCAATGGAGTCTCAGAATTGGAGGAAGGGAGGAGAAATCTGCAAGAGAATGGGAGGACCCTAGGGCAGGGAAACCAGAGGGCAGAGTGGTGGGCATCATCTGGCCTGCCCCCTGGTCTACATTTCTTTCTCTTACTTTGATCTTCTTTCTCCTCTTTCTTCTTTCTCTTATATGCCCTTCCAACTCTCCCTTAGGGCATTCCATTTTCACCAGAACCTCTTCCCCGTCTCTCTGGGCTCTCAAATCTGGTACCTTCCTCTCTCAAGTGGAGCAGCTTTTAAAGACAAAGTGCAGTAAAAGGTGGAGAACATCTCTTCCTTAGATAAGAAGACAGGAGGAAATGCCCTAGTCCCAGCATTTAATGCTGACACACTAGCTCTGTCATTCTGTTCCAAGACTGTAACCCATGAATAGAAAATTGAATTCCATCTCGCACTGGAGTGTTACCAGAATAAAACACTGCTCATCAGTTCCATTCTTTCTTTTTCCACTCATTTACAGCTCTAGTATCTACATCCAATTCTTGGGTGCAGCCAGGCTGTCTGAAATATGAGTGACCACTTTGCCCACACAGATGCTGTACTTCGTATTAATTATTCTTGCTGAATTGTGTTTTCATGTTCTGTCCCGGGATTCCATCGAAGGGTGAGGGTTTTCCCCCGAAATAGAATTCCAAATCATACTCTTCTCTGATAATGGACCTAAGTGATACATCTAGAAAAGCCTCCATGGGAATGGTTCCCTCCAGCCCACAATAGTGGATCCTGTATGAAGGGGTCAGAGAAAATGAAGGGAGAAGAAATGTAACTGTGCCTATATGTTTCCTACTTCCTCACTTAAAAAGAGATTTCAAACATATTTGGGGAGATATTAAAATATGTCAAGTTTAGGAACTGAATTAGACTTTCTACCATAATTTTGATACTTTTGGAATTTAACCTTAACCTTATAAACTACCATGCAAAATTCACTAATTTTTTAAGGAAGTTATTCAAATCACTGTCCTCCTCAGTTATTTTTCTACTCATATTGTCCTTTGTTGAAATTTTAGCACCTATGAATTTTACTCTGCTGTTACATGTTTCTTTTCATAAGCTGCCTCTTCTCCTCCCCACAACAATGTGTGGTAGCTGAATTTATTCACAAGGAGGACAGTTTTGACGTAGTTCATAGCCTGCTGGAGAGATGTGACACGTGCAAACTTAGGTGGATTGCATATAGACGGGTATATACAGAATCTGCAGAACGGATTGCTAATTCTGTATGAGATTGCCTGGAGTGTCCTTGTTACTCATGTCACTCTTACCATAAATACTCAGTCACCGTGATGATGGTGTCTACTGACTGACTCTGCTGCGTGCCTGGCACTAGGCAGGATATTTCATTCATTTACTTCTTTTATCATTCATGACACATAACCCTATCTAATACATCTGTGGGGGTTATATTATCATCACACTTTTAAGGCTCAGAAAGATAACTTATGAAAGCTATATCAGGCCAGAGCAGCTTTAAAACCTGCTGTGGGGGTAACACCAAGCCCACTTCCGCATTGTCAAGCAAAATGCTTCCAGAAACTTCACAGAGAAGAAAATGCTTAGTATAAGATGTAAAGATTGGGATGGAAAATCAAAAGTTTCCAGAGATTATGCATGTAGGGATGAAGAGAAAGGAGGAAAAGGTTTTTCTAGATGTCAACAAAGAGAAATGTGAAATTCCAACTGTGTTTGACGAAGTTTGGACCGGCAGCAATGTGGACCTTGTATGGGTAGAAAGGCAATGAGATGAGGTCTCACTCCACAGAGACCTCTGCCCCGCGCAGATGAGGCGGGTGTTCATTCAGACACCACGGTGAACTGTGTGGAGGTGTTGAGAAGCCAGAAGATCGGATTCTATTTCTGAAATATATCTTTCGTGGTGGTATGGAGAATGGAGTACAGGAAAACAGAAGGGAGGGATGGAGGAAGACAGCTTAGAAGGCCGTAATTCTAAGAAGTGACCATAATTTTAAGGAGTGACCAAATTGAAGAAAAGGCCACAGTCACTAGAGAAAGGGTCTTCTTTGGTAGATTTTCAAAAAGTAGACTCTGTGAGACATGGTGTAATTTAAATATGCAGCCTGAAGAGGAGGAAGAGACTGAGGTTGGATCCATCATCCATCTGCCGGGCTTGATCAACCGCGCAGACAGCAGTAGAAGGCAGGGTGGGGCAGGTGGAGATGGGAAGGTGACAGGCTGCATTTTAGGGACTTTGAGACCTCAGTGGGATGTAGACCTGCAGGGCTGGAGCCAGGAGACACAGATGAGGCATCAATTGTGTGTGGTCATGAAAGCTCTAGGAGTAGAACGTATTATTCAGCAGGAAGGCTTACAAAATGTCAGGAAAAAACATTAAAATGTCAGTATTAAAGACAAAAGTTGAAAATTAAAAGCTTGCAAAGTGCCCTGATAAGGAAGAATGTAGGAAGATCTCAAGAGAATAATTCCACAGAAACCAAATGTGGGGAGAAGGGAAAACTCAAGAGGGTTTGACCAAGTACGATAAAGACTGAAAAGATGTCACTGATTCTAAAAGTGGTCACTCACTGACCTAAAACAAGAGCAGATTCAGGAAAGTCATGGGAAGATCGCAGTGGGAGAGATGACGATTTGAAGAGGCAAACATAGACAGTCCTTTCAAGAGCCCTGGCTGGAAAGACAGGAATCCCGTGTGGCTGCAGCAGCTCTCCTAGTGTGTGAGGAAAGAACCTAGGTCTCTACTAATCAGCGAGCGCCGACCACAAGGAATCCACAATGAGAGAACACAGCAGGCTGCATTGGCGAGGTAATGGTAATCATGACAACACATACTGTTAAAGGGTTGCCACAGACTACAAGGCAGGGGGAGTAACAGAAGCAACGAGAGACGTGGACATGAGTGAAAGTGAAAAGCTAGAGCACGACAGGTGATGTCATGGAGGAAGGAAACAGGCACAGTGGAAGGGCTTGGGAGAGACGGCCAAGGAGTCGTTCTTGAAAAGTAGCAAAGTGGAGATGAAGAAGACAATGAGGGGATGTTCCGGGAATCAGGGAAGGTCCGGGCTGCACTCGCTCTGTGCAGACAAGTTGGAGGTGGGTCTACAGAGGCAGGAGCTCGGAGGGTAGGTTCTGTTCATGCCTTGCAATCACAGCAGGAACGTGCAGAGAACAGCTGATTCACTGGCCAGAGACTGAGTGCATGAGAATGAAGTTGGTGGGACATCTAAAGAGAAATGGAGGGTTTCTGAGTGGACGGACATGAGTTACCTGAGGTTGGAGGCAGAATTGCCTGCAAGGAGTGGGAGGGAAAGGCTACAGTATCGCTGCCTTCTCACAGGGCCACACAAGATGGCTAGTGGAAGAAAAGCATTCCCCACTCTTTCCCACCATGAATTCCAGAGTTTGGGAAGTAGGCAAGAGGTTCTGTGAAGTGATCGAGGAATATGCTTGCTATTACATTTTCGTTTCTCAGCTTCAATGCCATCTTTCTGAATTCTGCTTTGTGATTCTGGGGCTGGAACTCTCTAAACTACTTTTCCACTCTGCCAGCTGCTCTCTGACATTAGAGGGCACCAGAGGAGGCTGGAAGACTGAGAAAGGACTTGGTCCTTCCTGTTCCTATTGATTCCAGTAGCAACAGGTGACCCCAGTACATGGTGGCTTCATGGTTCTCCCTCAGAGCTGTCACAGAAGTCAGACAGGGACCCCTTCTTCAAGATCTGATTCCAGCTCTGCAGGGATACTAGATCAAACTTCTAAACTATCATAATCCAAAATTCTTACCATGATTCTGTTGGTTGTAACTTCATATAATTTAATTTTAGTAATTATTTTTAGCAAATGTGAATGATATCTAACAATCACCCCAAAAGCTCTTAAAAATTTAAAAATTTCATGCAAACACAAAATGCACAGAATATGATGAACTTCGAGAATTCCTAACATGTTGCCTAGTAAAGAGTGCTGAATTTGAGAAAATATTTGCAACCTATTCATCTGACAAAGGATTAACATCCAGAACATGCAAAAAACTCAAATCAGCAGCAGTAATAATGACAATAATTTGATTTTAAAATGGACATAAGACCTGAGTAGACATTTCTCCAAAGAAGACACACAAGTGTCCAACTCCTCCATGAAAAAATTGATATAAAAAATCATCAGAGATATGAAAATCAGAGCCACGATGAAATATCATCACACCCCAAGCAAAATGCCTAGTACCAAATGGACAAATGCACCTACAACAAATGCCAGTGAGGACCATAGGAGGGGTACCTTCCTAGGCTGTTGGTGGAACATAAATTACCACAGTCATTACATTATGTAGGACAGTATGGAATTTCTTTCAAAACATAGAATGCTGAAAGTGCAAGTACCATATGATCTAGGTGTTTGCTTGAAGAAAATGCAATCATATCCAAAAAGTACCTTCACTTCCCTGATTAATGCAGCACTGTTACCACAGTGAGCTACGAAATCGAGCAAGATGTCTTTCAAAGGATGAATGGGGGAAAAGATAAAAATAATGTACTAAGGGTCAGAGAGAATGCCTGTAACCTACCTTTAAAGTCTATCAGTGAACATTAAGGTGCAGAATTAATGTGTTTAAGTAAAACTATCTCCAAATCCTTGAAAAGAAATCATAAATGTCCATGACTGACATAAGAAATTTGTCCAAGACATCTAGTTTTGAGTGCCATAAAATACATAGAGTGAAAAGAGAGGAAGAAAAAAGCAGATGAACAGATTTGTAAAATGTGCTGTATATACACCATAAAATACTATTTGGCCATAAAAAATGAATGAAATCATCATTTCCAAGAATGTGAATGGAAGCAGAGGATATCATGATACATGAAATAAACTACACATGGAAAGACAAATGCCACATGTTCTTACTCATTTGGAAAAAATTTTTAAAAATCTATCTGAGAGGAGAAGAGAATAATGCTCATGAGAGAGTAGGAAACAGGTGGGGAGGGAAAAGAGACCAAGCGCAGAAAATAGGCACCAAAGGACAGTTAGGTAGGAAAAATGAGTTCCAGAGCTGTAGAGCACAGGAGGAAAACTGTAGTCTAAAGCAATTTGTGATATATTTCAAAACATCTACATAAACACAAAGATTCCTAGCAAATAGAAATGATCATTGTTTGGGAAACACTGATGGAAATACTAATTACCTTGGTTTGATTAACATGTGTCAAATTATTATATAATACCATATAAATACAAACAAATATTATGCATACCTTTTAAAATTTAAATTTAAAAAGAACTCAACATATTGCTACATTTGCATATTTTATGGAGGAAATATTACGAATACAGTTAGGGCCCCTTTGAACCTACCTTAGATCATATTTCTCTCTATTCCTCCCTCTATAGAGTTAATCAGTGCCCTGAAATTAGCATATATATAGCACGTATGTATTAGCATATATATTACATATCCCCATTTTTTTTCTTGCGGAAGTATTTACCTATAAACAATATATTTCTGGACTATTTTAAGTTTATGAATATACTCCTCATGAGTAAGCAAACTCCCGTTTCACTATCACTGGTTTTCTAGATTTACCCCATTGACCAACAGGCCTCTAATTCACTTATCCAGGTGAATTTGTAAAGATTCTTTTTCACGAATCCACTACATTTTATTTAGCCAATGATCACTGAAGGATATTTAAGACGTTTCATTTTTTACTACTGCGGGGAATACTGGAAAAATATCTCTGTATATAGCTTTTTATATAAAACCAAAGTGGAATATTTCTTTTATCTTCTAATCACCATCCCCAAGTTCTAACCATTCCTGAAATGTATTTTAGAGTATTGCACTCTGTAATTTACCAGAATGCCAAAATATTCCCTAAGGTTATTGCATCAAATTATTCGCACAAATAGTGCACAGAAATTTCCACTGTGCCACATCCTCACACTTGGTATTTTCTAGACTTTTAATTTCTGCCAACACAAAAGATGTGAAATAATATCTTTTCATTGTTGAATCCACATGTTGTGGTTCTAAGCATATTTGGGCTGGGCTTTTTCCTGGTATTAGTTTGTCTTTTCTGTAAAGTCCTTGTTTTTATCCTTTGTTCATTTTTCTATTGAGTTGTATGTCTTCTTCCTCTTAATTTGTAGATATTCTTTATATGTTGAATATTAACTCTATTACTTATGTACATCTTAAATATCTAGGACAGTTTTATTTTATGTTTTCTATTTTTATCAAATGGTTTGATACACCAAATTTTTTATTAACTTAATGCCATCAAATATATCAACCTGTGTTTCATGTATGTTTTTGGTCTTCAGAAATAGTTTTCAGCACTGATATTTTCTCCCATACTTTCACTGAAAGACTTAAAGATACAATTAATTCATCCAGAAATTTGTTATTCTTCCACACGGCTGACCTACCGTCCTGGTATCAGTTTGGGGAAGTTTATCATTTCCCTGCTGGCCCTTGGAGTAGGTCTGTGCTATCCCTGGTCTCCATTCATAAAGAGTTCTCTGTCGGGGTCTCCATTCTGGTTTACTTGTCGATCCATTTCAGCGACACTTCATCTTGATTACTGTAACCTAATGGCACCATTTCTACCTTATTCTTCATCATCAGAAAGTGTTTTGGTTATTCTTTGCCATTTCTCTCCCAGGTGAATTTCAGGTTCAGCACATAATCTTCCCACAAACCTCTGCTGGAATTTTGAATGAAATTGAATCTTTAAAGTTCTTGAACACATATTCTCACATCTCACTCTCCCAACAAATCTAAAAGGCAATTGAACTAATCTTCTGTCTAGATGTGTGTGTGTGTGTGTGTGTGTGTGTGATGTTTAGTAACCTGCAAAATATCATAGAGAGATAAGCAGTCAGATTTCAAAATGGTGCCGGCTTAGAAGTGTCTGGTTTGTCCATGCCTCTGATTTTAAGACTGTGAGCATTCCCTTTCCTCATCAGCAGCAGTTCACAGTCCTCCATGCAGTGATCGGAACTTAAAGTCTTGCTCAATGTTTTGGTGATTTTAATCATGAAGAGGAGAAAAACAAGGAGTACAGGTGAATAGAGAAAGGTCAGACTCCTGTATTTTCTTCACCTGAATTTGTAGTCTTTTGTTCCCAGTCCTGCTGCCCTTTCCTCCAACACGCCAGTCCTTTACTCACCTAACATGAGGCTTTACTCTACCGGTCAGGGCAGTGACAGGACAGGCGTCTCTGCTCCTGGCCCATGTGACTGTTCCTGAGGTTCTGTGATTAACTGCATCAGGTTCTTTCAGTTGGCGCTGCTACTCTCCTTGGAAGATGTGCTTAGACATATTTAAGGGATTTTCATTTCAGAAACAGTTTCATACAGTGAATCAAAAAAACTAAATATCCAATTATGGACAAAAGATGACCAAGTAAGGAGAGATTCTTAAAAGATATGCTGTTTTAAGTCTTTGGTTAGCTGAAGTGTCTTCCAACCACAACCTGAAGTTTGCATTGTGTTTTTCACAAAAACATCTTAAAACTTATGATCACATTTTAGTTTGGTTTACTTTTAATATTTCCATCATTAGCTAAAATACATTGTTACCCAAAATTACTTTTTAAAAAAGAATTTTAATAAATATACTATAGATTAAAATAGTAGTCACTAATCAAACTACCAACTGCAAAATATTAAAATAATTAAAAATTCCATTGACCCACTCAAACACTTTAATAGTATATAATAAAATGCCACGTGGTATTAAAAGGTGTTAATAAGTTTGATTTTTCTAAAATTATATCGTTTACTTTCATCTGTGAATCAGTATTATTCTTTAAAACTGCATGATCTTTAGTTGAAATAGAGAATAAATCTTCAAAGATATCACTGTTACTACTGCTAACCAAAATAGTTTGTAATTTGAAAGTTAGCTAGGAATTACTGTGCAGATACGTGTCGACCAGAAAGGCAGATGACTGAAATATTACCTGATCTCTCCCTATCTTCTACTCCAAACACAACCTTAGGTTGACTGTGCGGGAGCACTTCCAAGAGGAAAGAGTCCTCCTACCCAACATCTCCCACAGCACGCCGCTCTTGGTAGCTCGGGACAGACTGAAGAAAGAGAAAGGGAAACAGGAAAAGGGGCAGACAGCTGGATTAGACTGCACTGTGCATATTAGTGATGGGCAGACTTCAAAAGACTTAGAGGTTCATTTTGGACAAATGCCCAGAGATTCCCAGCCTTACCCAAAACCTTCTGTAACTTCTGATTTTAAAATTGAGCTAGAATTTTTTTGAGAACAGACTTTTAGTCCTCAGTCATTCCATACTCATGGTCTTTAAAAATAAATATAAATAAATGAATAAAAGCAAAGAAATTCTAAAATTTCTGATCCCTAGAAAATGAAGTATTTAATTTAAATAGATAACTAGCAAAAACAATGTTTTGAAATTTTAAAGTGCAACTGTTAACATTGTATTTTTTCCTGGAAGAGACAGAAATTTCTTAAAAACATTTAGCTGCTATGTGATCAGTTTTAAATACCATAAACAATAAAGCTTTTGAGCCAGTTTTTAGGGACAGGTGAAATCTTCATTTGCCTTCTAATTGGCCTCGGAAGGTCCCCAACTGTTGTGAATCCTCATCCACAGACTCAGGCTCTCACAGAGATGCATCACCAATCCAGGTCTGGTGTGGGCGTCAGAGCCAGCTGAAGAGGTGACAAGGAACCCGTGCGTCTCTCTGCCCACACAGACTTCTGCTAAGCGGACACAGCAAGTTATACTCCAGAGAGTATGAGCACCCTTGGTCTAATCACCACATGTCTGGTTAAATGCATCTCTCAAATACCTCACATAAGAGTTATTGTTACTAAAAGAAAAAGACTACCGTGAAAAAAAGTTACTCTTACAAGCATTTTAAAAATTACTTTCGGTACAATCCATTCCTGATACTAGCTTTCAACCAAAACAAACTACTCCTGTGTTTGTTAGTATGATTCAGAGTGTGACAAGGCTTTACTCTTGTCTCGAAAAGACTGCATGGCACATTCACTGCACAAGGAGTGATAAGCAGGCATGAAACTGTTTCTGGTGTGTTCACCACAAGAATCTCCTGGATCAGATTTAAGATGACCATGGGGAAAGGTCGTTTCATGACTACATTTATGAGTATGCAGCCTCCGGAATTCTGTGTCACACAATAGGTGGCCCCTCATCCAATTTCTGTGACACTGCATTCAGCTCTCCAGTAGGTATAAATACTGGTGACTTTCTAGGAAAGTTAATACATTAGCAATGAGAGATACACCTGAGGAAAATATATTTACAGTTCATTATATGTATGTTTTCACCTCCAGTGGCTTTTAAGCAATAACTGCTAATGAGCAACTAGCTATACTGAGAGTCAAAAGTTTCTCAATCTTTGAAAAGTCATTACCACCATAATATTTTGATGTCAGTGCACATTTTCCTTTAAAATGTATGGTTCTTGCCAAAATAGCAGTAGCTTATTTAGATCTGCATGCTTTACTCTAATAAAAGTGCAAAAATTAGTAACAGTTGTTCCATGTCAATCGCTAGCTGAAAACAGATCCTCAGCAGATATGAAATCTGGAATAAGACCTACGTCTCTTTATAGTTCTCTTCTAGGGTTTTCCTAAAGCAGACCTCATTTGATATTTCAAACCATTCTGACTAAGACAGCTCTTGTAATTTGAACTACTTTGTATCACTTTGCACATACTTTTTTAAGCTTCTCTAGTCAATTGTCTCCTTGCTTGATTTTTTGAGTTTTTAATGATACAAGAAATATTAAAAAATGAAGGCCAACATCAATGATATTCACTAACTACTAAATATTAATGATATATACCAAATGAGAAACAGGAACAACAAGCTAGAATCGATTTCATTAATTTAATATATAATTTAAATAGGTTACTTCCCCAAACATTTTCCAAGATCCATTTATATATAGTAAAAAAATGAATAAGTTGGAGCTTCACGTTCTACCTTCTAACCTGGCTTGGGACATTATGATGGATTGAGAATTAATGTGAAAGGGAAAAAAGACCATAAAAGCTATAAATTGTTATCCAAACTATTAAGGAAATTGATAGGGTGAACCCAAGATATTCATTCACTTATTGGTTAATCGTTTCTGGAATATTTTCAATGTTCAGAGTTTGTTCGGTGTTTATAAAACATAATAGTAAAATAATAAAAATAAGCAAAATAGTCATCTTTTAAAGTATCACTTTTATACTGTGCAGTAAGTAGTGATTGGAGGTAATAGGCCTTCATGTTTAAAAAATACTTTTTTACCTCCAAAGGTATTTTTTACCACTCAAATACATTGATGTTCTCACCCTCACTGACACATTTGACACAAACAAGCTCATCTGCTTTCTCAAATAGATAAAGGAAAGGGGATTTGAAGAGGCATTTGATAAATTACAAAAACGTAAACAGTCAGAACCTCATACTTTTACCCAAAAAGCCCTCAAATCAAGGAATGTCATCATCTATATTTGCTTTGGTTTGTAGGATATGTAACGTGTCTTTGAAATATTGCCTTTAAAAAACAACACCACGCTGAAAGAATCAGTAGAAAACTATCAGAAGCTACACCCTTTACATCAATATTTAATTTATCAAACAACTTTCAAACCTCACATGCACAATATACTTATTAAAGTACATAACCATAGAAAGTGCCTTGGAAATTGTGTACTGTCAAGCTCATAATTTCTTACCTCCATATACTTAAACTGACTTCAATAAATAAACCAGTAAATGCATTTATTATTAAAAGCAAATTTCTTTAAAAATTCAAATCTTAACTTATTAAAAAATATAAGAAAAGATTTTTTTGTACTTTAGTATGCAAGAACTAGATTGCTTGACCTCTCTTTTAATGACTTAATTAGCTGTATGAAAGCCCAGCTGGGCCTCCGCTGACAACATAGCTAGATATTTCAATCAAGCAGTGTTATGGAGAATAAGTAATAAATGCTACCTTGTCGCCATACAGTCCCAAACCATAGTGCATGCTGGTAATACTAAATTTGATCAGTATGCCTCATATTTCAATTAGTCGTGGTCTGAATCCCTAAAACTGTGTAATGTGTATGAATTCCTGATATCAGATACAGAGCCACAGGCTCCCACAGTTAGAAGTCATTGAGTTTGCTTTTATTAGCAGCCAATTAATGGCAAAAATCTGCATTGCTTTTAAAATTTATAACCTCTCTTCCAGCTGCATCCACAGCTCCTGCTATACTGTATACAATCAGATCCATATCACTGTCTCGAGTCAAACAGCTGCAAACTGTATTCTGTCCGCAGAAGTAAAAAATCCTTTTATACAGAAGCTTTTTTTAACCTCTTAGAAGTTCTTTTCAAAGAGCAGCAGCACTAGGCACTTTGCGACAATGAGCGATTTAATACAGAAAGAAAGAAATCTACACCAAGGTAACCTCCTGGGATATGCTAGGTTTTCAAACGGAGTGAAACCCTACCACTCTGGCTCCGCGCAAGGGCAAGCAAAGCCACTTCTCCTGACCAAGGCTAAGAAAATATAAACATATAAAACCTGACCCTCATGCAGAGTTAACCCATTGAAGTCTATACAGTCATTAAAGCAAAGTGGTGTTGCCCACGTTGAATATTGAGCAACTCACATAAAATGTTGGCATTCACGTGTATGTGCCTGGACCGTAGATGGTTGCCTAATTAAACATCTGTGGGCTCACGTTCCCCACCGGTTTATTGCATACCCCAAGGTTTCTAGACATTATTTTTGGGAAGCAGACTCTTTCTGACATATGATAAGACAGTAAATTTAGATGTGATCAGATTTAGTAACAAAGCATAATTGCTTTATGTATTGCTAATGCTGTACTCTCAAGATTATTAAGGGAATAGTTCGGCTTTATGGTATTATATGTCCCAAGTTGTCTTATACATTCAATCCTATGAGGCCTGAAATACTTTGCTGTTTGATCATTAAAATATTATTTGGGAAAAATAAAGTAGACAGCTTTTTCATTTTGTCTTTACAGAATAGTAGCATATTTTGAAATATATAGCGCATGTTATTTTTATAAATATTTATATATCCCTCTATTTATGTAACATAAGGTGTAATAGAAAATTTACCTGGAACAAGAGTGTGAAAAAATACTCTCCAATTCTAATACATGACAATAAAAATGTTGTACTAGGATAATACAAATGGCCGCCACGGTTATTTAAAGACAATAAAATCCTATTTTGCAAAACTCAACTGCTAATAACCAGCATTCTTTCTAACTGCTTAAATACTGCAGTAAGACTTATAATGCCACTGTGAAATCATAAGCCAGTACTTCAAAGGTGTTGTATCTGTTACAAATTTAATCTGCACTGCTTTGTCACAACTGATTTCAGCCCATCAGCCTGGAGATGCAGCATAACAACATTCTTGTTGTCCTAGACAACCTGAACCAACTGCTAACTACCTGCCGGATGCCACGAATGATTATAATAATGTTGCCGATGACATCAACAACCACCCTGCAATGTGCAATTAGTCCATTCCAGTTAGGAGGAGAAAGCGGGCTTTACAATGTGGACAAATTGTAGGCACCTTAATGATAGAGACAGAAATTCTGTGTTTTATTTTATGAATGGCACTGTATAGTTTTCGCTGTACTTAAAATATTCTTCTGAAGTACTTTATATTCATACATTTCACAATTATATAATGTAAATTAATACAGACTTGAATCTCAAGTAATTTTTCCTGAATAAGGAAATATATTATTTCATTAAGTATGATGGCTCTTAGGAAAACAATATCCACAGATTTCTGTCTAAATACTGAATGTTTTCATATTTTAAGTATCAGTTTCTGAAATGTAGCTCTAGAGCACACATTTTCTGCTTCCTCCCAGGCATAGGCGGCACTGTGTGCACTGCATGTGTGCAGCATCAATGTGAGCTATCAAACGAATTTGTGTTCATGAAATTGCTCAGACAAAGAGCTAATGGAGCAGGACATCGAAATCCCCTTGCACGTTGGAGCTTAATTATAAAACATAAGGTTAAATCTGACTCACCAGAGTCATTATGAAAATTTATCACTTCCAAGGACAATTTTTGGCCTACCAACCAGCCCGTGGATTTAATGTTTACACACTATGTGTACAAGTGTGTACATATACAAGAAACTACAACCTGTCAAAATACAGCTTTATTATTGGACAAGACAGTACTTTGTATTCAAAATCTTTTAAAATTGCTAATCCGCTGTTCTTATGGAAAATCTTAGCACATCATTTATCTGTGCTATTTAAATAATACTAGAAGGTATTTATCAATGAATATTTAATTGCCAAGTAGTGTGATTTAAATCCACCCACCAAGAAAAATAAATGCATAGGGAATTATATTTCTCATACTTCTCAGGAAACTACTGAAAATCCTGAAGTTCTACCTAAAGACCCCCTTCTGTACAGACTACAGATTATCATTGCAATGTCTATGCTAAACATGGCATAAATATTATCAGTATATTTTTAATGAATTTAACAGCTTAAGGGATGGCACAAGATAACTTCAAAAAATGAAAACACAATTTTTTGTATTAGTGCTTTGCACAAAACAAAATTTAAGCGAATAATAACACAAAGATATGAAAAGTCATTTTATGGGCAAATTAAGCAAAAAGAGAATCCACTGATTATAAATATTCTATTCTTATTAGGAATGAATCACATTATTTTGAGAGTTTTTCTTCCTATTGATATTCCACTTAAATGAATTTAATTCCAAACTACAAATGATATAAGTTTAAACATATCCTTTAACAGGCATGGTAGCGACACCATTAAACGTATATTAAGTTCCCATATGAAATTCACACTTGTGACTTTTCTCTGCCATTCATGAATTATGCAACAGCCCCTAACTCATGAAAATGAAGGTGCATTAACTGCCCACTGCCATGTATTGTCTCTTTCTATGTGCTTATGCACACATTTCCACAGATCATTATGCATGAATGCATCTATGCAAGGGTAAACGTACACATATGGTATGGAAATTGACACATATGGATAAACAGCAACTAGACACTTGCTTGTGAGGAGATAGATATATATATATATACACACACACCTTGTTCCAAATAACAAAATTTAACGCAGAACACCTCTATCCATGTTGTGGATGCCACACGGCAAACAAAACAGATGCCGTCGTTAGACAGCAACAGAGGGATTTCTTCACCCAGGAAGGGACGAAAATGTGAAGCTGTTGGTCCACAGACCAGAAATCATGCCCTTTCACCTTGGATGAAGTTTTTCTGGCTTTTCCCCCTTGAAGAAAGCTTCCTTTCAGGGTGATTAAAATCTCACTGGCGCACTATTTTAAGTAGTGTCCAACCACTGAACCCGTGCTTGCAGTCAGTCACCTTCTGAGGGTCCTAAGAGACAGTGGTAGTGACTCATTTCTAAAAAAGACAATTACTTGAAATAAATAGTTTGGGAAAATAAAAACGTGGCTTTCCTCACTGAGTGCTGCGGTCATCCGGGTTATTCCGAGTTCGCCCTTGAACCACCCAGAGTCGCCCCAGGGTCTTCCCCGGAAGTCCGGGCCTGAGCCCGGGCAGCCTCGTCTCGCTGGTGAGCGCTGCTGCTGGTGATTTGTGACTCGGGCAGTGGTGAGGACGCCTTCTGCCTCGCCTCCCTTCTAACGTAAACAGGACTGGCCACTGTGAAATAATTCTTTCTAATTAAATAGAATGAATTCAATTAGATATCGAAGTTTTTAATTTGTGTGTAATAAAGTTTCTTAAAAACGCTGCTTCAGGCAATAAAAACTGGATTTAATGACTTAAGAAGCAAGAGTAAAATATTTTTACAGAATAGATTTAAATTTTATGCAGCGTCAAATGCTCATGTTCAGAATTTCTCATAAAGGTTATGGTAGTAATGTAACTCATTTCGTGTAAATCATACCTACATAAAATTAATTGGAACATTTTAAATAGCAAAACAGTTATTTTATAATCATCTATTCACATTCTATGTTAAGTATTATTTGAAATTAAAACTAAAATAATATAGATGTATAGTGTTGTTATTCATATGTTTATTACACTAAGGATGAATTATATACTTAATGTCATACAAGATAGAATATTTCTAACTTTTATTCATGATTATGATGCTTCCTTTTTTGCTTCTCCGATTCTTTTTCAAAATAAATATAAAATCAAGTATCTTTGTTGTGCCTTCAAATCTAGAATTTTTCACAACTCTCATGAAATATTAAACATTTTAAATCATTTAGTTACGTTTTAAATTCTGCTGTATTTCTCAGTTTACAAGTAAATTTCATGATTCTCAAATTTTATAGATATTGATAATATGTAAGGATTTTACTAGTCTTAATTAGACACAGCATGACTGAAAAGCTGAAGGGAAAGCAGCAGTAAGTACAGATCAATTTCAGAATCGTAAAGACAATAAAAATAAACAGGTGGAAATATTCAACGTTTTAATTTGCGTTATGTAGGAAATACTTTTCTCCCTAGTAAAAATTTCTTAAAAGGTCTAATTCCTGTTGAAGCGTTAAAGAAATGAAATGTGTTAATTCTTAACACTCTATATTTTTAATGCATTGAAGTTATCA
Source organism: Heterocephalus glaber (assembly GCF_000247695.1). Next base: position 5,137,658 of record NW_004624838.1, on the reverse strand, counting down.
TTCACAGAAATACTTTTACCAAGGTAATAAATATACCCAAGAACAATGTAAGACAAACACAAGCTTCGGGTACTCTGCAGGCTCCTCACGCATATCATAAATAAGGTGTGACCAGTAGAAGGCACTGTTACAATAAATATATACATCCAGCCCCTCATTTACAAACTGCTTAGAAATTCTGATAAGTTTTACGAACTTAAAACTTTGCTCAAACCTTATATTATTTCCAGGTACACGTTAAGTTATAAATTTGTCCTATAAATGCAAAGAAAAACTCATTGCATAACTGTTTGTGTCATTTTTATTTGGATTTCAGTGTATTCACAATTTTATTACCCTCATTTTTAACTTACTTATTCATAAAAGAATTATATGGTCACACTTACCATCTTCAGAACTGCATTTAAGGAATATTGCTCTTGAGAAATGATTCAGATTGCTGAAGAGTTGGACAAAGATTCATGCAGACCCTGCTTCAAAACAAGCTTCTACTTTCATTCTCCCAACCTTTTGCAGTGTGATGATAATTTGTGGGAGCATGCAGGCATGGCCTCTTAATGGAACTGCTTGGATGTACGAAAACACCTCTAATTAAATCTCTGTCAAACACACCGCTAACAATATTGTTTAGTTTGTGTTTGTTTACAAAATCTCTTCAATGCCTCTCCAAGTTTACAAAATCCATGTTAAAGGAGCCAGCATTGCAAAAAATGTTACGGCATATGTTTGGATTTTTGTATTTCAGAGTCCTGACTACTTTATCTGAATTACAGATTTAGAGCTTTGTTATGTGTGATAGTTATGATAATATGATCACTAAAGGCACAGGGACAGGGAGACTCAAATCCCTTTGAAAATCCCTTTCTCTATTTCCTACAGCTGCTGCGGCAGTTTAATATCTGATAGAATGATGAAAAAGAACAGGCCGAACTCCAGCTTTAATAAAAATTTTAACAGGTCTACATATAGTTATGAAAAATGTTATTTGCAATGCCGATTTTTAATAAAATTTTCTTAAACCAAAGAAAAAATCCCCAAGGGGAACCTGATATGAATGTGTTTTTCATATGTACTATTTAAGGCTCTTTAAAGGTTATGGAAGTGACTGATAAAATAAGTTCTCTTCCATACAACACAAACCTGAATGCTCTCACGTTTTCGAATTTTAATCAAATAAATAAAGCTTTCGTTTTGTATATTAGAGCAGAAACAAATATTATTCTAGGGCATCATCAGTTTTTATTGTTAGCAACAAAAACTCATCTTACTAGATAATGTACTTTTAAATAAGTCAAAGCACTGCTGGACATCAGTGTGTTCTGGGATCTGTGAACACATGATGCTGAGAAGTATGTTCTCACGAAATCGAAATTTTATTCCCTGTGATTTTTGAATTTGAGTAATTATATGAGACATGAAAATGCTCGTTTTCAAAAGACAGACAAATGCATTAAGTATGATGAAACTTCAGAATCTCTAGAGTCTCTATGAAGTGAAATACACTGAAGGAAGAGCCTGGAGTTCAGCGGCCCTTCGAGGGGTCCTGTGCTCTAAGGGCCTGCTCATCAGGAAAATACTACTTGGAAAACATTCGGGCAACAATGAACCCAGGCCCCCAGTGTGACTGTTCATAGAAAACAGAAGCAAGATGCTTACAGGGTATCAGACGGAAACTTTAATTTACTGATTAACTTACTCCAGTTGTGAAGTGGGGAGGCTTCCTCAGTCCCAATATGGTAAACACAGAGAAAGGGTGAGTTTCCATCCTCAAATTCTGTGGGCTTTGTTTGTTCTCCTTAAAGCCACTGCATTCTAGTCAACCTCTGTCCTCCAAAACATTGTCCTTGTCATTGTTTCTGAAACATTTTCAGTACTAAGGAAGACTTCCTAATACCATACACCATGTACAATATATTAACATTTATTACAAGAACTTGACAGGCTTTTAGAATTAAAACTGGCTACACTAATACTAGATAACCAATCTCTTCTTTACAGAGGGCCTGCACACTGTAACTATAACGCACAGTCTTTATTTTATCCCTAAATAAATATTCACATTTGAAAACATTAAATTTATTATGCACTCAAATGAAGAAAGGAAAGTATTACTGACCTCACTGCTGAGAATTGCAAGGTTGGAATATTGAACCACCTTCCACACCCTTAGGTCCTTTTGTACAATTAATAACAGAACTGACAGCTGTTGGTTCATACCTATTTATAATCCTACTATGTAACACTTTAAAAAAATTTACATTATGAGAACCAAATCAAAATTGTTGATCCAATAGTTTTACTTGACATTTCCCTGTACTTTTAGTTAAGAGGCATTTTTTGAATGGGATGGGGTGGGTGTTAGTGACCTTAATAGGGGGATTTGAAAAAAAATTGGTGGAATCAAGATAACAAGAATGAATGAAAGAATAATTTATTGCTGTGACCATTTCCCTCCTTGATTTCTGTATTAGGATTACAGTGGATTATCTCCAACCTAATACTATTTATCAGATCCTAGTAGACCCCGTTGATTAGTTACATGACAGGAAAATAAGTTTCTGAGATCAAAGTACCATTCTTATAAAACTTATGAATATACAAAAAGATGGGGAAAACACAAATCACCGAAATAATGCTTCAGCATTAACTATATCCCAAAATTCCTACTTCGAGTATTTTATACCATTTTAAGAAAAATGGTTGTTTAATAAGAGCATTGTGTTCAAATTATAAACCAAATTACAGGATGCTAGCTTAAACATGATTTAAGGAATTTCACATTTTAAAACAAGACTTTATAAAATAAAAACGTGGGATTATTTAGTTAATCCAAATATGCCCAAGGAACTATACAGCATCTTTAGCAAATAAGAAATCATCTTATTTTAAAATACATGTCCAAGCATTTAATAGAAGTCCTCACAAAAGAACATACAGAGTGCCATGAGTCCATCTCAAATGTCTCGGATCTTCTGGGCAACAAAATATCTATTCTAAAATAAACTGACCCATTTTTGTTCACAAGAAATAAGACAGTTAGTTAAATATCCGCTAATAAGACTTATTTCACTCTCATAGAGAGAGGAACTACATTCGATAAGCAATCCTGCTCCAAAAGGAATTCAAATATGGTTAAACAAAATTATTGATTTTAATTTGACACCATATAGATTTAATAAAGTATTACTTTTATTCAATGACTAATTTACTATTTTAACAAAATTCTGCATTTTTCCTCCAAATTTCATTACAATGTTTCACTAATATGTTTTGGGTTTAGTTTCACACAACTTAAACAAAATAGTCCTTGTGTTTGTGAAGAAATAGAGGGACCTCTTTTCTTCATGGGTATTGTGCATAATGGCTTCGATTGTATTTTTATCTGCAACTCTCAAAGGATTTAAGAATGTAGCATTTTGGGAAAAATATAATTACCTGACCTGTTTGTGTTGCTGCTTTTCTTATTAAGAAAGTAGATAACATGTTGGATATTATCTAAAATTATCTCCTTGCTTCACTGTCACAGTTTCCATAGAGACCACTGCAGTTATTTCTAAGCCACAGAGATTCTAATCGTCGGTCTTTGCGCTTTTATAAGCATGACTGGTAATTTTCTTTCCTTCTAAAATTGATGATGCAATAAATCACCCTGAATACATATATTTTAAGTCCAACTACACGATATTTTTATTCCTCAAAAAATAGTAGTTTTTCTTACTCACAAATGTGGAGTATAAACCATCTAGCTGTGTCTTCATGACAAATGATCATGGGTGAATGAAATGCTATAAATAACTGCTCAATTTTCACGCTGCCCTTGATCTCTATGACACTCACTAAAGATTGTATTTTATCATTAACTGCATATTTCTTACTTTATCAGTTTTTTTTTTTTAAATCTTGTAGAATTTTCTTTAAGATTTTCAAAAACCAGGAATACCTGAGCGATTTTTTGGGTTTTGTTTTCATATTCTAAACTTATACCACCAGATAAGAAAGCCAAATTACTTGGGCAACAGATAAATTAGGGTATGATTATTCACATCACAAAAGAATTCACAGATGGCTTCATGTAAATAGAGAGCTCCCGATTTAAGTGTTTGTTTACAGATCATTAACTACTTGACAAAGAGGGTGAGGGGGCGGGAAAACTTAGAGCTCTCATGCTGGGTGGGAGACACTGCCAACTGGAGATCAATCAGAAATACAGAAAACAAAGCATACACGGAACGAGCATGGGAATCAGAAAATATGATTCACTCCATGTGCGTGTACATGTGTGTGCGTGTGTAAGAGAGAGAGAACATATCTAGACGTGTACATGTAAAATGTGTGGATATACACACACAGGCACACACATACCCTGTGTGTGGCATTTTTAACACAGAATAAGACACCAACAAACTAGCTGGATTTCCTTAGTTTATTTTAGAGATTTAAAAATGATTCACAGATTATTTTAATGTACATTGTCCTAAAGTATATTCACTCAGGAATATATGAAATGTCCACTTTCAAATTTTATAGCACAGTATTTGCTAGAAACCTAATTTTTTGTATAAATTATTTGTATTCTTAACACAACAAACTTACTAAATTTGTATTGTATATAAGGCATTTTGTTAAACACTAAAAAAAACCCACAAAGCATTTGTCATTATAGAGACAAAATACCAATTAAATTGTTTTCTTCTATGATGTAGACATTAACATGTGTAGCAACTTGCTTTAGAAAATATTGTTATAACGGATTGTCTATAACAATGATATCTTGTTTTGATTTTGAAGATCACAGATATGAATCCCAAACCAGTTAGAAATATCCTTATCAATCAGGTCTGTAAGTGTAAAAGGACTTGTAGAAAAATTTGTCTCGGATAGATCTTCCATCTCTTACTGAATTTTGAAAGGAAAGAAAAATGCATGTGAGGTGAGGGGTATAAGGATGAAAGTCTATAAATTCATACTAAACATCCTCTGGCTATATTGTAAGGCATGCATTACATTTCACTTATTAACTAGTAAGGGCCATCAGTTTCTTGAGGATTGCCTAGCAAATCTTAAAGAATTTACTGAAAAATGAATAGCAAGTAAGGCTCAAAGTTCAGGTTCTCTTAGTCTTTGATATAATAAAGTACGAGAATGCCTGCAGTGGTGGGGACCTTCAGTTCTCAGCTTGCCCAGCTGTCCTTAGCCTCAGCCCAGTGCCACCCGAAAGCTGGTATTGGCTTCCTGCAGCCCTGACACTGGGAGAGACAGTTGGGCAATGACATCTGCACACAGACTGGGCTGTCCAGGAGCTTACTCATATTATTTCTAATTTTACCCTATAGTTATTCATTTTGTTAATAGTGTTCTGATAACAAACCTAGAAACCTTTCTAGATTTCTGGAATAAGTCCAAAAAGTTTCAGTGCTTTATATTTCTAAATATCATATATTATTTCATATCCATGTTTGTTTTGTTTTGGGTACCAGGAATCGAACTCAGGACCCTGTGCTTGCTAGGCAGGCACAGTGCCACTGAGCTACATCCCCAGCCCTCCATGTTTCACAGAGAGCTCTTAAACCAGTATAAACTGGAATAAAAGTAAATTGTAATGCACCATTAATTTCAAAATACTTTAAATCAATTTTCCACCCATACTTTAGATGTAAATTCAAATTGCTGAAGTAACTTAGAAAATAAAATCATAGGAGACCACATGCCCCTTCTTTTGAGTGAGTAACTGGACTTCTAAAAATTGCTTTGAAGCCTAAGTTGCGATACTTCATTTGGATTTGAGAGGGGGAGGTTAAAGAATAAAGCAAAGTTGTACAGAAAGGAGAAAATGTGTAAAAGGGAGAAAAGAAAACAAGTGTCCTATTGCAGCTAAATCATTTCAAAAAGAAAGGGAGAGAGCTGGATTTGGCCGAAACCACTAAGCCAAAGTATAATACACTAGAAAGACAACATGAGACAGAACATGTACTAAAGGTGGTGCACTTCAAAGCCAGAGACCAATGTACAGCCTTCCAAACCTTTCTGGCCACTCTTGAAATACTTTGCCTTACACCAGCACCATTCTGTCTTGGTTTCCTGTCCCAGCCTGAGCACCCCACACCATAACTGTCTCACTGAATTCCCAGTAAGTATAATACATTTAGCTAAGAAGAGATCAGACTCTATAAATCATGTAAAGTACTAAATATGTGAATGAACTGTTATTTCAGCTTCACAATAATAGAACAAATCTGCATTTTAGGGACATAAATTAACTGTGAGGAACCTCTAAATGCATTTGTTTCTCGCCTCGCCTAATTACCTAGGCAACTCAGAAACTATTGATCGACACGTCTTCAGTATTTGGGAGGTACTTAAACTAGGGAGACAAATACAATTTTTCAAAATTTGACTGATACACTGATGGCCACAGAAGTGTTTCTGTTTTTAAGAAACAGGTAACTAGTCTGGTTAGATTGCATGTGAGATTAAAAATAAACGGTTTACTATGCATTTAAAAATAAGCCACGTATTAAGGGGAACCCAGACCATTTTGGGCTTGGGGGTTTTCTGTTTGTTTTAGTATAAATTTGCAGTGACTGCCCCAGTAGGACATTCTAGAACACTCACCATCACTGCTGCAAGGTCCTCGTATCTTTGGAAAGCTCGATGCCTGCAGACGCCCCGAGCTTCCTGAGGTGGGTGCAGGTACCTGAGAAAGTTTGCTAGGACCTGCAGCTTCCTCTCCACACAAATGCCTGATTCTGCAAAGGCTGGCTACTCTGATTTCCAGCCCAAAATTACTAGAACAATTTGATAAAAATTATTTATTCTTTGGCTATTAGCAAAGAAATAAAAAAGAGCAACTCTGAAGATACAAAGACTATTTAATTTAGAAATGTAATGATTTAAAAACACTCGTCAGGTGGCGGAGGATTTAGCTCAGTGGTTCCGCTGCCTGTCTTGCAGGCACAAGGACCTGAGTTCGATCCCTGGTACCAAAAAAACAAAACAAATAAGCAAAAAACACTAGTCAAATATTATCCAATTCCCTGTATAGATGAGAATTAAACTTAAGTTTTTAAAAAGTGATTATTTGTAAAATAAAAAATTCATATAGTTTTAATTGTGTTCTATATAGTAAAATAACACTCATGAAATCTGTAACACTATGTTCAAGTAAATTTTAAAACTTTAAACTAAATGTGACATTTAGAAAGCAAGAGTATTTCTCCCTCTTATTTAGTAAAACTATTTCAAATAGCTTTTTTGAACTAATTTCTTCATTAAATTGCACAAAATAACTTGTTATTAAGTTCACTGCTTTCCACAAGTTTGTAGCTAAGGACCAAATTAAAAAGTGACAATACAACCTTTAATAAGAGGAAAATATCTGTCATTTTAATACCAGTTTTGATAACTATCATATCAGAACTGTTGGATTTTGTTCTAAACCATGATATGCAGTATTAAAAGTATGTGTCTCTGAATTGGTGAGAAAAGCACTGAGGAACCAAAACATCCATGATGACTAAAATCAGCAGTTACGATAGGTTTTTCTAAGAATAGTTTATATTTGTACTCTTAAGAATATGGCTTGTACAGATCCAAAATAAACCAAGGGAGAAAAGCGTGGCTTGCATAAGAAAAGATTCTTGGCATTATTTGTCTTTTAATCAATATAAAGAGCATCAGATGACTACTGATGTTCACTTTGAGGGGGGATAAAAAGAGTGAGTGTTTCAAGTGAAACACTGTAAAGTGAATGTTATTCCTGATTCAGAGACGAAGTTCTTGGCTCAGAAAGCAGTGCAGCGGCAGAGGGCTTGCCCTGAGTTCAATCCTCTATTGAACTATCGTACCATAAATAAATAAATAAACAAACAAACAAATAAATCCATCATGTCAGAAATCACTACCATGAATATCTCTAAAGTTTACCAATAAGTCACTGGTTTTTAACCCTGCTGATACTGCTCTTACTTAGGAACTAAAACAATCTTTAGATTTATGTATAATCACCATTTAATTGTTTCCTCATAATATTCCAATATATCCTCTATTTTAATGAAAATAATTTCATGGGTGAATTTTGAATACTGAAATTTGTATATTTCTTGGGAAGATGTTGACTATGAAATTTTAATAACTGTTCAATATCTGAGAAATTTTGACTTTAGTGAACATTAAGTTTAGACCGATAACACCTGGTTCAATATTTCAACAGATGTTAACAAAAATAATGCTAGATTAAAAAGGTGTTTAGAATGTAAAAGTCCAGATAATTTAAGTGCTTCCAAATGACGGCAATTCTAAGTGTGCACTGAAAACGTCTCACTGGGAAAAGTTCAGAAAATGAGGCAGTTGGAGAGAGGTGGGTGCTGGATGAGCCAAGCCAAGACTCAGCAGGAGAAACCACAGCACTCAGTGGCCCTGCATTCGTCTATCCCAGATCATGTTCTCCCCTGTGCACCAGGGTGTGGTGAACGGTAACTACAGCAAGCCCTGTAACACTATCCATCAGCAGGAGGCAGAATCATTCCAAGTGAAGCAGGATTAAAAGATGAGCTTTTGGAGTGTGATGTATGGTTAGACAGACGGATTAGATAGATAAGATGGATGGATGGATGATGGATGGATGGATGGATGGATGGATGGTTGGATGGATGGATGGATGGATGGATGGATGGATGGTTGGATGGATGGATGGATGGATGAATGGATGATGGATGGATGGATGGGTGGGTGGATGGATGGATGGATGGATGGGTGGTTGGATGGATGGA